>JBBBVM010000152.1:3540000-3945000 GCA_037355625.1 Petunia x hybrida | reverse complement strand
TTCTGCCCCGGTGTCAGTCATGTTTGTCCTCTAGGAATTTTTGAGAGTTCCTCAAAAATTCTGCCCCGGTGTTTGCTTTGTGGGGGAAATGAAATTTTTGTATTTATGCGACCGAACCTTGAGTAGGTTGCCTATGTAACCCACTTGGTGAATCAGGTCGTGACGTAGTTCAGATTACATAATGCATTGTAGGATGTAGAAATCACTAATCAGTACAAACTCATATACATAATATCTCTTGACAGTGTCTGAGTTGATCGGTTTCGGCCAGACTTCTCCGTCCATTTCTGCCAATATCAATGCTCCTCCATTCAAAACTCGGTGAACTATGTACGGTCCTTGCCAGTTTGGTGCAAACTTGCCTTTTGCTTCATCTTGATTCGGAAATATCTTCCTTAAGACTAATTGCCAGGTTCAAAGAATCTCTCTCGAACTTTCTTGCTGAATGCTTTGGCCATCGTTCTCTGATATAATTTCCTATGACATATTGCATTCAATCTCTTGCCATCGATGAGGGCCAATTTCTCTATTCTTCCTTTGATCCATTCAGCGTCTTTCAATTGTGTCTCTTGGATGATTCTCAAAGATGGTATTTCAACCTCCGCGGGTATCACTACTTTGGCGCCATACACCAACAAATAAGGAGTAGCCCTTGCTGATGTTCTCATTGTGATGCGATACCCTAACAGGGCATAGGGTAGATTCTCATGCCATTGCTTTGAAGTGCCTGTCATCTTGCGCAATATCCTCTTGATGTTCTTATTGGCCGCCTCAACCGCACCATTCATTTGAGGTCTATATGTAGTGGAGTTGCGATGCTTGATCTTGAAAACCTCGCAGGTTGCTTTCATTAGGTCACTGTTGAGATTGGACCCATTGTCAATGATGATAGATTCAGGGATACCAAATCGGCAGATCATCTTATCACAGACAAAGTTCGACACCACTTTCTTTGTTACTAATTTGTATGATGCAACTTCTACCCATTTGGTACCATAATTAATGGCTACTAATATGAAACGATGTCCGTTGGAAGCAGCTGGCTCGATAGGTCCTATGACATCCATTCCCCAAGCAGCAAAAGGCCAAGGCGATCCCATAATGTTCAGTTCGTTGGGAGGCACTCGAATCATATCTCTATGGACTTGGCATTGATGACATTTCTTTGCGTGCTTTATGCAGTCATGTTCCATTGTCATCCAGAAATAGCCAGCTCTCAAAATCTTCTTCGCAAGCACAAAACCATTCATATGTGGACCACACGCCCCAGAGTGTACCTCTTCTAACAATTTAGCAGCTTCTTTTGCGTCCACACACCTCAGCAAACCTAGATCGGGTTTCCTTTTGTACAAAACTTCTCCGTTCAGAAAGAAACCATTTGCTAACCTCCTCAGTGTCTTCTTTTGGAGACTTGTTGCATCCTTTGGGAAAATGCATTATTTGTGAAGTCTTTTGATGTCGTAGAACCAAGGTTGTCCGTCCGATTCTTCTTCAACATGATAACAATAAGGCTGGTTGCTTCCTCATTGTCACGGGTATTGGATCAATGTAGTTCTTGCCGGGATGCTTGATCATGGCAGATATGGTAGCCAAAGCATCCACGAACTCATTTTGCAGTCTGGGTACATGCCGGAACTCTATCTTGGTGAATCTTTGCTTCAACTCCTTTATGCACTCCAAGTATGGCAATATCTCGGATTCTTTGCCGTCCATTCTCCTCGAACTTGGTGAGTCAATAAATCAGAGTCCCTGATTGCTAATTGCTCTTGTATGTTCATGTCCACTGCCAGTCTAAGACCCAAAATGCAAGCTTCATACTCTGCCATGTTGTTGGTGCAAGGAAACCTTAGTTTGGCCATGACAGGATAGTGTTGTCCAGTCTCGAAAACTAATACCGCTCCAATGCCGACTCCTTTGAAATTGACCGCTCCATCGAATAATAGCCTCCAACCATCATACTCTTCGGTGATATCTTCTCCTACGAACATGACTTCTTCGTCAAGGAAGTAGGTGAGAAAAGGTTCATAGTCATCCCCCACCGGATTCTCGGCCATATGATCAGCCAAGGCTTGAGCTTTTACCGTCTTTTGAGTGAAAAAAGTGATGTCGAATTCGCTAAGTAGCATTTGCCATTTAGCCAGCTTTCCAGTGGGCATTGGTTTTTGGAAAAGGTACTTGAGGGGGTCCATCCTTGATATCGGTAACGTTGAGTAAGATGTCAAGTAGTGTCTCAACTTCTGTGCTATCCATGTCAGTGCGCAGCACGTGCGTTCCAGCAATGTGTACTTGGCTTCATAAGGAGTGAACTTCTTGCTTAGATATTATATTGCTTGCTCCTTCCTCCCAGTTGAATCATGTTGTCCCAATACACAACCAAAGGCCGAATCTATCACGGACATGTACAAGATCAAAGGTCACCCAGGCTCAGGTGGGACCAGCACATGCTGGCAAGACAAGTACTCCTTTATCCGATCAAATGCCTTTTGGCAATCCTCTGTCCACTCGATCACTGCGTCTTTCTTCAGCAACTTGATAATTGGCTCACAGATGACGGTGGATAGTGCTATGAAACGCTGATGTAATTGAGCCTTCCTAGGAAGCTCATAACCTCTTTCTTACTTTTTGGTGGTGGCAATTATTTAATGGCTTTTATCTTGGACGGATCCAACTCGATGCCCCTTCTACTAATGATGAATCCAGGAGCTTCCCTGCTGGAACCCCAAAAGCACACTTTGCCGGATTCAGCTTCAGATTGTACTTTCGCAAGCGGTTGAAAAACTTATGCAAGTTGTCAAGATGCTCCGAGATCTTCTTTGATTTGATGATCACATCGTCCACATAGACTTCAATCTCTTTGTGTATCAGGTTATGGAACATAGTTGTCATAGCCGTCATGTAAGTTTCCCCAGCATTCTTCAAACCAAATGGCACAACCTTGTAGCAATAAGTTCCCCAAGATGTAGTGAAGGCTGTCTTCTCGACATCCTCTTCATCCATGAGAACCTGATGATAACCGGCGAAATAGTCTACGAAGGATTGCAGTTCATGTTTCGCGTAATTGTCAATCAGGATATGTATGTTTGGTAGTGGAAAATCATTCTTCGGACTTGCTCTATTCAGATCTCTATAGTCCACACAAACTCAGATTTACCCATCTTTCTTCGGCACTGAGACGATGTTAGCCAACCAAGTTGGATATTTGACTGTTTTCAAAATCTTTGCATTGAGCTGCTTAGTTAGTTCTTGATAAGGGGCAAACTACGGAAGCGATAAACGATGATAAAGAACGAGACGCAACAAGAACACTTGCGAAGTAGCACCGAGGAACGAGTCTTGATACACCCTCGATTCGAGTCAAGAAGCACCTACGCTATGCAACTATCCTCAAGAGACACTCGGCTCAAGCAAATAGAGTGATCAAAGAGGATTGAAATGCAACTCGGATTCATCCAATTGATTCTAGCCAAAATTGGTTACAAGTGTTTGGGAGCAATGCTCATCAATGTTAATATTCAAGGTAAGTTGATGGAAATAAATGATGAAGGGTGTTATTTATAGCACCCTTCTACAACCTATTGAAATGTCAAATTAGCCCTTAGCTAGATAGAAATACAATAGAACTAGCTAGGGTCAAAATAGGAAGTTTACACAAAAAAATAGGCAAATCAGCATGTTGGGCGCTCCACCCTGGAACTGGGCGCTCCGCCTGGTGGAGGCATGACCCAGGCGCTCCGCCCATGGGTCAGGTGCTCCGCCTGGTGAGCACCACTGTCAAAGTGGTGAGGCGCTCCGCCCTATGGCTGGGCGCTCCGCCCAGTGGCTGCCCATTTTGGGCGCTCCGCCTAAGGTACTGGGCGCTCCGCCTGGTGCCTGTAGCCTTCCATTCCTCCTTCCGATGAACTCAAGTGTATGATCTTCCAATGGCCTCCGAAGCTCGTATCATGAACGCCCCTCCGAATCAAGTATAAGTGAGCATCATGAAGTGCTTTGGCTTGGCTTCTCGTAAAGGGCCTTGTGGTGGTGGTTTGCCCCGCATCATCCTCCCCTTCTTGAGAAGATTTCGTCCTCGAAATTGAAGCATCAACCTCCATGGCATCATCCTCCACGGCATAATCCACCACGGCATCATCACCTACATCAAAAGGAGCCAAGTCACTAACATTAAAAGTGCTTGAAATAGTGTACTCACTGGGCAAATCGATCACATATGCATTGTTGTTGATCTTGGAGAGCACTTGGAAGGGTCCGGTGCCAACTTCCCTTTTCTAAGGCTTGGAAACCTCTGTTTGCGGAAGTGCACCCACACCCAATCTCCTTTCTTGAGTTCCAACTTCTTCCTCCCCTTGTTCTTCTTGAAGGCAACCTTTGCATAGGCTTCCTCCAATCTCTTCCTTGCTTTGTCATGGATTTCAAGCATGGCTTTAGCTCGGTTTTCACCTTCAAAATTAACAACCATTTCCTAGGGCAAAGGGGTTAGATTAAGTGGAATCAAAGGATTAAAACCATAGACGCACTCAAACGGAGTCAAGCCAATCATGCTATGTAATGTACGGTTATAAGCAAACTCCATAAGAGGCAACTTGTCAACCCACGTCCCGGCCTTACCTCGGGTCATGGCTCTAAGAAGAGCACCCAAGGTTCGGTTCACCACTTCGGTTTGACCATCCGTTTGGGGGTGGTGGGACGTAGAAAATAACAACTTGGTGCCAAGAGCACCCCAAAGACACCTCCAAAAATGGCTAAGGAACTTAGAGTCCCTATCACTCACAATTTTTTGAGGCACACCATGCAATTTTAACACATTATCAATGAACAAAGAAGCTACATGTTGTGCATCATGACTCTTTTTACAAGGAATAAAGTGATCCATTTTGGAGAACCTATCCACGACAACATAAATGCTATCGTGTCCCCCTTTAGACCGTGGCAAACCCATAACAAAATCCATCGAAATGTCCATCCACGAGCTAGTAGGAATAGGGAGTGGAGTATACAAACCATGGGAATTAGATTTGGACTTAGCATACTTGCAATCCAAGCAAGTGTTGCAAAGTCTCTCAACTTGCACACCCATTTTTGGCCAATGGAATTGCTCCATGAGAATGGCCAAGGTTTTGTTCCTTCCAAAGTGACCCATCAAGCCCCCACAATGTGCTTCACGAACAAGCAACTCCCTCCATGAGGACTCGGGCACACAAACTCTTCCATTTTTAAAAATATAGCCATCAACCTATTGGTATTTCTCCACCCTCTTCCCACTCACTAGAGCATCATGAATGCTCTTGAACTTTGGGTCATGTTCATACAATGATTTTATACTCTCAAAACCCATAAGTCTAGAAGCAAGAGTGGTAGCAAGGGCGAACTTCCTAGAAAGCGCATCGGCTACAACATTGTCCTTACCCTTTTTGTAATGAATTACATAAGGGAAGGACTCAATGAACTCCACCCACTTGGCATGTCTTTTGTTCAACTTCTCTTGGCCTCTTAGATGCTTGAGTGACTCATGGTCACTCTTGATCACAAATTCCCGAGGCCATAGATAGTGTTGCCAATGGGCTAGAGCTCTCACGAGGGCATACAACTCCTTGTCATACGTGGAGTAATTCAAGGTTGCGCCCTTTAACTTCTCACTAAAGTAGGCAACGGGTTTCCCTTCTTGCATGAGAGACGGTGGTGGGAGTAGGCCAATTTCTAATGGCTTCAACTTTGGACTCCTCAACTTCTACACCATTGACACTAACAACAAAGCCCAAAAAGACAACCTTTTCAATACAAAAGGCACACTTCTTAAAGTTGCATAGAGCTTTTCGGCTCGTAGCACTTCAGGGACTTGATTCAAGTGGCCAACATGGTCGCCTATAGACTTGCTATAGATCAATATGTCATCAAAGTAGACGACCACTAACTTGTTGATGAAGGGTTTTAGCACGTGGTTCATTAATCTCATGAAAGTACTAGGTGCGTTGGAGAGGCCAAAGGGCATCACCAACCATTCATATAGACCAAACTTGGTCTTGAATGCGGTTTTCCATTCATCACCGGATTTCATTCGGATTTGATGGTAACCGGACCTAAGATCTATTTTTGTAAAGATGCTAGAACCACTAAGCTCATCTAACATATCATCCAAACGAGGTATGGGATGTCGATACTTTACCGTGATCTTGTTGACCGCTCGACAATCCACACACATCCTCCAAGTGCCATCCTTCTTTGGAACAAGGATCACGGTGATGCAATGCAAAATGGCGCGGAAGCTAAACACGACACAAACAATGCGGAAGCGATAAATAACAAGATAGGTGATATCAAAGATATCGGGAAACAAGGATTGGGGAGTCAAGAAACGAGAAGAAAGAACGGATTAATGAATTCAAGACATGAATTAATAATCCAAAAGGGAGAAAGTGAAACTCAAACCTTACAATGGAATCAAACTAGGTGTCGATCTCCATAGGTTCCAAGTCGAGACATACACGAGCCTCGGGCTCAAACAAGAAGGGCTCGGCCTCTTCAATGTTCTCTCTCAATTCTCTCTTCTCAACAATGGCTAACTAATGAAATGAAGAGCAAATGTGCTATATATACATTTACACTGAAAATGGACAAAAATGGCCCCTGAAGCTGATTCTGGTCCGCTGCTCAACTTCTCTTCATCGCGATCGCGCCAGGGAGGTTCGCGATCGCGCGGAGTAAATCAATCAACATCGCGATCGCGACAATAGGCTCGCGATCGCGCACGTCTTCAGCATCCTCACGATCTCCATCAACTTTGCCTTCGCCTTCGCGTTCAAGGGGCACTGTCACGCAGGCCAAACCATTCCTCTTCGCGATCGCGTGAGACATGGTCGCGATCGCGAAGAACACTTGTTCTTCCTCAGGCAGTGAGCTCCCAGTGTGCTCCCCTGTTTTGCCCTGTTTTGGGCTGCCTGTTTTCCTGCCCTGTTTCCTCCGTCCTCGGCGCTCCAATGCATGATCTTCCAAGACGTTCCCGGAGGCCTTGACTCGTATCCGTTGTGCTCTCGAGCTTGGCTTTTGATGGTTGTCGTTTAGGCCATTTTATACTGCATCACACGGGCACGACACAAGGGCTCAAGCTCTCCCTCACCAAGCCTTTGGTAAGCAACTCATCAATTTGCTTTTGTAGCTCCCTTGTGTCCTCGGGGTTGCTTCTATATGCCGGCTTGTTTGGAATTTGAGATCCCGGGACAAAGTCAATTTGATGTTCAATACCCCTCAAAGGAGGTAATCCATCGGAATGTGTCCTCATAGACCTTCAAAACATTTTCAATGGCACTAGGCAAAGGGTTAGGGTTAGATAAATAATTACTTTCGGAATTTAAAACCATACCTTTGTGCACTAGGCATATGAGCATCTTGGTGCCATCATTACCTTTCAAGTACTCACCCGGTTGCATCATGGCACACATGCGACCGGTGGAAGATGGTGGAGTCTCGGCCAAAGGTTTGGCCACAACCGGGGACTTGGCCTTAGCCGCTTCCCTCAACTCCTTCATGGGCCGATAGTCTTCACTTACTTGCTTTGGGGTTAAGGGTGTAAGCACAAACTTCTTCCCCTCATGTCTAACCGTGTAAGTGTTGGCCCGGCCATCATGAACCACTTGTTTGTCGTATTGCCACGACCTACCAAATAAAAGGTGGCAAGCTTGCATTGGCACCACGTCAAACATGTGTTCATCTTGATAGTTCCCAATTTTGAACCTAATCAAGACTTGCTTCACTACCCTCAATTCCCCACACTCGCTCAACCATTGCAAACGGTAGGGACTAGGATGCTTTAGGGTAGTCAATTTCAATTGTAAGACCAACGATTGACTCACAACATTCGCACAACTACCCGAATCAATGATCATGGAACACACTTGTCCCTTCACTCTACATCGAGAATGGAACAAGTTTTCCCTTTGCTCATCTTCCCTCTCTTCACTCACCATGGTTCCCAAAATACGACGCACCACAAGGAACATATTATGATCTTCCCCCTCCGTCGCTCTCTCTTCACCCTCACCCCCAACTTCCTCACTCTCCTCCTCAACATCTCCCTCGGACTCACTTTCCCCCTCATAGACCAACCCATTATCCATCACAATCATTATCTTCTGGGTAGGGCACTCTTTAGCAAAGTGGCCATAACCCTTGCATTTATGGCATTGGAAAGAAGAAGAAGAAGGAGTATTTAAAGTAGTTTTAGAATTACCTCCAACCTGTTTGTGGTCGCTTCTAGGGGTAGCCTTCTCAAAAGGCTTCTTCACATCTCGACTCCCACTTGCACCACTTGTGTATGAGTTCTTCCATTCTTTGGGGCGAGTTGTTGGAGTAGTAGTGGTGGTACTCCTATAGCGAGGAGCCTTCTCTTCTTTGAGCCACTTTTCGGCCTCAACCGCGGCATCACAAACATCTTGTAGAGAGTGGAAGATGTGTAGCCTCAATTGGGAAGCAATCTCCCGACTCAAGCCGTTCTTGAAACGGATGATAGCTTGCTCCTCATCCTCCGTTTCCATATCAAGAGCCATCTGGTTCTTCTCAAAGTCATTGAAATACTCATCAACGGTCTTGTAGCCTTGTTTCAATTCATAGAATCTTTTGAGTTGTTCTTGTCGGTACTTGGGAGTCACATATTTGGTGTTCATCACCTCTTTCAACTCTTCCCAAGTGATGTTCATTCGCAACCCAACTCGTCTCCTTGACCGTTTGACGGATTCCCACCATGTAGAGGCATATGATTCAAAGGAAGCAATGGTATATGTAGCCTTCTTCTCCTCGGACATATCGTTCGTGTCAAAGACCCGCTCCAATTGAACCTTCCATTCTAAGAAAGCCTCCGGATCACTAGTCCCTTTGAAGGGTGGGATAGTGATCTTCACACTATTGAGGTTATTGTCACGACCCCCACGATGTGGTCCCGGTTGACCCCCGTAGTAGTCTTCAACCTCATCATACTCTCGTCTCAAGTCCCTTCCCATAAAAGCCCTTGGAGGTCCTCGACCTCGACCACGACCTCCATCTATCCCTCGGCCTCCATTCATCGCCCTCCTATTTGGATAGGGAGCATCAAAATCATCATCTAGTCCGAGACCCTCCCCTTCTTGAGATTCATCAACTTGCTCAAGAGGAACCACATTTCTTCGGGGCCTTAAGAGTGGGACATCTCCTTGGGGATTGCCCAAAGGTTGGAAAGTGCCCAACGATCTTTCTCTAGCAAGAGCCTCATCCCTCAACCGTTGTCGACGAACTAACTCCGCATATTGATCCGGTTTCATGATTGAATCATCTTTCGTGCCTTCATTGGCATCCTTTTGGACACTCGGGGTCCTTTCCTTTTCAAAACTTCCATTCTAAGGTTCAAAGTCTTCACCTCGGCCAATAGACTAGCCAAGACGTCGATGGGAACCTCAATGGTATTTTTGGCCTTCTCGTCCGCCATTGTACCTACAACAATCAAAAACAAGTAAAGAGATTAGAGTAAAAGTCCTCACTCACTCCCTCACTTTTTGCTTGTCGCTCGGGTTCACTCAAGTTGGGGTTAGGTTCACACAAGCTTGAGATCAACGGCGTCCTCGTAGTTGCGTAGCTTCCTCGATAATCAATCCAATTCACAAGAACTAAATGCTCTTCGGGAAGAGTGGAATTAATGGGACTCGATTAACGCTAAGCTATTTAGTGAGCACTTGGAAGCAAGCAATTAACTATGCGTCTTCTTTGAGATCTACTCTCCTCTAGGCACGATGTTTCTAATCGCTCAATGAATTAGTACTAATCGAGTAGGAGTGTTACTCTCAAAGTACTAACCGGAAGTAATGTGAACAAACAAACACGAAAACCTAACGAAATCAACTACCCGGAACCCTTTAGGATTTCGGGCGGTCCGCCCAAGGAGGCAGGAGGTCCGCCTGGGATTTGTCAAGTTTAGGCAGTGGAGAGGGGGAGGCGGTCCGCCTAGGGGTGGGGCGCTCCGCCTGGACCTGTTTCCACACCTTCACCAAAACGTGATTTTGGTGTTTTCAAGCAGTTTTTCCAACAAATCCAAGGTGTTTTTGATATTGAATGATTTCCAAACTTGTTTTATGCTAGAACAAACAAACCCCAATGGTTTAATCCAACAAACAATCAACAATCAACTTGTTTCAAGAATTTGGAGCAAGTTCTTCAAAAATTTTCAAAAACTTCAAGATTTCAAAAATTCGATTTTCATTCCGCTACTCCAAATGATGTTATGGGGGTATCAAAACGACGGGATAACTATAAGGAACAATCCCCGATACCCAACAACCAAGAATTCATAACATCAAACAAGTTCTAGCAAATTTTGTGAAATTTCAACTTTTGAGATTTGATTTTCGAAAATTTGATCCACAACTCAAAAATGTGTTTTGTTGGTACCCAATTGTCGAGAATACATAAACAAACAATCCCCGATAATTAACTCAAACAAAATCGTATCAACCAACGATTTCTAGCAAATTTTTGGAAATTTTTTCAAGTTTTTGAATTTTTTTGTTTTCATCAATTTTCCAAGGACAACAATAAGAACAAGACTAAGGCACGATAATAACACTACGAACAAGGACCGAGCGTTGCTCTGATACCAACTGATAAGGGGCAAACTATGGAAGCGATAAACGATGATAAAGAACGAGACGCAACAAGAACACTTACGAAGTAGCACCAAGGAACGAGTCTTGATACACCCTCGATTCGAGTCAAGAAGCACCTACGCTATGCAACTATCCTCAAGAGACACTCGGCTCAAGCAAATCGAGTGATCAAAGAGGATTGAAATGCAACTCGGATTCATCCAATTGATTCTAGCCAAAATTGGTTACAAGTGTTTGGGAGCAATGCTTATCAATGTTAATATTCAAGGTAAGTTTATGGCAATAAATGATGAAGGGTGTTATTTATAGCACCCTTCTACAACCTATTGAAATGTCAAATTAGCTAATACAATAGAACTAGCTAGGGTCAAAATAGGAAGTTTACACAAAAAGATAGGCAAATCAGCATGTTGGGCGCTCCACCCTGGAACTGGGCGCTCCTCCTGGTGGAGGCATGACCCAGGCGCTCCGCCCATGGGTCAGGCGCTCCGCCTGGTGAGCACCACTGTCAAAGTGGTGAGGCGCTCCGCCCAGTGGCTGCCCATTTTGGGCGCTCCGCCTGGTGCCTGTAGCCTTCCATTCCTCCTTCCAACGAACTCAAGTGTATGATCTTCCAATGGCCTCCGGAGCTCGTATCATCAACGCCCCTCCAAATCAAGTATAAGTGAGCATCATGAAGTGCTTTGGCTTGGCTTCTCGTAAAGGGCCTTGTGGTGGTGGTTTGCCCCACATCAGTTCTTCACCAATTTTCAACAGAACTGATGACTTGAAAGTTCGGGCCTTTTGTTTGACCTGCGGAAAGCCCGGATTGATAGGTAATTTATGAGCTACCACGTCCGTGCTTATGCCAGTCATATCATCATACGACCAGGCGAATACGTCCTCATACTCTTTAAGAAACTCAATATACAGCTTTTTATCTTTGGCATTGAGATGTACACTAATCCTTATCTCTTTCACAACTTCCCCATCTCCTAAGTTTATCACCTGAGTTTCCTCTAGGTTTAGCTTAGGTTTGTTTTCAAATATCTCAATTTCTTCTTGTGTAGTTTCATCAAAATCATCATAATCAGTTCTAGCTTCCCCAAGCTCCATTGTTTCATTACACGTTGCGATTGTGGACTCAATGAGATTATTAGTATGAATGCTAAAATAAGTAAAATATTGCAAAATTAAAAGATTAACGTAAAAAATTAGATAGGAAATGGTGCGATATTTTATTTATCAAAACAAAGTTTGCAGGGAGACATGTGCAATGGGAAAGGAAAGATGCAAAATCCACGACTCTGAGTTGGGTTATATTTTAGAAAGCATAAAAATAAATTTTATCCCCTCAGCTCTACCAAGGTCCACGGTAAGCTCGGGCCCGGTTACTGATCCAGTTGTTCAGTGCTTCTCCAGATCCAGCTTTTGTCAGTCCAGGGGGTTCAACATGTTCTTCTAGGATTACATAGCAGTCTTCATCAGCGATGAATAGATTTTACATTACTGCCAGTAGATCTTCTTCAGCATCAGCTATTTTCGGCTCCACTTCTTGTGCTGCGGACACCTCCCCTTTTCGACCATCCAAGTATCCGGACGAGACGAAGATATGCAAGAGAGTCTTGGTGCTTTTCTTATAGAAATTGAAATCCAATGACGCTTCTTCCATGCTCTTTTCATAGGTCACAATGTACCCTACGCCAGCCTTCTCGTTGTCGAGCCTCATCACAATTCTGATTGGCTCGACCATACCACCCAAGTTCTTGCCCAAACCTTTGCCCGATTCATAGCCTTGCTTGATCATGATGCCTATAACCCAGTCCCCAAGCCATTTTGCCGGCTGTGGGAGTACATATGGCTCTTCGATCACCACCTCCATAAGTTCAGATGCTTTGGGTATCCACACTTGCTTTCCTTTTGTTTCTTCACAGACGCGTTTCCAATTGGGACGGGCATTGGGTGAGTACATCGATCGCTTCTCGGTCTTAGCTTGTTGGGTCGCACGAAATTCGCGTGTGGGCACTCCCCAATCAGACATGAATGGCTCCCAGACCAAGTTTCTTCCTTCGTAGCCTTTTCCTCGGCTATCCCAATAAGCGCTGTAAAAGTTCCTCTTTATTTCTTCAACCCCAGGCGGTGTGTTGACCAACTTGGGAGAAAAGCGTGCAGTGTAACCTCCTTGGACCGCGTCCGTGGAATCCCAACTTGAATTATAGTTCTTGCGGCGTCCTCCTCGAGTGCCTTGCACTGCTCCCACGAGTTTTACAGTATAGAATGTCTGCCCATCAGGAGTGTTCCCTTCGATTGCTGGTATGGTTTGCTCGTTATAGATAGAATTGTTCCCCCTCATCGAACAGTACTACCTCTTTATGATCCCATTCGAACTTCACGGTTTGGTGCAATGTAGAAGGCACCACACCAGCCATATGGATCCAAGGCCTCCCCAGTAGCAGATTGTAGGAAGCAGAGATGTCCATGACATGGAACTCAGTGGTGAACTCCACAGGACCAACCATGATAGTCAGGTCAATCTCCCTAATGGTGCTTCTTTGTGACCCATCAAACGCCTTCACCTTCATTTCGCTCTCCCTTATCTTGCTTTGGTCAATCCCCATTCTTTTTCAGAGTGATGAACGTGCATATGTTTAGACCGGAACCTCCATCGATCAGAACTCTTCCCATGAACCAGTCTTTTCATTTGACAGTGATGTGCAAATCTTTGTTGTGATTCAACCCTTCAGGTGATAGCTCATCTCCGTGAAAAGCAATTCGGTTGGCCTCCATGACTTGTCCCACCATGCTAGCCAGGTTTTTAACTGAGGTGTCTACCGGAACATGTACTTCGTCCAGCACCTTCATCAAAGCACTTCGGTGGCTCTCCGATTTGAGGAGCAAAGCCAAAACAGAAATTTGAGCTGGAGTTTTGCCCAACTCCTAACTACAGAGTACTCCTTTGCTTGCACCTTCTTCCACAGTCCCTCGGACTCTTCCTCGCTAATGCCTCATCTATCTTGAACGAGATGCTCGGGAGTGTAAATCCTCCCACTCCTAGTCATCCCTGCTGCGGCAACAGTCTCAACTACAGACTCGTACTTCTTCTCCCTTTCATAATCCCATGGTACCGCCTTGTCGGTGTACGGGGGAACCACATCAACATAGAATTTTGGAGCCACTTCCACCTCGATGGGCTCTGGTGTTGTAGCGGCTTGGGCGACTGAAGCAGTTGCTGGTACCTTTTCTTTTGCCTTAATGATAGTCCCTTCTAAGTTGCATTCCTCATCCACCTCGTTCAGGTTCACCCTACTGTCTCCATGATTAGGCAAAGGATTGTTGTGCACATTCAGAGTCTTTAAGTGTATCACCTTTTTGTCGATCAAGTCTTGTATTTTGTTTCTCAAGGCGTAGCACTTTTCAGTATCATGACCAGGTCCTCCAGAGTGATAGGCACAGGTTTTGGTTTGATCAAAATAGGGTGTCATTCTATCGGGCATTTTGAATGGCACGGGTTGTATGTGGCCAGCTGCTTTGAGTTGCTCAAACAACCGAGTGCGAGATTCAGTTAACGGGGTGCAGTTTCTTTTGGGTCTTGGGTTGTTATTGGCATGAGGCCTTGGTGAATAGGTATTGGTATTTCAGTGGTTGGGACTTTGTGGGTATGTTGGTCTTTGTGGTGGTGGTTTTTTGTACATGGGTTGGGTGTTATAGACTGGGTAGGTGGGTGTGGGTGGTATGTATGGATAGGATGGAGGAGGTGTTTGATAGTAATGGTTGTGAGTAGGGGAGTGGTCAAGTGATGCAGCCACAAAGGAGACATCGTCCTTCTTCTTTCTTGAGGTGGTAGTGTTGCCAGCTTGTAGGGCTTTGTTAGCGGCTTGTAGTGCGGCCAGACTAACAATCCTTCCAGTCTTCACTCCATCTTCGACCATATCACCAATTTTGATCAACTCTCCAAACTTCTTGTCTTGCAGATTCAACATTTTGTCAAAATAGACATCTTCTTGTATGCGGATGAAAGTTTCCACTATCTCAGCATCTTCCATGGGGGGTTGGACTTTGGCGACTTCAGCCCTTCATCTAGTTGCAAACTCTCTAAAAGTCTCAGTGGGCTTCTTCTTCAGTTTCTCTAGATAGAACCGATCAAGCATAGCATCAGTGTTGTTCCCAAAACTGTCGACAAAGTCTCCAGCCATTGCTTCCCAGCTCGTCCAATTCTTTGTTTGTTGCTGGTGCATTTCCAGTCAGACTGCGGTTGATCAACTATATGCGGATCTTTTCGTCATGTCCAACCCCAATCAGCTTGTCACAGTAAGATCTTAAATGGGCCATTGGGTCTCCACTGCCATCGAACATGTTAAACTTGGGTGTTTTGTAACCTTCGGGCAGCTTCAAGTTAGGATACAAACAGAGATCCTCATAAGTTAACCCTCTGGTTCCCTTAGTGTCTTGGAGTTTTTTGAACTTCTCAACCAGCCATTGGACTTGCTCTTTGGTACTATCTGGGTCTTCCTTAGTCCATGCGTACATCTCATGATCTTTGGTGGGTGATGTGATGGTTTTGGTTTCAACGGTGAAGGAGGATAAGTTGTTTTGTGGTGCTTTTGGTGGTGCAGTGTAGGTAGGGTAAGGAATGTCTCTTTCAGGGTAGAGTGAATCTTTTCCGTGAGGGCGACCAGTTTGGTTTGGTTCAGTGATCTCATTAGTACGGTCAAGAGGGATCCTATTTTCCAACTCAAGCAGCCTCTGTTCCAGCTTGGCATAATTTTCATAGGCGACCATGCCTTGTTTCTCAGGAGTTCCATTTCCAACCTTATCAAACTCAGCCATGATATTTCGTCTCGTCCTTGTAGGTAAAGGGAGGTGTTAGGATTGATCCTTTGGACCTCAACCGGTATTGCGGGCCGGCCAGAATGTACAAACCAAACTATCAGGGACTTGGAACTTACACATCAAAAACAAGAAGAGAAAATGTAAGCATACGTTCATTTGAATAAAATCGTGTCCTATCATGCATGGGACCTCTTTTGTACAGAGGTGGGCCTATCGCTGATTTGAAGTAACGATTGCACCAAACAAATCATTTCGTTTGAATAAACATAATCATCACCAGTCTATAAACCCAAAAATAACGAAATTTTATTTAATTTGCTTGGCTTTATTACAACCACAAATGACTCGATTAAGATGAAAACGACAATAAAGAAAGGACAAGTTGACTTGACTCGGTACAACTAGACTAGGTGCCAAGCAAAGAGACTTCAGGTTCAAACATCAGCTCCAGCGACTTCCTTTTCTTCTTTGGCTTTCTCTTTGGGTTTGTGAGCCAAACTGATGAGCGGAGGATCAATAAATGTTTCCAACAGGCCTTTCCCAGCCTCCATGTCACCCAAAGCTTTTACGAAGAACTCGCAGATTTCCAATCCCTTTGCTTCCTTCTCTTCCAACGGTACTGACTTAAAATACTCCTCCCCATCCTTTGAGAAAATCTTGTAAATTCCCAGCAGCTTGCCTTGCAGTCATGATCTTGCCGGTTCAATACTTGAGTTCGTCCCCTTTGATCTTATCTTTGTATTGTCTCCTCATCTCCCTCTCTTGTGTCACCCTTAACTCTTTCTTTTTTTGGTCAAACTCGTGTTTCAGCTTCTTGTATTTTTCAGCAGCATTTGGAGCTTTGGCTTTCCTTTTTAGTGTAGTCTTAGACC
The DNA here is from genome assembly GCA_037355625.1 of Petunia x hybrida. Lineage (NCBI taxonomy): Eukaryota > Viridiplantae > Streptophyta > Magnoliopsida > Solanales > Solanaceae > Petunia > Petunia x hybrida. The sequence goes on along the minus strand of JBBBVM010000152.1, from coordinate 3,928,700 downwards.
GATACCTTGCCTTATATTCGCCGAGCCATTGAGGGTAGGCCAGGGTAGCTGTGTGGTTCACCCTACTGTCTCGACCACGGCAAAATTGCATAGTAAGCCTCCTCTCCCATATTGTCAATATGGTGAGAACCATCGGATGCTCGATGTCCTTTATATCGACATTGAAGCTTCTTCCCTCAGTCAACTGCGGAGTTTGTTGTGTCATGCCCACTTGCCGAAGGATCCTTAGAGGAACATAGTGTTGAGTTCCTCGGAATCCAATCAATGTCAAGAAAGTGATGTCTTGACCTTGTATGGAGACAACGAAGCCAGCACAATTTTCAATCACCCATTGCACTTCTTGCAGTTCCTCGAGCTTGGTGTACCAACCTTCCATATTTGTGGGGTATTCCCATGCCGCTGTTCCAGCAATACGGGTTCGATGTGAGCAGATCCCTCCTTGCCAAGAAGGTTTTGGGGCCATCGGACTGACGGGACATTGTGCAAGTGTTCTATCAACCATATTTGCAGCAACAGGTTACATCCTTCGAAGAAATCTCCTCCCCTCCTACATTTAGTTAAAGCCCTATAAACTTCTCCCAAAATTATGGGGACCAAACTCACTTGACGTTTGAAATCCCCTTTGCGCAGCCCCCCTACTACTCTCCCTAGCCTTATGTCGATCTTGTCTCCTTTCTCGGGGAAAACCATGCTTCTAAGAAGCGATGATGAAAGCATTGGATTCAGTCCATTCCCAATCTTGAGTCTCCCATGCCCCAGCCCATTCGTGTATAAGTGTTTGATCTCCAAATCTAAAATGCAAATATTTCAACATGACTTTCCCATCATGCACTCCCTCGACATATGGATCATAAGGGTCCCCCAGAAATTCAACGAACTCCTTAGGTTCCACGTCTTGGGGATAAATCATAGTCTCAGGTCCGGGATCTAACCCTGCTAGCCCTCCAAATTCTTCCAACATTGGTGCCAACTCGAAACCATTGAAATGAAACACATCTCTTTTGTAATCCGAGAAATGTGTAGCAGCTTCAACCTAACCAGTCATGGTGGTGTAGTTCTTGAGAGCTACACACTCTCCCAACATCTTTTGAACATGAGCTTTGCTGACATTGGCCAAATCTTCCCACCAAAGTCTGATCAGGTGAGAAGGTCGGTAAACGATCTCAAATTGGAGAGTACCCATTACAGCCATAGTCTGAAAACAAAGCAAGAAAAGGTAAAGACCAAAATATCCTTATAGTTTTGATCATGTTTAAAAATTCAATCAATGTTTTGTGCAAACGTTTCTTCGAATCAATGCAGAGATGCAATTTGTCATTTTCGGGTTAAAAACCCTTTTTACTTTTGGCTTAGGTTTACTAATGGACTATTACGCGCACAGGACGTATAGCCTTCCTGGGTTTGTCGTTATGCAAAGAAAATGAATACACATTTTTGTCGCCAATTATTCTCATAAATTCCCCAAAATTTTGAAAATCGGTACATGATAACTTTTGAAAAAGTAAAGTACAAGAGAGACAAAATGAAAATGACACTTTGACTAGGCAGCACACTCCCTTTCCATCTTGGCCCTCTTTTCTTCTCGTTTAATCTCCTTGACTTCTTCCATAGCTTTGGTTAAGTATCCTTTGGCTGCTACCGAGCGTAAGATGTCTACCTCTGCACACTCTGAATTCCATTGCTCAAGTTTTGTTTCCAATGCCTCTATCTTTTCCTCTAGTTCTAATGTACGCTCCTTCCATACTTTGATCTCTTCTTTGTTTTCCTTATCCATCTTGACAGCTTTCAACATGAACTCTCAGTACTGGATTTGAGCCTCTGCCTCACGATCTCTTATGTTATTTCCATGACTTGGCCCTATTACCACATTTCCCTTTATACTAGAGCGTAACCAGCTTTTGTAGTTTGGTTAGCATCCATCATTGTATCTATCAGGTGCTAGCGATACTTCTTCCATGACTTGTCTTCCTACCCATGACTTCCTAATGCTCTTGACCCTTGGAACAACATCTTCAGTGTAGTCAAACTGATAATCTTTCGTGTCTGGTATCAATGGTATGATTTGCTTCCTCCCTGCTTGCCTCATTACTCTTAATGGTTGGTAAGGTTGAAGGCCTGTTAACCCCATAAGTATCACAAAGGATGCCTTCTCAGAACTAATGATGAAATCTGATGAAGGAAACCAAGTGAATATCCACTGAATTGAGTCCTCGGTTATGTTTTCGGACAATTTTACCCATTTCTCTGTGCTGCTTGGTTGCTTGAGTTTTGAAACCCCGTACCGTTCCCCAATCAAGTAGTTGTAGCCAGGCTGGCTTGGACAATGCTTGCACGCCTCTTGCTTTCCTTAAATATTCCTTAAACCATGCTTGTAGTAAAAGATTGCACCCTTGGAAGTGTTTTGCTGCTCTTTTGTAACAACCCAAAGCCCGATAAATATCCGCTACTATCATAGAAACTATGGTATAACGATAACCATCAATTCCATTGAACACTGCACCGGCAACCATGACAAATCTTGAACATATGTCGTGATTTATACTCTCGGGAAAACCATCACTCCTAAGAAACAAATAGCAAATGCAAGTGGTCGAGCTCTCCTCCAATCACCATAGGACTCGAACTCCTTCTTATGACTATCGTACGCCCTCAAATGCCCAAACCGAGTGTAGAAATAGGAAAACGATATCTTCTTTTGTTGTGAAAATTCCACGTCCACACTTGCTACCATTCCTAACTTTTTACAAAACTCGTCAGCTGTGGGGACGCTAGGTGCTAGTATGCAACCCCCTTGCAACCGATGTTTGTCTAACTCCGAGTGTGACAGAAACCCCCTTATTTCATCCAACAAAGGTGTTAATTCGATATCCCCAAACCTAAACACGTTCAATTCTTCATCCCAAAACGACACTGATGCTTCGATCATCTCCCTACATGGTTCCATTTCTAATAGTGAAACCAAATGGCCCAAGTGTTGACGTACTTCGGTTTGCTCTCCCAGTGACAAGCTGCTCCATCAACTAGTTAACAAAGAAGGTGCACCCATATTCATTCCAAAACGATAAATTTTTTGACTCATTGTGACCTAAAAGTAAAGAAGAAATAAAATTTAAAACCCGATCCCCTTTGAGAATAATTGAACAAATCAAAATGTGTTTTCATTCCTGTCTCACTTTTTTTTCCTCTTTTCTTTTCTTTTCTCTCAAATGCACATAATCGTGTCCAAACGCCCCTTTGGGGTCGAAAACCCGTTTAGCTAGTTTGAATAAGTTGAAAACTAGTCGGCTCACGAGGAGCCCTTCCTACGGCATGATGCATGCTCATTGCAATAGAAGAGTGATGTAATTCTAGACACGGTTCCCCAAGGCGGACGGCCAATGACTGAGATCATTTGAAATTGTTGGTTGTACCACGGACCAACTATATTCCAACATGTCCCTCTTAAAAGATATTTTGGTGGTGAAGCGGCCGTGGGATCTACGTAATCGCCGTGTATGTGTGAAGTGTCGTTTCCCTGGAGTGGGGGGAGTATGAGTGAGATATGCAAAAAATGTCACATTGAAATACAATACGATTAATAAAGTAAGAGAAAAAACAAAAAAAGAAGAAACCAAGTTAATACGGTAGTAATAAAAATGAATAGCAAGATAATATTCAAATAAATCCCAAAAGTAAAGACTCGTTGAGGTTAGGACTTTGAGTATCCCCAGCGGAGTCGCCATTCTGTCATACCCGATTTTGAACTCAACTCGAGGCGAGTCGGATTTCGAATTTGACTGGGTAACTCATTTGAGTTTAAGAGTTGGAGTCGCCACTTAATATAATTTTTAAGGCGTATTAGGTCACCTAAATGTCTATAGTCGAGTCAAATAAGTCAACCAGTCCATTACAAAGATTCTATATGGGTAAGAAGTCCAAATGACTCGGGGAAGAAGGTGTTAGGCACTTTCTGAGTCCCACAAAAATTGGTTACCGTCCGAGTCTAAGTTTTGGGATAAAAAGAGTATACATCGTTATGAATTACTAACTTGGGGAATTTAATTCAACATTTTAACTAAAAGAAGTAGTATATCTAGGCTATTTTAGAACACATATAGATAGTTTTTATATTCGGCCTATACGTAAGCCTAATCATATTTACGTCCTCTAATATCAAACGCCTAATCGTGAACGGGTGTTAACATACAAGATAGTGTTCAATGCAATTCACACATTCGAAAAAGATTTGCACAAATAGTCTATTTTGTAAATAAATTCAGATTTAGCAAGAAACCAAAAGGGGTTTTGTTTGAAAAAAAAATGTTGGCCATTTAGGGTCGGTGTGACTCGTAATTAATTGTCGAGCCCTAATCTTAATGGCCTTTTTTGTGTAGGGGTCGGATATTAGAAAAAATATATATAAATATATATATGTAAAAAGGCTATTTTTTGAAAATGGGTTCACAAAAGCACATAAAACGCAACGAAGGGCTGTCACACATAATAATATATATACATGTATACACATACAAATACATGATCTAAATGATGGTTATACTTTAAAATATATATAGCTTAAAGCGTATAATCGACCCCAAATACTTTATACACCCCTATACACTATTAGATTCGTGTATAAGGGCTTAAGTAGTGGTCAAAATTGATTTATGCACATAAAGGACCTCTTTTTGAAAACATTTTAAGGCCCAAATCATTCATACGAAATAGGGGCAGATTCTACTTTTCAAAAGTAGTTCAATTTAGACTTAAATAACGTAAATGGCCCCTGCTAAGTGATTTTTAGATTAAAACAATGAGTCCTCACAATATTTCAAGCCTAATGCAGTGTTGTCTTTTACAGATCATGTAGTTTAAAGAAATAGCATGCAACTGTCAGTTTCAATAGCAAAGAATGCTTGTGCAGGGTCCTAAATGTCATGCTTTGCAACACATAGGAGTAAAGGGTTAAGAAATAAACCCGTGGATGGCTATACACATACTTTAAGCCCCTGTTTTAATGTATACAGGCAGGGAATCTTAGAATGTACATAAACTGGGACAGTCCCTGAAGGGAAATCATAAAGATAAAGCAAAGTTCTAGTAGTGCTCTGCACTTAAACAGTTTATTCAAGCATAGTTTTAGTCAGAGAAGAAAGGAGCTTCTCCCCAGCTTTCAAACACATTAAAGGGGTGTAACTACAACCTAGTTTAGCCCCTGCAGTTACCTTTGCATAAGCTGCAGAAAAAGGGGTCAGCAAGGCCATGAACTAAGCCCAGTGATTAAGTAACAAATAAGCAACCTAGTTATGCCAGAGTGACCTTAGGCAACAGCAGTTCAAGTCAAGGTAAACCATGCAGGGAATCATAACCCTTTGTATTGAATTGTCATGATTTTTATAGGTCATAGGGATGCAGAAGTCCTTTTGGGTTTAGACAGATCTTCCCAGACCCAAAGCAAATTAAAGTGCCAACAATTTAAGCAAAGCAGAGACAGAGTAAGAGCATGCTGGGCAGACACATATGCTCACAGATGTCACAGGTTACCAGAGAGAGAGTAGCAGCCTTACCATTTTAACTACATCTCCTTAGTAAACGTAGGCATGATTTTAAATGTGCAGGGATTTCTTAGGATTATCAGATTACCCAGAACCATGGCAAAACACAAGCATACAAGTGGTTCAAGTAAAGTAGGAACAGGATAAGCATATGCAAGGCAAACACATAGATGTAATAAATGATAGTGGGTGAAAGAATACCTTTGAGTACTGTGAAGCTAATATGAATGCAGACAGCAGAAAGGAAAAGCAGGACCAGTACTCAACACTTACAGTAGTGATCCTTCCAGGGAAGCAAGTAAACAAGAAGAACTGGATGCCAAAAGCTATGCAGAATTTTGTTAAGTATACCAGTGTGTGTCTGTGAATGTTTAGTGCTCAGAAACTTGTTCTTCTAGTTGAAAAGAGAAGAGTTTATATAGGTGAGGAGTAGGGGTTTGAAGATCAACGAGTAAAAGTTCTCATAAGGCAATGAAATATATTCTTCCAAGAATAACAAGGGACAAATTTGAGTACCCTTATAAAAATAGAACAATCAGTCCCCAATTTTAAGGAAAATCAATCCAAAATTGATTTGAAACCCCTCCTCTCAAGCTTAGCATAGTCTAGGTTCTCAAATCCCATCCTAAATAGGTTTGAACCTTGACAGATTTCAAAAAATACAAATATCAATGATCATGCTAATTTCCTTCTAAATTCTACCCACAGATTCAAATCAACATCAATCAAAATCTCTTGAATCGTGTAAATTAATCCACCAGTTCAAATTTTAATTAGATAAGTCATGAAGTTACCCAAGCAATGCACATCAGGATGATTCAACTAATTCAAAGGGCAAAATCACACAGCAAGAAAGCTTCCTGTCAATCCAAAAATGTTAAAACAAACCAATGCAGTTCTAAGCTTTAGATTCAAAGGAGATAACACAGATTTTAGCCCTAACGTGTCAGATCCAAAGTGTAAATAGGCTCATTGTGATGTCTAAACAATCAACAATTCATAAAGGTCGTAAGTCATGCAAATAAATTAATTAACAAGTGAAAATAATAATCCTGCTAATTCACAGAGAAACATAGGAGATTTTATGTATAGTGTCACACATGTTTCACAAAATCAAGAAAAGATAAGATTACCCGTTTACCAGAATCGGGTCAATCACGACCCGTTATAGATTTTAACTTCGCATGGGGGTTTTTACCCGTCTTAAGAGATAACAGCTCTAAATCGACGACCTGAACCCCGCCGGAGGCGTCTCCCGGCGGTGGTGACACAGTTACCAAAGGTCAAATTTCGCCCTTGCCGAAACGTCATCAAAACTGTATCGATTTTGTAGCGGATGACAAGGGGAACACGATGACACTATTTTCTCTAATTTTTTCGGCTAAAATATCCGGAAAAGTGATCGATAAAAGGTGGCGATTTATTTCGCCAAGAGAAGAGAGAGAGAGAGAGAGAGAGAGAGTAGCTCTAGGATCCAATGGGGGAAACGGGAAGTGTCGTGTGGGTTTAGGGGGTCGTTTGGGGATTGTTTGGTGAATAGGATTGAGGATTTGATCCTGGCCGTTGGATCCATTACGTGGACGACTGGAATTTAGACATGTAGGCGTAGAGGTGGCAAAATGAGCTTATGTGTATGCATGTCTGTGCATACACGTGTATGTGTACATATATATGTATAAATAGGTATAAAATTTGTATAAAATGGATTTAAAAATATAGAAAAATCAGGAAATTAATTTTAAAATGTTAGGAAGGCTAAGAAATGCATAAAATGGTAATTTTTAGATTTTAAAAAAATTTTGGATAATTTTGTCAAAATGAAAATAATTGCGAAAATAGTAAAAATAGCTATGATTTGAGATGACGTTTTTGAAAAATGGCCTTGATTGTCCTATTATGAGAATATAATTTGAAAGAAGCGGGCAGGGCAAGAGTGGTTACACGATCGTGTGTAAAATTTGAAAAAATGTAGCTTTTGAAAATATGAGGGACAAAATTGCGTGTCAACATTGAGGCTTCCGCTTCTTGTGGCTTCCAAATTCTTGGGGATCCCATTGATGTTGTATGGCCTTTTGTCCTTTTCTTCTGCCCTTATCTCATTTTCTTTTGCTGGTACTTGGCGATCCCTTCTCACAACCGCCGAGCTATAAAGGCTTTATTTTTTATGCTTGTTTGTGGCTCGGCTATCATTCTCCTTTCATCCATCATATGCTAGTGAACATTATAATATTCCTTCGGCTGTAGATTATGCTCCACTGTGAGTGTGAGTTTTTTGCTTGTGCAGACCATTCAGCATCATCCTCGTGCTCTAACATATGTTGTCGCTCGAGTTCCTTCTTCATGAATGGACTTGTATAGGTCTTTTGTACCATGAAAGTTTGTATTTAATTGCTATGTTGTTATTGATATGCACCCGCATGGCCAAGGGGCACAATGGACATAAAAGGAGGGGGATGCGGATACGGGGTTCATGTCGGCATTAATACACCAGGCGCATGAGCAACAAAGGCTCGACTTTACTGCCGGGCATGCTGATAGGTATAGATGTTATCCTTTTGATCTTGGATTAAGTGCCCCTGTGTTTGATTGCTTTGACTAACGCTTCGGGCTTTAAGTAGTCCTTGTATTAATCCCCACACCCGAATCCCTTTGTAATTTGTAGCCTTCGAACATTAGTTCTAATGAAGTAAATGATTGTTAGTTCAATGTGTTTCGTACTCATTTGTATTTTAATTTTGCTTTTAGAAATTTTGTGTTTATTCTCAAGTTTTGTGCGTGCCCGTGGAGAACGGTCTTTCCACCCATGGAGAGCGCCTTTTGGTTGTCCACTCGAGTACGTAAGTCTTTCTGATACTGTGCAAAAAGGCATCCCTTTATCACTTAGGTGTAAAACTGAATTGTCGATTTTATTACATGATTTGGCCTGGAGGCTTAGTTGAGTTGTCGATTTTAACATCTGATGTGGCCCGAGGGCTAGTTAGAAAGGATCTAACTTGATTGAATTGATGATTTCAATATACGAAAAACTAACTAAATGTAAATAGTATTTTATTAGCAACTGGTTATTGGGTCCAATAATAATAACGCAAGAAAAAAAGAAGCTAAGGGACGAGATGCCCTAAATTGCTAAGGGACAAGATGTCCTAAATTGCTTAAGGGATTAGATGTCCTTAATTGCTAGAACTGACCTATCTGCCTCTCTCCCTCCAACCAAGTTTATTTGAAAACGATTCAGATGCGTTGGCTCTAAAGCTTAGGGGTAGTGTTTGAGCTATGCCATGTTCCAGTTGTTTGAAACGATAGCGCCTTTAGTTGTAACTGTCGGGTCGGGGGTCACAAATGACGTTTGTTGTTTCGCGGAGGTCTGCCCCTTCCCGCTCTTGTTATTTGCGAATAGGCTGCTTCTTCTACCCATTTGGTAAAATAGTCCGTCAAAAAAAAGGACTTTATGCCTGCGGGTACGATTGGCAATAGCCCTAAAATATCCATTCCTCACTTCATGAAAGGACAAGGGGCTACTGCCGAGTGTAGTTTTTGGCTAATTAACGCAACACGTGCGCAAATCGCTGGCACTTGTCGCAATGCTTGAATAATTTTTCTAAATCGCTTTCTATTCAGGGCCACCAATAGCCTTTCTTAATTAGCCTATGAGCCAGAGACCCTAAGAAGTACATCGATACTGAGGTCCAGTATGAAGTCTGCCAATACATGAGACATTATGGCCGTATGCGGCAGGTAAATGATATCATGCTAGCTCCCTCCGATTGCCCGTTTGGCTAAGCGCCAGGATAACTCTGGGCTACACAAAATGCTCCTTACCGAGAGGGACGTTACGACTATTATCATGCAGTTTTGAAAATACGGCCATAACTTGCACATAGCCGTGATCATTGCTAACACCAGCTTCTGCAACTGCTGATAACGTGTCTCGGTATCACGTAAGGACTTGCTAACATAGTAAATGGAAGTCTGAGCTCCTTTCTCTTCTCGTGCAAGTACGACACTTACGGTTACTTCGGGCACCACTAAGTTTTACAAGAGTCGCTCACATTTATATGGTTTGGCCCGTAATGGCGGGTTCGATAAATATTCATTCAGATCTCGGAGTGCTTTTCAGCATTGCTCCATCCACTCGAAGCCCTTGTTCTTCTTCAGCATAATAAAGAATTGATGGCAACACTCGGATGACCGAGATATAAACCTACTCAGCACAACAATGCGATCGTTGAGTGTTTTGCCTTCGACCTCACTTTTGAGAACCTCCGGGTATTCCCTCAATTGCTTTCCTCTTGAATGGATTGGCCTCGACTCCTCGGTTTGAGATGATGAACCCAGAATCATCCTCGAAGATACTCCAAAGGCATATTTTTTCAGATTAAGCTTCGTGCCGAACTTGTCCAATATATCAAATGCTATCTCAAGATGTTTGATCTGGTCCTTTGCGAATTTTTATTTTACCAACATGTCATCAATGTATACCTCCATCGTCTTCTCAATATGATATTTGAATATAAAGTAATGAATGGCATCACCCGGTTGCAGAAAGTCCCACTGTATGTAGTGAACGATGTTTTCTCCTGATCACCTGAATCCATGAGGTTCTAATTATACCTTGAATAAGCGTCCAAAATACTGAGCATTCCGTGTCTTACCGTAGACTCAATGAGCTGGTCGATATTTGGCAAGGGAAAAGAATCCTTCGGGCATGCCTTGTTTACACCAGTAAAATCTATGCACATTCTTTATTTTCCATTCTTTTTTGGAACCACCCTAATGGACCCATTGTTCAATAACTTTTTAACCTCTTCGTGGACTACTTGATTCTTTTCGTGACTTATCGATCTTTTCTTCTGTTTCACTGCATTGAAAGATGAGTTTACATTCAGCCTATGTGTGATCACTCAGGTAGAAATTCATAGAATATCCATGTCAGTCCAAGCAAAGGTGGCTGACCGGGAACGGAAGAGATTGGCAAAATCGTTGGAGGCTTTAGCCCTCAATTTTGAGGACACATAAATTTTCTTCTCGGGAGTGTTCTTGTAAAATTAGCGGATCCAACTCATCCACTGTAGCTCTCAAGACCTTATCCTCATTTGGATCACAGATGAGATCTGGTGCATCGTGACCTTCCAGCTCTTCAGGCTCAATAGCAATGTCGAAAATCAAGGGTGGTCAAAATTTTCGTTGTCGACTTTTAGTTTCCGTCTTAGCCGCGTGCGAGACAATGTTTGTATAACAGCTTCTTGACAATCTTTGCTCCGCATCCATCTCTTTTATTCCCTTCTTGATGGAGTATCGAGAGCACTACTTCTATCTCATGTATCCAAGGCCTCCTCATTAAGGCAAATATATGAGATACCGCATGCCATAACTTGGAAGGACACCGGCTTGATCACCCCAGGCGTGAGGACTAGTAGGATGATTTTGCTGACTGGGCGCTCATCAGAGCTTTTTAAACTAGTTAGCATGTACGACCTCGGGACTATCATATCCAATATTTGCATGGCTTGCATGACTTCCCATCTGATAATGTTCACGGTACTCCCGGTGTCTATGGGAACGTGTTACTTGTGAGTCGCCTATCCTCAAGGTGATGACGAGAGTGTCATGATGTGAAAAATGGAGACCCTTTGTATCCCCTTCATCAAACAGCATCAAGTCATTGTCGGGCCTCTTCTTTCATTCTTTGTTGATTTCACTAATCATCACGCCTTAATACGCTCCACTTTCGACCCAAGGACCACCGTGTATTATATTGATCGATCTTTGGATTTCTAGCGGTGGCGGGAGCTGTTTGGGCTCTCTACTTTGTTCGTATGTTTGCTTTCCCTTTTCGAATAATAGCTCTTTGAAGTGACCCTCAATAAAAAGGTGAGTGACCTAGAGCATGAGGGCTTTCTAATTGGTAGTATCGTGACCATGGCCACTGTGGAATTCAGAATAAATTGAATAATATATTTTGCCTAAGTCACTCCTTGTATCTCCGAGCCAATGGACCTGCTGACCTAGTTTTTTGAAATGATTTCTTACTAACTCAATTGCGTTCATACGAAGACCAAAGTCTTTGAATCTTTGAAGCTCTGACCTTTCTCTTGACTGTAAAAGGTCTATATCCCCTCATGAAATTGAAATTCATGAATTCTAGTGCATGTCCATGGACCTTGACGTGTCTGAACCATATCCTCTCCTGCCCATTGTTCTGTGGTCATCAGATTTGTCATCCTCTATTGAATCTCGTTTGCAGTTATCATTCTTTTTATATATTCATAACGAATCTACTTCATCTCCGAGGTTTTGGTAGCAGTAGTGGTATAGATCGTTCCACATCTTAGCTGGATGCTCTTGTAAGCTTCTCTACAGTTCTCGTGTGGCTGCAAAACCCTTGGAGTTTATGTTCTTGGAAAAAGCCACGATTACTTTACTGTCCGCACCGGCGGGAGCATCATGATTTCCTTCTGAAATCTGTTCAAGTAACCCTTCAGCTGCTCGCGTTTCTCCTACTTGATCTCGAAGGTATCTTCCATTCTTTTATTCTTTTTTCTCTCTTTTTGGCAAGGGAGGGCACCTTCATGAAAATGTCTTGCATTTGAGCGAACAATCCATGTACTCTTCGGGTAGTTGAGGGTACCGGGTCAAAGCACCTTTAGTCAAGGTGGGATCAAATTTCTTTACCAACACAGAATGGATTTCCTCTCTTATTAGGTTGTTTCTCTTCATTACTATTATGTAGGCGGCGACACGATCACTCGGGTGTATGGTGCTTGCTTGGGTATTACTGGCACACAAAATTTATTTGAGACAAAAAGTGGAGCGACACAGCCTTTGGTTTGTAGGGCTGTTAAGCGAATTCGTCTTGGTCGATCTTTTTCATTACCGGGGGAGCCCCTGGTATTTTATTCATCTGATTGCTCTGTTCCTTCAGGTGGCGTAGTACATCTTCTTTGAAAGCAGTCCTCGAAGTTGTTGGGATGTTGGTGGTATCCAAAATTCCTAATGCTGCATCGAGGTTAACTCGTCATGCCACAGAATCCAATATGTTTCTTATGGGCCTTAATCCTTGCGGAGATTCTGGTGGTGGTGCTATCTTTCCAAACGCTTCCTCCTGGTGTTAGACACCGTAGCGGCCATCAATATTGAATGTTCCAGCTGTGCCTTAACGAGCTTTTCCAATGCGGTCTCCAATTTGTCTCTTGTTCTACCTTTGCCTTTTCTCTTGATAGGCCCTCACTTATGAGATTAGGACTCGGAGTCGCCTTGGTCATCATTTTCCTGTAGGTCCACTGCTTTTTGATTTGGATCTACTTCCTTCCCGTTGAGGTCTTTGTCAGCCTCTTCCGCTCCCAAGGTGGCTTCATGCTGGATACCATCGCCGTGCTGCATCATGATCGATACGCTTTCAGAATAACAAGGTCCATGGTAGGCGCCAAACCGTTTGTGCCTAAAACTTGATCAATAGGAAAACAGTTAAATTTATATATTAGGCCACCAACAATAATAAAATATCAAAGAAGACAAAGTAGGGTTAGTATTGTATTGCTTGAATATTAGAAAAAAGTAGTAGGATTCTAGTTGAATTCCAGCGTGAGAATTACAATAGGGCGATTGAGGTATTTATATGCTAGACTTTACGCCAATCCCTATTCTAGTATAACTCTTTTTCATGAGGCACAAGGCCCATTACATAAGGTGGAAAGGTATAAGGTTAAAACTATGCATTGCTAAACTATGGTAATGCGTCTGTCGGTCCTGCACCCATGTGGCTTGTACGGTCGTAGCTGAAGAAGCTGATGTGTCTTCCTTAGATCGTTAACACTCATTTTTCTTTGGGCTTATTTCATTTGGGTCAGCTAGTCTACTATGCTCGTCAGTACGAGTAACGTAATTTTTGTCCACATAATTATGATTGTTGGAGTAAATATTAACTAACTAACAGTAAAAGATTAACTAACTAACAATAAAAGAATAAATAAAATGATTAAGTTAATAATTGGAGGAGAATTTAGGATTATCGGTAGATGTATCGATCATTTCTCGCTTAATATAGCCTAGATATTTCTACTGATCCCGAGCTCCTAATTTATCACTAAAATTTCATAATCACTAGCAATAACTTTCTTAGTCTACTCTTCTAAGTTGACTCAAGATGATCAATAAGGCTACTCATAACGATCACAAATACATTGGATGAGTAACAATAATTATAAAAACATATATGAGGAGTACTATAATTTTTTTACACCAACTCTTAAGGGTTCGTTTGGTATAAGAGTGACATGTACCTAGAACTTTGATTGGTTTCTTGAATTAAAAATACGTTATATTGTCTATAATCCAAGACTTGTGTTTGCTTTAAATTGGATAAATTTTTATTTCCAATTTTCTATTTAAATATCCTTGCAACAAGTTTAGATACTAGGTACATATGGCCAAAATTTCCAATTTTTATATTGTTTGTTTCACTTGAAATTAATAAATATGATGTTGACACCCAATTTTGTCGCGAAAATTTTAATTAAATATCTAATTATTTAATTAAAGGGCAATTTTGAAAATTAAATGTAATGGATTAATTTCTGAGGAAAAAGGCCAAATTAAGCAATACGTAGCCTAATTTCTTACCCACCCGTGTAACACGCCTATTCTAATTAGCTAGCTAAAAAAGGCCAAAATTGCAGTTTATCCCCATTTTAGTCATGCCGTGCAAAATACATGTAATTACATTACACACACACCTAAAACCTCCTAAATCAAATCCCTAATCAGACCCCAATTCCCGACCCGGCTCCTTTCTTCTCAATGAAACCCATGACCCATTTCAATTTTTTCAAAATTTGAAATCACAACAGGCCAAAATCATCTGGTCCCATCTCCAGCTCATGAATTGGTGCCAGTTTCTTATCCATTAAGACCCATTGGGGGTCATTTTAGTATTTTTTTTCCCAGCTTTGACACCCTAGAGAACCCTAAAGTGGTTCCTATATAAGCTTGGGGAATTCAGTTTTAGCAGGGGGGCAAGCCGTTAATGGGGTCTTGGTAAGCAGCATGAAGTGAATAGAGAGGTTGGATATAGAGAAAAAGAGGTGGAGCTTATAGGCATATATTTTGAGTTTTAATCTTTAAAAGAAAAAGACAGTTAGCATTTTGGTTTCTGTTTGGGATTCAAACATCGCTTTCAAGTTTTGCGTTTTCGCTTCAATCTCTAAATCATCGCTTTGGTTCGAGTCACTTTTGTTCAAGTGTGCGTATTCAAATCCCTCGCTCTTTGTTCACTGCTCCGTGAAAGGTCAGTAAAGCTTTATTTTCTTACATTTCCTTTCAGTTCTAATATTAGCGTTAAGTGTTTAACTACTGATTATTTAGTGAGTAGTGCAATAAGAAGAACTAGAAGCATGTAATAATCAATAGATGTGAGTAGATCGTAAATTTCAAACTGCTAAGTATAGAAACTAAACCTCTAAGGTAGTTATTTCAATTTTCCTTGCTGAAGATGATTTGATTTCTGCATAGTTTGAAACTGTGTTATTTAGAAAATAGGAGTTAAAGGAGGTGCTGGTATCCTGGCTGAAGCAGGGATGGTGTTTCCTGGTGGATATAGGGGTCTGTTCTTGGAAGATGAAAATGAGGTATAGAGTGTCTTGATTCAGGGTGAGGGTGCTTGAAAGATATCTTTAGTGGTTAAAGTCCTGGTCTCTATTCTGCTTGTCAAAAGATGTTCAAGAGCAAAGGGTGTTCTGTGTAATGAGGAGAGTCTGCAGTCCTGATGTTTAATGAGCTATTGCAGGGTATAAAAGAGGATCTTGTGTTAGCTTTTCTAGGAGATGGGGGAGCTTTAGGGAGTGCAGGTGTTTGTTTCTGGCTGAGAGAGAATGTAGAGAGGTTTGGGATGTTGTCCTGGTTGTATCAGTAGATAGTAGTAGTCTGTTCTGGTTCAGGTTGTCTTACTGTAGAGGGTAGATGGCAATAGATGAAATGTTTCTGGTTTGCAGGTTTGTGAAGAGTGTCTTTAAGAGCTCAAGTTAGTTGCAGGCAGGTTTGAGAGTTTGTGAGGGAGGATCAGTGAGATGATATTTTAGATGCCTAGTATTGTTTCAGTTAGATATAGGGAGTAAAGAGCAGGGAATTTGTCTCTGAGTCGCCGCAGATTTAGAGGGAATGTTCCTGGATGCTTGAGGGAATTTGGGATGATGTTGCATTATCTTTGTTAGTGTGCAGATGCTGCATTTAGTTGGTGTGGGTTAGGGAGTTAGTTTCAGGGGCGTGCAGGTTTGTGGGTTTTGACTTGTGTGCAGGTGTGTGAATGTTTAGGGCTGTTCGGGGGGTGAAAGGGAGTATGAAATGATGTCCAGTAGCTAGGAAGTTTAGCAGGAGTATCAGTGAGGGATGCTTGTGAGGTGCAGAGAGGTGTGTTTGTGTATATGCAGAGGTGTAGGTGTTTGTTTCTGTTTGGTTTAAGAGTGCAGAGGTGCGTGTGTTCCCAGGTTTTGGTTCAGGGAAGTGAGGGAGCATTTATAGAGGGTGCAGGCGGTTTATCTCTTTTGTAAGTTGATTTAGGAGCTAGTAGGCAGTGTCTAGGTTGTTTGTAGAGGCTGATTGGAGCTTGAGCTTGGTTCAGGTAGCTTAGAACTTTTGTTCAGACGGGTTAGTTTGTTCAGATAGCTTGTTGAAGATAGAGGATTGAGCATTGGTCTTAAATTCTTTTTTTTTTAAAGTTAATTATGCAATGGAGTCCTGTTTATCCTAAATCCTGACATCTGAGATCAGTTCCATTGCCATTTCGTGAGTAAGTCATTATGTTCTTGTGTGTTGTTTCCTAGCTAATTGATTGGAATTGTTGGTTGATAGCAGCAGGGAGATAGAAATGATCTGTTAAAGAGGGAGCTGGGAAGGGTCATCCTTGATTTGTTTCTGTTAAGCAAAGTGGGGTTCTGTTTTGTTTTCAATATTTCTGCATGAATTCTAGCCTTGATTTGATTGGCTTTATTCTTTCCATGTCTGAATGTTCTCTTCTTTTGAGAAAATGAGACTGAGTTTTGGCTCTAAAATGATTTCCTCCATTTCATCAATTTCTATGCCATTTTATGTTTGAGTGTTTATATCTCCGTTTTGCTCCTCTACATGTTGTAAGTTTGCATTCTTAATTTATATGTGGGTTTCATTCCCTGGTTAATCAGTCATTGATTGAGTTACATGTAAGAGATTAATTATCTTAATAGTTTGTCCTTATAATGACAACTCTTTACCTTAGATATTGGAGGTTGTAACGGTACAATGTAGTTGTTGCTTATGTGAATTGGTTATGCCATATGCAAACATAGAATTTGATGTAGGTCATTGAATTTTAAATCATTGTAGAGTTTGCATTATGATTAAACTTTTCTGGAATTTTTTAAAAGCTTCTGCCGTGAATTTTCATAAGTTTGAACTCCTGTAGCATGTGCTAATCTTTATCTTGCTCTTTTCCATGAATACATCTTGGGACGAGTTCGGCTAACTCATCAATTGGGATGACTCATTGGCTTGGAGTTGCATTGGGGTCAAGCTCGGGCTCAAGTTTTCAAGATCTTTAGAAAGTTTAGGAATTCAAGGCTCCCGCGAGTTGGTCAATTTCCCGGGTTCTATCTTTAACTTTGCCTTCTTTTTTTAGGATATTCATGTAAATAAATATTTTATTTATCAATAATATTTGATTGTTTGTATATTGCTTTACTTTATGTTCATTACTTTTTATTTTGAAGTCGTTATTTGATTTATTGCAAATCAGTCCATTTAAGCAAATGCGTGCAAAATTTCATAAATTTTCAAAAACCCACGTTTAATAATAGACTATAAGAAAAGACTTCTACATCATTGATACGAAGTAGTTTCTTTAAAAAGTCAAAATTTTTAAAGAAGTTTAAATTAACTTCTAAATGTCCCGAAACAACTTTGCAAAAAGCGACTTGAAACCTAAGTTCCATCTTATGATGACAAACTCGGGTTTTAAAGTTGAAATTAAGCAAGTGCCATTTATGCGCTATCACATATAAGTTGGTAAAAAAATTAGGACGATCAAATCGCTCCTTTTCAAAGAAAAATGCTCTTTTATTTTTAAAAATATTTAAATCTTTTAAATAAATTGCAAATCTTTTGAAAACTTGCTAAATTTAATTAGTTGAATCAATTAATAGTTCAATTAATTATTTTTACAAAAGCGCATAAATAGCACTTGCAAATATCTTGGAAACCTTTCGGATTAACCGTTTTTAACGAAATTTCGAAAGTGCCTTCAAAACCTTCTTTCGAAATTAACAAAACCTCTTACCTTCAGAATCTCTGAAAAGACTTCCTTTTTTTCAAAAACGGAGTTTTGCACGCATTTGCTTATTTGGTTCTCTATTTTCCTTAAATTGGGTGGCGACTCCAAAAACTCCAAAAGAGTTAGTCCATTCAGTTGATATTCCTAAATTTAGTCTTTCGGGGTTAATTTTTTTGGGGGTTCAAACATATGATAACATATTTTATTCACGTTTGTTTACCATGTCTAACATTACTTCACTTTAGTAAAACCTTTAATACAAGTTCATATTATTATATTAAATCAATGTGGCTAAACTATCTACCACAATACATCAAAAACTTTCAAAGTCTTGTATTTCAACAAATTCCATCATATCCAGATCTACAAGAAGTTATGTTCAAATGAGAGGGGACTAACTAATTCAACACAGTAAACATATATAATATTGAAGCTACACGCACTTCACATCATTACTCAAAAACTATTGATGCAACATACAATCATATCACATTCCAAAAGTTTATGGGCATTTCATATCAAAAATTACATAAGCTACTTGCAATTCATATCATATTATACTTACATATTCATCCTCTCGCCCATTGTAGTTACTTGTGTGTTAATAGGCACTAGCATAAGTATCAAAAAACAAATACAACTACTAAACCATTGGAATGTCGATTGACTATTAATCCTTTTTACAAACTGTATCTCAGGGACTAGGAAATGTATCATTGATAATTATCCATACCATAGTTTGATGTTAAGTTCTGCACTCCTTTATAACATTTTCATCCTTTTAATATCAGATGTAAGCCCTATTTGTGCCTTGATTTGTTGTTCTTTAGTGTACATCACATAAGCAGGTGACGAAAGGATGTCATCAACTCTTTCACAAATTTCAGAATGGTCACTGATATGATGCTAGATATTACTATATTTTCTTTATTTTTGCCTCGTATTCATGCTTCTACTTGTCATATTTGTTAGCACTTTGAGCTAAATTTCTCTCAATTGGCGTGTTTTATGTTGTAGGAATTATGTTTATGATATGAGGCATTCATGGAGCAAATTTTAGTGAAAACAAGGGTTTTGAAGTCTGAATAGAAGCCCGAAGGTCGAGTGAATGAAGGTGTGGATGAAAAACAATAAAAAAGTGAACAAGCAGTAAAATAAGCCTGTTGCGCGGCGCTGAGCTTTGCGCTGCGCGTCGCAACAGTGGCAAGATCACGAGAGATGTGAATTTTGAAAACCTGCAAATTGCCCTACCGCACTACGCTATGCAATGAGCTGCGCGGCGCGGTACGCTTAATTTCCTGACGTTTTGAAATCGAGTTTATTTTGGATTTCCGACTTGTGTGGGTCTATGAGGATGTTATAAAAGGCATCCAACACACCCAAAAACATAACTTTTGACATGGGAAGGAGCAAAAGGAGGCTAGAGCTTGGCAGACTTAAATTCTTAAATTCTTCCTTTCTTCTAGTAATTTATTCATTCATGAATTACTTTGACATGATTGTTATGAGCATGAGTGGCTAAGTTACCAGTTCTAGGGTTGATTGAACCACTCAAATACTTATGTGTGACGAATATTTACTTTGATGAATGAAACTTGCTAATTCTTCCTATCTAAGTATTAATGATTTGTATGCTATTGATTGGTAGAGCTCCCAGTTGATTGTGCCCTTTATTCTTGTGCATCTAGGGATAGATTCATGAGTTAGGGTTAAACACTTAGCAATATTTCAACCTAAAACAAAAGAATTACTTAAGTTGTCAAAAAGGTGAGTTGCGACCATTGAATCTGATTGTGAAATACTTATAGTCCTACATATCTTTATTAATAAATTGAAAAAATGGTTAGTGAAAGTTATAACTATTACAATGGAGTGAATAGTTGTGAATTTGGAGCAAGTGTTCAATAGGAAGAACCAAGTTGAATTCGTTAAATATTTATTCTAATACATAGGTAGGAGTTGAGAAGATCAATCCTAGGTTTCCATCTGTTGAATTAATCTATTTCTTATTACTTTGCTATTTACTTTATCGTCAATTAGTTGTTACATTGAAACCATCATAAAAATATAAAATTTCGAAGTTAATTGATTATATAAGTTAGTTAGATTAGCAACTAGATTTTGAGTGTTCTTTATGGGATTCAACCTCGGATCTTTAAATACAGAGCTATATTTGCCGCGACCACTTAGTCCCTTTTATAGGGCGTAGTTAGGCGTGATCATTCACGCTCCCCGAGCCTGGGTATTAAAGTGCCATCCTTTTATCTTGCATTTCAGTATATTTCTTCATGATATCCCATAAATGCTTGAAAGCACTCCCATCATCATACTCCATATTTCTTTTTCTTTCTCCGTTTTTCTCCTCACCATTGACTTGAGAAGAGGGTCTTCTTGAACTATTACCTTGTAAGCTTTTTCGTGGTACATCATCTGCATTTTGGAAAGCTCCGATAAATGCACTACGCCATGTGCATTATTTACTTCTCCAGAAGGTACATCAGGCCCATTTCCAACATCATCTTCTTCATCATTTTCAACATAAATAGGAATTCCCAAGCTCATGTTGTTAGAAAGACCCCACCTTTCACTCCTTTCAATTTTATCAACAGCTTCTTGTGGTCCTTCTGCTAATTCTCCTGTTTCTCTTTCCTTCTCAAATTTTTCTTTCCAGTCGCAAAGTATAGCCACGACTTGCTATTTATAACTTTGACATTTGGATCAAAATAGGAAAAATAAGTAGGAAAGAAATAAAAACATACTAATTTCTAATTGATCTAACTCTTTAATAAAAGCTATTCTAAATAATATATTTTCTTTATCTTAATAAATTCATCCAAGCTTCGGTATCATCAACAATAATTCTTCCATCATTATATTAGAAGCCTAATCCAATTCGATTTTTTAGTAGAGTTATAGTTCCATAATTCTACTTCAAACTTTTTATTTTCGAATTAATATGTGGTTTACTTTTTATTCCAAAACTAGGATGCCTTCATTTATATATTTCTCAAATTCAATTACGTATCCATGTCAAAATGTGCTATTATCGGTTTTCCGACCATTAGTGCACTCTTTTAAACTATCTAAAAGAGTGTTCTTCACTGTCTAACCATTTCCTTCGACACTGACCTTCTAATGTTCTTGACCTTTTTGACAATTGGGCAGAAAATGATGCTACGTGACTACTTGTTTTGTCAATATCTTGTAACAAAGCTGCTCAAGTACGGGACAGATAATATTAGAAAAAATTTAACACAAAATAAAAGTAAAACTAAAAGGGGAACATTAACAGCACCATCAATAAGGTATAAGCTTAATGCTAATTACCCTATTAGTTTCGAGCTACACATACCATAATATGTTCATACACTTTTATTTCTTCAATCATGCTAATGATTCATCACAAAATAAGTACAATACAACAAAAATAAATATTAAGAAGATCACTTAAATGATATAATTTTAGGAGTTCTTGCACTCTTAGGACAAAAGTGAATGCAAAGCGCAAGAATCATATGAGATTGAACAAAAACATACCTATCCATTAATGCACTAGTAAATTCTAGTCGACTACATACTAAATTATAATAAAAATCATCGATATCTACTACTAAAATAATTCTAAGCTTTATAAAATTGAGATCTGTACAACCAAAATCCAACCCCTATAATATAAGGGAAAGTAACCAAAAAGAAACAAAAATAAAATAGAAGAGGTCCCTTGTTACCGGAGAGTCATAACTGAGAAGGGGAAGTTATAGAAAGGAGGAAGAAACAAGAACATAGACTTACAAATAAGAGAAGTGCATGCTCGATTTTCTTATTTGTATCAGAGAGTCATGCCCGAGATCACCATCCTCGTTTGAAATAGATAGCTGTGTTACTTCTTAGTGCAAGGTCTGTGATTTGGGAAACGTAGATATTGATATTTTGATATAGAGAAGACGTGTGTGTTTTTCATTTCAGAGATTTTATCTAGGTATTAATAATCTTGGGGTATATAATCCCATATAAGGTGTGGGATAATTAATCCCAAGATTTTGGTATTATTTTAATACCAGTTTTAGTCATTCTCATCAACCAAATATAGGATAAATTTAATCCTATTTGGATACTGGGATAACCTTTATAATCACACCTACCAAACGACTCCTAAGAGTTGATCAAACTTCTATTCGATGATCCTCAAGACAATTATGGAGGGCACCATGAAGTAAGGACTATCACTCCCTATTATTTAAATAAAAATAACATAAGTTATTATACTATGACAATAAATTAGTAAGGAAAATTTTAAATATCGTGAGATGCTGTAGTCATTATTGCAGACATGGAAGGTAGATATGGGTTGAAGACATGGAAGGTGATTATATTGTTGGATAGTGTGGCATTGAAGAGAATTTGGTAATGAAGTCTTATTTTTCTTGGTTTTTTCCATAAAGTTCTTTGGTCGAGTTGATTGCTTCTTCTTCGACCCAGTCACCTTCATAACATTTATACTATAACAAATATTGTTTCACTCGATTCATTTTACGTAATATTATTCGGAGCTGAATTTTCATGTGACTCATCTCTCATGTTGATATCTTTTAACTTTGCAACTAAATCATTCACACATTATGCAGCCAATTTATACCTTTGTTTGAATTCTAAAGCTCCAGTTGAAATTTGGATAAAATTTTGGCATAAATATCTATTCCTGGAAATAACCTCTTTTGGATCAGAATCTTTGGCTGCTAGACTGTCATCCATATCATTCATGTTTGTAATATCTTTCATCTAGCTCTTTAATATATAATGTGCATGAGTCGTATTCTATAAATTTAGTATGCCCGCATAGTAAATTCATAAACTCAAACAATTTGCAGCAACAAGAAACTTGTGTTACTGATTACTTAACAGTTACTAGATGATGTTACTTAACACTTCCAAAAGTACTAGCTTTGTATGTTCGAATCTCCTTCTTCATAGAACTTTTTTGTTAAAACTGGTAATGACCTTTTCCATTCATTTTGAAACTTGTCAAATATAGTTGGAGTGTACACTTTCATAGCATGAATGAATCGAAGAGGCTTTAAGTTTAAAATAGGTATTTTTTGAGTCAGAAATTTAACTTATACTCAGTAGCGCGCTTATCATCAACCTATCTTTCAAATAGTTATGATATTAAATAAGATTCAAATCAGATTTTAAATATTTCCTTAAAGAGCCATTAAAATTCACTTTATTGTGTGTTTTTCATGCGTGTTGAGAATGTGTTTCTTTCATATATCATGGACCATTTCTTCCGTATATTAGTATTCTAACCAGCTATTATCTCCAAGGTGATATATGTCTAGCATATCCTACCATGCACTTGTAAGATCATCCTCATACTAGTAACAAGAAACAATCTGTTAATTTTTTAAAAAATAATGCATTAGCTATAAGGATATGATTAAGATGTTTTTAAGTATTCTTTCCCAACTATCATATTTATAGGCGATGATATGTATGAGGCATTATGAATGAGAAAGCATAAGGTATTGGATGCTCTGGATTGGTGATGAATGTTTGGTGTTTGTATGCAGACAAGATCCTAAAGAATGTATTAAAAAGCCATCGTGACAATTCAATTGATTTTTGATATAGAAGGGTTGCACCAAATATAATAGTTTCCCTATGATTATTCCAGCCTAGAAATAATTCCAAGGGTTGCTACTCGTTGTTTTTTCTATATGTTGTTTCAAATGATACAACAACTCCATAAAATTTAAAAACTCTTATCATCTTTGTATCAACCCAAAATAAATAGCTATCAAACCATCTTCATTTAACTATATCAAAAATCGAAAAAGAAAAATCTTCTAGTGCTCTTTTCTCAAAACAATAAACCAAGTTACGAGTCACTTCATATTTCAAACTATATTTTATTTTGTCTAAGAGATAATTCTTGTGATCTCTCTTTAAATAACCTAACTTTCGTCCAACATGATGAGCGGTATAGTTAAATGAAGATTTAGAATGTATTCTTGAGTCATCTAATAAGTCAACTTCATACGCTTGAGCAATTTTTATCCTTCTTTATGAAGGTAACATACGAGCTAAAAAGAAGGAACAAGGGGATGATTTTGTTTCTCTTTTAATTAAATGATGCGAAACATTCCATTTGATTGACGACTACTGAAAATATGAGCTAAGCACCACATCCTAGTTTCATCTATATGCTTTTAAATTGCCGAATCTTGTTTATCTATGTCTCTATTACCTTCTTTATAACATGTAAATTTTTATGAAGTTACGTGCCTTTGGGCTCTATTTTTATTAGCATACTCTTTCTCTAACATTAAAACTAATTGCAACGACGTATTCATTATAATATTCATATGCATGTTCATCAAAATTCAATCCACAGTTTAATAACAACGTTACACACTCATTAGATACAATCCATATCAATCAAAATGTTTCAAGACTCTAGCTTTACTCTTTAACTATAAATAATATTAGTTTTTCATTAACATGGACAACAATCTATCATCTTTTTTGGGCACTACTTACTTTTTCTTCTCGAACTAAACTCTCTCTCTCTCTCTCTCTCTCTCTCTCTCTCTCTTTCGCGACACACATACGCTCCTGTAGCTCTCGGTCATGTATCTCTTCTTCTTTTTGTTACGAACTTTAGTTCTATTAACTCTTCTTATTGAAAGTTGAAGCTCTTGTAACTTTTTTTTTTACTTTGACTTCTCTACTTAAAGGATGGCCTCATCCTTTGTCTATTTTCAGCATGAGTAATAAGTGTTAAATCTGGACCGTTTCTGCAAATATGGCTACGGGTGTAATTTTTTTAAATCTGGACAGATCTGAAAAAAATAGACTAAGGTACAAATTTTCAAATGACCACTTTTATTTAGAACACCCTCTAAATATGTAGTATTATTTTAATGAAAGATGTTTGGTAAGTTTTGGCCCATTAATAAAGGTGAGAAAGTTTCATCAACATCTTTGCAAAAAAAAAAGTCCATTAGTGAATATAATCACCATTTTAATGTTTAAACTTGTGTAAATAAGATTACAAGTGCAATGTGAATTAAAAATCTGTAAACTGAAACGAATAGGCTCTACATTAGGACGCCTCTTTAAATCTAGCCACATATTAATTTATATAGCCACTATTTGGAATAAGAATAAAAATGTAATTAATTGTGCAAGACAGACCAAAATCAGCCTACTTTCGCAAATTTTTCAGCCCACGTCAGTATGAATGGCGCTAGTTTACAAGTTTTTTCCTTTTGAACAAATAGTCAATAAAGTAGCTTTTATTTAATAAAACAGCCAGCCCACTCATGTGATGTACAACTCATTTGTCAATGAAGTAGTCATTTTATTATAAACGGCCTATTGATTTAAACTAATTCTAAATTAATTATTTTTTGAAGTTAATCAAATTCTTATAGACAAGCCCTTTGTAGGGTTGGAAATGCGTAATAAATTTACTTATCTATTTATCGATTTATTTATTAATTATGAATCAAAGTGTAAATTCGTCCAGTCCTCCGTGAGGTTGGATAAGAATAATGCTTTTTATTTTTTTTCGAATCAAAGTGTAAATTCGTCCAGTCCTCCGTGAGGTTGGATAAGAATAACTTTTTTAATTTTTTTTTTGAATCAAAGTGTAAATTCGTCCAGTCCTCCGTGAGGTTGGATAAGAATAACGCTTTTTTTAATTCTCTTAAATCAAAGTACAAATTCAAATTAACGGTATTAATATAACAACCATGTTTAATAAATTAAAAATGCGACAACAAAGCAACTGTTCTTGGCACAGGACTCGAGGGTGCCTAATGCCTTCCCGCGAGTCAACTGAGAACCTTACTCGAATCTCTAACGCAGATCATTAGACGAGTCAGAGATGTTCCAAGGTACTTTTTGGTGACTTGGTACACCTTAAACTATGTCAAGTGGCGACCCCAAGTTTATTCTAAAATAATTTTGTACCTTTTTGAACACCAGTCACGAGCCTTTAAATAATAAATATTCTTCAGTATTTTTTTAGGGCGTGACACTACACACGTAAGGAACACGTGGTAGAATATCCACAAGGCCAAGGGCCTCCAAAGAAATTGATATAAACACTTACCTCATTTCACTGCCACTCAACAACCGCTTTTTCCTTTGGATTCATTGCCAAACGATCCTGCTTATTCATTAAGCAGAAAATATATCAAATTAGGCTAAAGGCTTCATTCCCTACATCTTAGGACAATCCGGTTAGGAACCTGATACCCTATTCACATACGCAATACGCAGGCCATGCCTATGTACAGGGTTTAAGGTCACATAACCAAACCCTAAATAAATTACATTAATATGTTGCCCATAACTCACTGAGTACGAATATATACTCAATTCCATTATCAGGGTCCAATTATCCCTTTAAACTATTAATTGAACTTATTAAAATGATGTCTAATATCCCAATTTTTTACCATCAAAATATATTCAAACATAGTTAATAAACTAAAATAATGAATTCAGATCATTACCTTAATGTTTCGGGGTGAAAATTCTACTTTTCTCCGGCTTCTTTTTCCTTTTTTTTTTCTCTTTTCACCCTTTTTTTCCTTTGTTACGTCTTCTGTTTTTCTGCTTTCTGTTCGTTCTAAGCTTTTATAAGCTTAAGGGGTTCCACCGCCTTTTGATTCATTTTTCTTTCTTTTTTGTCGTTTTCTTATATTTTATTTTCTTTCCTTTTCTTTTCGCGATGAAAATTAAAACGAAACTCAACAAAATTCGAAAAGATCCCAAATTTCTCAAGTAAGTTATACAAAATATATGAAACATACTCGCTAAGCCGGATCTCAAATCGGACTCCCGAAACTCAATATGAAAATTAAATAAAAAAAGGTCAAATTATTTAACTTTCGGCATTTTAGTGGAAACTAGCCGAACAACCTCGAAATTTACTTTCGAAAAATCACAAAATTCACAAATAATCATACGAACCTAACGACACTTTTGGATTTCGAATTGGAGCTCATTCGCCAAAACCGAGCTCGAAAATCTCTTTTTAATATTTATCGATAATAAAAACTGAAACCTTCTTCTGATGCCTACCAAACGAGGTCCGATTTAGCTCAAATTTTACAGATAAGTCCCAATGGACCTTACGAAGATTTAAAATTATTGACACGTAAATCGAAGTCCTACCTCCCAAAACGACTGGCCAAGGTCGTTTCATTCTCCTCAATTTAGACTCTCATTCGTCCTCGAACTAGCCTAAGGCTAGAGCAAGATTCACGCAGATAACAAGAAAACATGCAAAACCTTCATAAAGTACACCACGGACAGTATCTCATGATTACAAAATCAGAATTATAACACGCACATCAAACTCTTGGATAAAAAAAATGAAGCTGGATAATATCATAACGTCATTGCCCAGCTTATTCTAACTAAGCTGATCCTTCCTCGATCACGAAAAGAGAGTTCTACATTTTCGAAACAAAGATACACGAAATTTTGGATGGATTAATATGATTCTTCCGACAAATCACCTCGTCGATATATTTTCCGATATAGAACAGGTCGATGAAAATAAGATTTAGCTTACGCTTCAGCAACACCTTAGAAATTTAAGATTAGCATTCAGTATAGGAGGAAGACTCCTCCACTTAGAGCATAAGCTCATACAGCTAACTTGAATAGAAATAGTCATCCCCGCACAACCTGCGGGACTAAGGAAGACATAGCAAAAAACATAATGCGGCTCAGACCTGAGCTACCAAATTACCCTCTCGAGTTGCCAAACAACTGCAACTCTCGAGTTCACAACTCCATACCTTTGCCATAAGCACCACCGCTTTATAGCTCAATTCACGGGTTGGACGACACTCTCCATTACCCTTAGTAGCCTTGAAATACAATAATGTGCTTACCCGGCTACCTTGACACGCATTATCTCAACACAGGGAACATCACAAGCGGCTACTAACCGCCCAAGCTCACTAATACCGGAAGAAGAATAGATGGAAATTAACTGAGGATAGGAATAATTAGAGCTTTAGGAAGATCATCTTCTTATTTGCCTGGCTACCAGAGCTAGACGACTTTCGATTTATGCTAGCCAGAGAAGCGCATTTGAAGAAATAGACATTAAATGAGCTTCACGGAACAACATCCATGCCAATTTAACCTTCTCATAAGAAGAAAACTCCAATAATTTATCAGTAAACTCTTTTCTAACTGAGGGAAGCTCATATAATAACATGACTTTACTAACATTTCAAACCAAGAGGAGACACGTAGATCGAGTATTACTTAATAATCACTTTACACCGGAAGAAACAATGACACCTTCTGATGGTGATGAATAAGAATCCTATCATCCTACCAACACTGAATTCCGAGAAGAGAGGTAAACTAATTTGACATAATAATAGAAGGTGGCACGATAAGATGCCAAGCAGACAATACCGACACTCACTGTCAAATCTCTCATATTTAGACCAGATAAATTAGTAGGGTCTCACAAATGCCAGGAATAAATCATACCAGAAGCTCGCCCCTCTACTACAACCGATTCTTAATAGAGACAATATCTAAGGAAACCATGGGAAGATGATATGACAAACCATTTCCAGATCGATCGGAAGAATCAAATCTTACTCATATATAAGGGAAGAAGAAATACATGGGTCTACTACATCGGATGCCTCAGCATCCTGCCAGACTGGCAGTTCATAAAACTGCCTCTGCGGCTAAGCTAAGCTGCTACACTGATAATTACTTTCTGAAGAATAACTGCCACCACGCTCTCGACCTTTACTGGATCGTGGCATTTCTCTGGCTGATTGAGATCTAAATGAAATCCTTGCGACTGGGCAGGTGCCAGAGGGCAAAAAGAAGGACGACTGCCTATTTGCTGGAGTAAGGGAAAACTCCTCAAAGGATAACCAGACTCACCACAATAATAACACTTTTTCACTGAAAATGGAAGCTGGACAGATTGCTGGAAGCTAAAAAAGAAAAGACTGAGTCTGAGAATTACGCACCATAAACTGAGATAACCTGGCAGGTAACCTCCCACGATAACCAGAACTCTTACCTTTAAAGGAGGTATGGTTCCCACCAGGGTCGTGGGATCTCTTGCTCTCGCGCTCTAACTTATGGTATGCCTAATACCTCTGAGCAATATCAACAACGACATCGAATGAAGTCCTAACCTTAATTTCTTGAGCCATCTAGGATCTCAAGGAAGGAGAAAGGTCACCAATAAATCTTTGAACATTCTCGGAAAGCTCATGGACTAGTTCTAGTGCATACCTTACTATTTTAGAGAATTCAATCTCATATTCTGAAACTAACATGCTAACCGACAGGCTACCCTGTCTAATCTACTCAAACCGCCGACATTCTTCATCTCACTCGCTACTCGAAAGGAACTTTTCCACGAATCTAGAAGAAAAATCGAACATAGTTAGTTAATAAGATAGCGGCCCACCAATTCAAGGCTGGACCCCTGACACTGGAAAGCAGAATAATCAACACCATACCACTCGATATAATCAAGAGCCTGAAGGATATGCTGACATCATTTTATTTTAAAAAGAATCACGAGGTTTATCTGATGCATTGCTTAAGAATATCGAAAGGTTTAACCGCGTAAAATAATGCAATCTCATTGGGCACTCGGACCGAACTGTTACCTCGGCTGGTACAAGCCGGAACAATTGGCGGCGCAACACATGCTGCCTCTGGAAGATAAGTTAATTAAGACCTGGAACAGGAGCTCCATGAGACCGAACGTCTCCATCTGCGGCAACCTGATAAGCTGCCTAGCGAATAGTAGGTTCTTGCGGTATCTGCGTCGCCAAAATTCTCGTAAAAGAATCGTAGAGAGCCAAAGGAACCACAAGGCCCTTCTCCCTTGCTCATCGTAAGCTCGTACAGTTGGGGCCTGCGCGACTGGATCGTTATCACGATCCACAACTCTCGAGGCTTGAGTAGCTCTAGCCCAAGGCTAGACTACTTCGTCCTGAACTCCTACCGTTTGCTGATTTGTCGCACGAGGGTTCACAACTACCACGAACGAATTAACGAAAATACTTTTTCATCCTAGACCGACGCACGATAAGAAAAGAAGTGAAACTTCCTAAACGCCATCGTAGCCCCTCGTAGATAAGTGCGGACGTCTACGTACCCATCAGCGAGACTCTATTAGACATTGTCTTCGTCTGGATAGACTCTAAACCGGGCTCTGATACCAACTGACACAACCCGAAATCTGGCTAGGCCGTGCAGGCACCCGACATCGTCCCTTAGACCCGTCGGGCGAACCCTTACCAATTAAATTAGGAAAATAAATATAATTGAATTCATAAATGAGAACGAGACTTAGAAAACGCACATACATACCGATACCTCGAAGCTGTACAAAAGAAATTACAGCTGACTACCCAACATACTAGTAAAGTTTAGGGCTATCCAGACTAGACATCCAAGAGTACAAAGGAAGACAGATACCTCCTGAAGGGAGCAAAATGCAACTGAAATAATAAACATGAAACGGTGGCCATCCTGAATCAAAGTTGGCTCACCCTGACAGCTGAAGTCGTCTTCGCTCCTTCACAATGTGGCGAACTCACTCCTGGAGCGAACCTGCCGAAACAAAATAGGTAGACAAGGACAAACAACAAACAAGGGTGAGTCTAAAGGACTCAATAAGTGGGGAAAACTAGCCACCTCAAAGAATAGGATAGCTAGTCAGGGAGAAGAAAAACAGATAAATCAAATTCCTCTTATTTAAATTATAAAAAGGGCAGAGCCAGATAATAACTGGAAACACGTATGGGATCATAAACTTATAAACAACAAGGGACATAAGATAGACAGAACATATAGGTTTTTAAATATCCCGAACATATAAACAATCATAAATACATACTGTCGTGGCGTGCAACCTGATCCATATATTTATACTATCGCGGCGTCCAACCCGATCCATATATTTATACTGTCATGGGGTACGACCCGATCCATATATTTATACTATCGCGGCGTGCGACCCGATCCATATATTTATAATGTCACGACGTGCAACCCGATCCATATAACTAAAGCATGTAAACCAATTAAGGATATTAAATAGCCAGAAACGTATAGGCAACCTAAAATATGTCCACAACCTGGTATACATGCTGCAGACACAAAACACATCATAATAGTTACACACTAGTCAGTATGATGTGCAATGAGATGGGATGAATGCGGTATGAAGCAATGCAGTCATATGTACCTGATACCTTCCCTGGCTCGGGACTCTCATCGATTACCGGGAAGTATATGCAATAATGACCCTTCACCGGCTCGGGACTCTTATCGATTACCGGGAAGTATATGAAATAATGACCCTTCACCGGCTCGGGACTCCCATCGATTACCGGAAAGTATATGCAATAATGACCCTTCATCGGCTCGAGACTCTCATCGATTACCGGGAAGTATATGCAATAATGACCCTTCACCGGCTCGGGACTCTCATCGATTACAGAGAAGTATATGAAATGCTTAAAACCAGAGTGCAATGCTCATATGCTCAATGCAATACCAACAACATGGCATAACATATAACATACATATAAATTCAAAGCTAAGGCGTAATGAGTATGCCTATCGGCAGCTACACACGTAAGGAACACATGGTAGAATATCCACAAGGCCAAGGGCCTCCAAAGAAATGGATATAAATACTTACCTCGTTTCGCTGCCACTCAATAACCGCTTTTTCCTTTGGATTCATTGCCAAACGATCCTGCTTATTCATTAAGCAGAAAATATATCAAATTAGGCTAAAGGCTTCATTCCTTAAATCTTAGGGCAATCCGGTTAGGAACCTGATACCCTATTCACATACTCATTACGCAGGCCATGCCTATGTACAGGGTTTAAGGTCACATAACCAAACCCTAAATAAATTACATTAATATGTTGCCCATAACTCACTGAGTACGAATATATACTCAATTCCATTATCAGGATCCAATTAATCCTTTAAACTATTAATTAAACTTATTAAAATGATGTCTAATATCCCAATTTTTTACCATCAAATTATATTCAAACATACGTAATAAACTAAAATAATGAATTCAGATCATTACCTTAATGTTTCAGGGTGAAAATTCTACATTTCTCCGGCTCCTTTTTCCTCCAATTTTTTACCATCAAAATATATTCAAACATACGTAATAAACTAAAATAATGAATTCAGATCATTACCTTAATGTTTCGGGGTGAAAATTCTACTTTTCTCCGGCTTCTTTTTCCTTTTTTTTTTTCTCTTTTCACCCTTTTTTTCCTTTGTTACGTCTTCTGTTTTTCTGCTTTCTGTTCGTTCTAAGCTTTTATAAGCTTAAGGGGTTCCACCGCCTTTTGATTCATTTTTCTTTCTTTTTTGTCGCTTTCTTATATTTTATTTTCTTTCCTTTTCTTTTCGCGATGAAAATTAAAACGAAACTCAACAAAATTCGAAAAGATCCCAAATTTCTCAAGTAAGTTATACAAAATATATGAAACATACTCGCTAAGCCGGATCTCAAATCGGACTCCCGAAACTCAATATGAAAATTAAATAAAAAAAGGTCAAATTATTTAACTTTCGGCATTTTAGCGGAAACTAGCCGAACAACCTCGAAATTTACTTTCGAAAAATCACAAAATTCACAAATAATCATACGAACCTAACGACACTTTTGGATTTCGAATTGGAGCTCATTCGCCAAAACCGAGCTCGAAAATCTCTTTTTAATATTTATCGATAATAAAAACTGAAACCTTCTTCTGATGCCTACCAAACGAGGTCCGATTTAGCTCAAATTTTACAGATAAGTCCCAATGGACCTTACGAAGATTTAAAATTATTGATACGTAAATCGAAGTCCTACCTCCCAAAACGACTGGCCAAGGTCGTTTCATTCTCCTCAATTTAGACTCTCATTCGTCCTCGAACTAGCCTAAGGCTAAAGCAAGATTCACGCAGATAACAAGAAAACATGCAAAACCTTCATAAACTACGCCACGGACAGTATCTCATGATTACAGAATCAGAATTATAACACGCACATCAAACTCTTGGATAAAAAAATGAAGCTGGATAATATCATAACGCCATTGCCCAGCTTATTCTAACTAAGCTGATCCTTCCTCGATCACGAAAAGAGAGTTCTACATTTTCGAAACAAAGATACACGAAATTTTGGATGGATTAATATGATTCTTCCGACAAATCACCTCGTCAATATATTTTCCGATATAGAACAGGTCGATGAAAATAAGATTTAGCTTACGCTTCAGCAACACCTTAGAAATTTAAGATTAGCATTCAGTATAGGAGGAAGACTCCTCCACTTAGAGCATAAGCTCATACAGCTAACTTGAATAGAAATAGTCATCCCCGCACAACCTGCGGGACTAAGGAAGACATAGCTAAAAACATAATGCGGCTTAGACCTGAGCTACCAAATTACCCTCTCGAGTTGCCAAACAACTGCAACTCTCGAGTTCCCAGCACCATACCTTTTCCATAAGCACCACCGCTTTATAGCTCAATTCACGGGTTGGATAACACTCTCCATTACCCTTAGTAGCCTTGAAATACAATAATGTGCTTACCCGGCTACCTTGACACGCACTATCTCAACACAGGGAACATCACAAGCGGCTACTAACCGCCCAAGCTCACTAATGCCGGAAGAAGAATAGATGGAAATGAACTGAGGATAGTAATAATTAGAGCTTTAGGAAGCTCATCTTCTTATTTGCTTGGCTACCAGAGCTAAACGACTTTCGATTTATGCTAGCCAGAGAATCGCAGTTGAAGAAATAGACATTAAATGAGCTTCACGGAACAACATCCATGCCAATTTAACCTTCTCATAAGAAGAAAACTCCAATAATTTATCAGTAAACTCTTTTCTAACTGAGGAAAACTCATAGAATAACATGACTTTACTAACATTTCGAACCAAGAGGAGACACGTAGATCGAGTATTACTTAATAATCACTTTACACCGGAAGAAACAATGACACTTTCTGATGGTGATGAATAAGAATCCTATCATCCTACCAACACTGAATTCCGAGAAGAGAGGTAAACTAATTTGACATAATAATAGAAGGTGGCACGATAAGATGCCAAGCAGACAATACCGACACTCACTGTCAAATCTCTCATATTTAGACCAGATAAATTAGAAGGGTCTCACAAATGCCAGGAATAAATCATACCAGAAGCTCGCCCCTCTACTACAATCGATTCTTAATAGAGACAATATCTAAGGAAACCATGGGAAGATGATATGACAAACCATTTCCAGATCGATCGGAAGAATCAAATCTTACTCATATATAAGGGAACAAGAAATACATGGGTCTACTACATCAGATGCCTCAGCATCCTGCCAGACTGGCAGTTTATAAAACTGCCTCTACGCCTGTGCTAAGCCGCTACACTGATAATTACTTTCTGAAGAATAACTGCCACCACGCTCTCGACCTTTACTGGATCGTGGCATTTCTCTAGCTGATTGAGATCTAAATGAAATCCCTACGACTAGGAAGGTGCTTGAGGGCAAGAAGAAGGACAACTGCCTACTTGCTGGAGTAAGGGAAAACTCCTCAAAGGATAACCAGACTCACCACAATAATAACACTTTTTCACTGAAAATGGAAGCTGGACAGATTGCTGGAAGCTAAAAAAGAAAAGACCGAGTCTGATCTTGACTGACTACTGGCGCACTCTGAGAATCACGCTCCATAAGCTGAGATAATCTGGCAGGTGACCTCCCACGATAACCAGAACTCTTACCTTTAAAGGAGGTATGGTTCCCACCAGGGTCGTGGGATCTCTTGCTCTCCCGCTCTAACTTATGGTATGCCTAATACCTCTGAGCAATATCAACAACGACATCGAAGGAAGTCCTAACCTTAATTTCTCGAGCCATCTAGGATCTCAAAGAAGGAGAAAGGTCACCAATAAATCTTTGAACATTCTCGGAAAGCTCATGGACTGGTTCTAGTGCATACCTAACCATTTTAGAGAATTCAATCTCATATTCTGAAACCAACAGGCTACCCTGTCTAATCTACTCAAATTGGAGACATTCTTCATCTCACTCGCTACTCGAAAGGAACTTTTCCACGAATCTAGAAGAAAAATCGAACCTAGTTAGTTAATAAGATAGCGGCCCACCAATTCAAGGCTGGACCCCTGACACTGGAAAGCAGAATAATCAACACCATACCACTCGATATAATCAAGAGCCTGAAGGATATGCTGACATCATTTTATTTTAAAAAGAATCACGAGGTTTATCTGATGCATTGCTTAAGAATATCGAAAGGTTTAACCGCGTAAAATAATGCAATCTCTTTGGGCACTCGGACCGAACTGTTACCTCGGCTGGTACAAGCCGGAACAATTGGTGGCGCAACACATGCTGCCTCTGGAAGATAAGTTAATTAAGACCTGGAACAGGAGCTCCATGAGACCGAACGTCTCCATCTGCGGCAACCTGATAAGCTGCCTAGCGAATAGTAGGTTCTTGCGGTATCTGCGTCGCCAAAATTCTCGTAAAAGAATCGTAGAGAGCCAAAGGAACCACAAGGCCCTTCTCCCTTGCTCATCGTAAGCTCGTACAGTTGGGGCCTGCGCGACTGGATCGTTATCACGATCCACAACTCTCGAGGCTTGAGTAGCTCTAGCCCAAGGCTAGACTACTTCGTCCTGAACTCCTACCGTTTGCTGATTTGTCGCACGAGGGTTCACAACTACCACGAACGAATTAACGAAAATACTTTTGCATCCTAGACCGACGCACAATCAGAAAAGAAGGAAGTGAAACTTCCTAAACGCCATCATAGCCCCTCATAGATAAGTGCGGACGTCTATGTACCCATCAGCGAGACTCTATTAGACACTGTCTTCGTCTGGATAGACTCTAAACCGGGCTCTGATAGCAACTGACACGACCCGGAATCCGGCTAGGCCGTGCAGGCACTCGACATCCTCCCTTAGACCCGTCGGGCGAACCCTTACCAATTAAGTTAAGAAAATAAATATAATTGAATTCATAAATGAAAACAAGACTTAGAAAACGCACAGACATACCGATACCTCTAAGCTGTATAAAAGAAATTACAGCTGACTACCCAAAATACTAGTAAAGTTTAGGGCTATCCGGACTATACATCTAAGAGTACAAAGGAAGACAGATACCTCCT
The DNA here is from genome assembly GCA_037355625.1 of Petunia x hybrida. Taxonomy (NCBI): domain Eukaryota; kingdom Viridiplantae; phylum Streptophyta; class Magnoliopsida; order Solanales; family Solanaceae; genus Petunia; species Petunia x hybrida. The sequence goes on along the minus strand of JBBBVM010000152.1, from coordinate 3,892,609 downwards.
AAAGGGAGCAAAATGCAACTGAAATAATAAACATGAAATGGTGGCCATCCTGAATCAAAGTTTGCTCACCCTGACAGCTGAAGTCGTCTTCGCTCCTTCACAATGTGGCGTACTCACTCCTGGAGCGAACCTGCCGAAACGAAATAGGTAGACTGATAAGGATCAATACGACAAAACAATAAAGATAGGAGAGCGAGACACTTCTCGAACTCCCTTCGAAGTAACCCCGGGGAACTTATCCCGAGATACCCTCGAATCGGCGTCTAGAAGGACCTACACTATGCAACCACCCTCGAGTCGCACCCGGGACTCGCAAGTAGGATGATCGGGTTTTCGGTTCAAGACTCAACTAGGTTCCACTAGTGAATTCAAGCAACTAAGAAAGGGTTTCTTCATAAAAAGAGATGAACTCTATTCTTCATTCATAAGATTCAAAGGTAAGCTAATGTTTGAGGAGGTTAAGTGAAGTATTTATAGGCTTCACTTAGTCATAATAAAAGGTCTAAAGTACCCCCCCCCCCCAAAGTGGGTTAAAACAAATAAGGCCACGCAGGGCTATAGTTGGAAGTTCATGCAAAAAGTAGTAAAATATCCCGCATGCTGTCACAGGGGGAGGCGCTCCGCCTCCATGCTGAGGCGCTCTGCCTCCTGCTGATAAGGCGCTCCGCCTCCCACTGAGGTGCTCTGCCTTCTGAAGTTCAGCTCTCTGGATTTTGGAAGGCGCTCCGCCTCCCTTTTGAGGCGCTCCGCCTCATTCCGGAACTTGTGCAAGAGGCTCAAAATGAGCTTGGGTCCATCCATGGTGCTCAAAAGCATGATCTTCGAGCTACTCTCGGAGCCTCCTTCCATGTCCCTGCAAGTCAAGTGAAGATGGGTGTCTTGAATCAACTTTGCTTGACTTCTAGTGAACGGCCTTGAGGTCATATGCCCCGCATCATCCTCCCCTTCTTGGGAAGGTTTCGTCCTCGAAACCATGGCTTCCTCCTCTCCGGCATCACCATCCCCTACATCAAAAGGGGTCAAGTCAGTCACATTAAAAGTATTAGACACATTGTACTTACCGGGTAGATCAATCACATAGGCGTTGTTGTTGATCTTGGAAAGCACTTGAAAAGGACCATCTCCACGGGGTGCCAACTTCCCTTTCCTAAGGTTTGGAAACCTTTCTTTGCGGAAGTGCACCCACACCCAATCTCCCTTTTTGAGCTGAAGCTTCTTCCTTCCCTTGTTCTTCTTGGAAGCAACCTTGGCATAGGCTTCCTCCAAGTTCTTCTTGGATTTGGCATGGAGCTCAATCATAGCCTTTGCTCGGCTTTTCCCTTCAAAATTAGCAACCATGTCCCTTGGCAAAGGGGTTAGATCAAGGGGAATCAAGGGGTTAAAACCATACACACATTCAAAAGGAGTAATGCCAATCAAGCTATGCAAAGTGCGATTGTAGGCAAACTCCGTGAGAGGAAGTTTATCAACCCACGTCCCGGCCTTACCTCGGGTCATGGCCCTTAGAAGAGCACCCAAAGTCCTGTTTACCACCTCGGTTTGCCCATCCGTTTGTGGGTGGTGGGACGTAGAAAACAAGAGCTTGGTGCCAAGGGCACCCCACAAACTCCTCCAAAAGTGGCTTAGGAACTTAGTGTCCCTATCACTTACAATGGTTTGAGGCACACCATGCAATTTCAAGACATTGTCAATGAACAAAGAGGCAACATGTTTTGCATCATCACACTTCTTACAAGGAATGAAGTGAGCCATTTTGGATAACCTATCCACGACAACATAAATGCTATCATGGCCCCCCCTAGACCGTGGCAAGCCCATCACAAAATCCATTGATATATCGATCCACGGACTAGTAGGCACGGGGAGAGGAGTATACAAACCATGGGGGTTAGCTTTAGATTTCGCATGCTTGCACTCAAGGTAATTTTTGCAAAGCTTTTCAACTTGAACCCCCATCTTTGGCCAATGGAATTGCTCCATTAGGATGGCCAAGGTCTTGTTCCTCCCAAAGTGTCCCATCAAGCCCCCACAATGAGCTTCACGAATCAATAATTCTCTCTAAGAGGACTCGGGAACACACACTTTACCATTTTTAAAGATATATCCATTAACCCATTGGTATTTTTCAACCCTTTCCCCCTTTTCAAGAGCTTCGTGAATGCTCTTTAGCTTAGGGTCATGAGCATACATCAATTTAATGCTCTCAAAACCCATGAGCTTGGAGGCTAGGGTGGTGGCGAGAGCAAACTTCCGAGAAAGTGCATCCGCCACAACATTGTCTTTCCCTTTCTTGTATTGGATAACATAGGGAAAAGACTCAATGAACTCTACCCACTTGGCATGACGCTTGTTCAATTTCTCTTGGCCTCTAAGATGCTTGAGTGACTCATGGTCACTCTTGATCACAAACTCCCTAGGCCAAAGGTAGTGTTGCCAATGAGCAAGAGCTCTCACCAAGGCGTACATCTTTTTGTCATACGTAGAGTAGTTCAAAGATGCACCCTTCAATTTCTCACTAAAGTAGGCCATGGGTTTGCCATCTTGCATTAAAACACCACCAATTCCCACCCACGAGGCATCACATTCAACCTCAAATGCCTTTCCAAAGTCGGGCAATTGCAATAGGGGGGGCGATACTCAACCTACTTTTCAATTCTTGGAAGGCCTTCTCTTGAGGCTCTCCCCAAACAAAAGGTTTGTCCTTCTTCACCAATTCGGTGAGTGGAGCGGCAATGGAGCTAAAGTCTTTCACAAATCGTCTATAAAAACTAGCAAGACCATGAAACCTCCTCACTTGAGTCACGGTAGTAGGAGTAGGCCAATCACGTATGGCCTCTACCTTAGACTCATCCACTTCCACTCCTTGGGCACTCACAACAAACCCAAGAAAGACTACCTTCTCAACACCAAAGGCACACTTTTTAAAATTAGCATAGAGCTTTTCGGCTCAAAACACTTCAAGCACTTGCCTAAGGTGATCAACATGGTCGTCTATTGATTTACTATAGATCAATATATCGTCAAAGTAGACGACCACAAACTTGTTGATGAATGGCTTTAGAACATGGTTCATTAGCCTCATGAAGGTACTAGGTGCATTGGAGAGCCCAAAGGGCATCACCAACCATTCATAGAAACCAAATTTGGTCTTGAATGCGGTTTTCCACTCATCTCCGGGTTTCATCCGGATTTGATGGTAGCCGGACCTAAGGTCTATTTCGCTAAAAACACATGAACCACTTAGTTCATCTAACATATCATCAAGCCGGGGAATGGGATGACGGTACTTTACCGTTATTTTGTTCACGGCCCGACAATCGACACACATCCTCCAAGTGCCATCCTTTTCGGGAACAAGGATCACGGGTACGGCACAAGGACTCAAGCTTTCCCTCACCAAGCCTTTAGTGAGCAAGTCATCAACTTGCTTTTGCAATTCTCTTGTGTCTTCCGAATTGCTCCTATAGGCCGGTTTGTTTGGGATTTGGGATCCCGGGACAAAGTCGATTTGGTGCTCAATACCCCTTAAAGGAGGTAATCCATCCGGCATCTCATCCGAGAACATGTCACCAAAATCCTTCAAAACATTCTCAAACACACTAGGCAAAGGGTTAGTAGAAAAATCAAGATCGGAGGTTAGAACCATACCTTTGTGCACTAGGCATATGAGAAGCTTGTTGCCATCATTTCCTCTTAGGACCTCGCCCGGTTGCATCATGGTACATATGCCACCGGTAGAAGTTGGTGGGATTGCCACCAAGCTTTTGGACAAAGGGCTAGTCTCAACAACCGACTTAGCCTTTGCCGCTTCTCTCAACTCCCGCATCCATTTGTAATCATCGCTCACTTGTTTGGGAGTTAAGGGTTGGAGCACAAACTTTTTCCCCTCATGCGTCACCGTATAGGTGTTGGCATGGCCATTATGAACCACACGTCAATCAAATTGCCACGGCCTCCCAAAGAGAAGGTGGCATGCTTGCATAGGCACAACATCGAACGTGTGCTCATCCACATAGTTCCCAATCTTGAACTTGATCAAACATTGTTTAACCACCTTCAACTCACCACACTCACTAAGCCATTGTAGCCGGTAAGGATTTGGGTGTTTTAGGGTGGGTATTTTCAATTGGGCAACTAGTGTTTGGCTAATAACATTAGCACAACTCCCCGAGTCAATGATCATAGAGCAAAGGAGACCCATGACTCGGCATTTGGAATGAAAAAGGTTCTCTCTTTGTAAGGTCTCAACATCCTCCACACACATGCCTCCTAAACTCCTCCTCACAACAAGGAAGGCATGGGCATCATCATCTTCCTCCATGGCAACCTCCCCATCATCTCCCTCCTCATCACCCTCTACTCCCTCTTCTTCCTCGGGTTCGCTATCCTGTTTATAGACCAAGTCACCCACAAGAACCATAGTTTTCTGGGTAGGGCAATCTTTGGAGAGATGACCATAACCCTTACACTTAAAGCATTGAATAGAAGAAGAGATTGGATTACTTAAGTGAGTTCTAGAGTTACCTCCCACGTGCTGTGTAGACCTTTCAAAAGGCTTCTTCAAATCCTTGCTAGCACTTGTACCACTTGCACTTGGGAATTTGGCATTCGTTGTAGGAGCTTTCCAATCCTTTGGCTTGTTCAATGGAGTAGTAGTACTACTCTTGTAACGAAGGGATTTCTCCTCTTTGAGCCACTTCTCGGCTTCAACCGCATCTTCACATAGCTTGTAGTGATCATTGTACTTGTGAAACTTCAAGAGCGAAGCTATGTCTCGGTTTAAGCCCCCTTTGAAACGGATCATGGCCGTCTCATTATCTTCATCATCCAAGTCTAGAGTCATCCGGACTTGTTCAAACTCATTGAAGTACTCCCCAACCGATTTGTAACCTTGCTTCAAGTCATAGAGACGCTTTTGTTGTTCCACTCGGTATTTGTTAGTCAAGTACTTTTCATCCATCACACGGATCAACTCTGCCCAAGTAAGATTAATAACCATTCCGGCCCTCCTTCTATTCCTCTTCACCGACTCCCACCAAGTAGAAGCAAAGGATTCAAAGGAAGAGATAGCATACTTGGTCTTCTTCACTTCGGGCATATCATTGGTGTCAAATATACGTTCCATGGACAACTTCCAATCAAGGTACTCCGCCGGGTCACTACTTCCTTTGAAAGAAGGAATAGTGAGTTTCACACTATTAAGATTGTTGTTGTTGTCACGACCCCCTTGGAAAGGCTCCGGTTGGCCCTCAAAGTGATCCTCATATCCACCAAGATCCCTCCTAGCATTCCCTCCAAAGTGCCCATGGGGTGGCCCTCGACCTCGGCCTCGACCCCTATCCACATTCCGACCCCTAAATTGATAATGAGCATCATACCCATCATCACCATAATTATCCTCCTCCCCTTCTTGAGCTTGTGCAACTTGCTCAAGAGGTTGAACATTTCAAATTGGTCCGGGAAGTGGAGCATTCCTTTAGGGATTGCCCATAAGGTTTGGAATAGTCACCCGTTGGGTATTGCCCAACAATAGGTCAATTCGATCACGGTCCTCCCTTACCCGTTGTTGGTGATGAAGCAACTCCGCAACTTGTTCTGGGGTAAAGGTCGGACTACTTGTGCCTTCTCCAACATCAACTTGGGCACTCGGGGCCCCTTTCTCAACTTGGACACTCGGGGTCCCTTTCTTTGAATGGATATTGGAAGTCCCTTGCTCAATTAGGGCACTTGATGTCACCCTCTCAAGGCTTTCAATCCTCAAGTTCATACTATCCAACTTGGAAAGGATAGTAGTAAGGGCACTCTTAGCAAAATCTTCTCCTTCGGTGGACATTGTACCTACACAAGAACAAACGTTAGCAAAACAACCTCACTCACTCCCTCACAAGTGTTTCACTCGGATCACTCGTTTAGTGGTGGTGGCTATTTCACTCTTGCTTGAATCCAAAGCTTCACTAATTTGAATAGAAAACCTCAACTTAATCATTCGACTCAAAAGCCAAATGCACTCCGGGGTGAGTGGAGTTGATATGACTCTATCGGAACGATAAGCTCTTTAAGTGCGGACTTGAGCCAAATGAGACTACGAGTCTTCTTTGAATTCTAGTCACCGGTTTAGGCTTGAGTTTCCTAATAGCTTAGAAGGGCTAGCACAATTCAAGCAGGAGAGATTACTCAAAGAAGTACTAGATGCGATGCAATCAAAGAAACAAGAGATCCTACGCAAAACTGCCCAAAGTAATAACTCCCAGAAGTAGGCGCCCTGCCTCAGCAGAGTAGGCGCTCCGCCTCTGTGGATGGCGCTCCGCCTCACAGAGTTCCAGAAAGGTCACAGACTTTAGGCGGTCCGCCTCAGAATCCAGGCGCTCCGCCTCCTGCAACCTTCAACACAGTTTCACTTCGGGTTTTCTTGGTTTTGCACCCAAAAATCCAACAATTCTCACGTTGTTTTAGCAATTCAAAGGTACCCCAATGTTGTTTCAATCACAAAGAACAAACCCCAACAACTTTTATCAAACCCCAATCAAAAACAAACAATCCACCATGTTCATTATCTTCAAAACTAGGGTTTCAAAATTTTCAAATTTTCAAAGGGTTTCAAATTTTCAAATCTTATGTTTCAACTTCAAATCTTGTATTTAGGGTACCAAAAGAACGGTTTTCCAATAAGGAACAAACCCCAATAACAGTCACACAATGGGTCCAACAAACCAAGAATCTATGATCAAATTTTTTTGTGTTTTTTCAACTTTTTCTATTTTTTTTTTTTTTTTTGTGTTTTCTTCTTTTTCTTCAACAAAAAATTAGAACCTAACGTAGAAACTAACCTAGGCATGAAGAATCAAGGGTCGGGGGTTTGTAGAAACAAATCCTGAACCTTGCTCTGATACCATGATGATAAGGATCAATACGATAAAACAATAAAGATAGGAGAACGAGACACTTCTCGAACTCCCTTCGAAGTAACCCCGGGGAACTTGTCCCGAGATACCCTCGAATCGGCGTCTAGAAGGACCTACACTATGCAACTACCCTCGAGTCGCACCCGGAACTCGCAAGTAGGATGATCGGGTTTTCGGTTCAAGACTCAACTAGGTTCCACTAGTGAATTCAAGCAACCAAGAAAGGGTTTCTTCATAAAAAGAGATGAACTCTATTCTTCATTCATAAGATTCAAAGGTAAGCTAATGTTTGAGGAGGCTAAGTGAAGTATTTATAGGCTTCACTTAGTCATAATAAAAGGTCTAAAGTACCCCCAAAGTGGGTTAAAACAAATAAGGCCACGCAGGGCTATAGTTGGAAGTTCATGCAAAAAGTAGTAAAATATCCCTCCATGCTGAGGCGCTCCGCCTCCTGCTGATGAGGCGCTCTGCCTCCTGCTGAGGTGCTCTGCCTTCTGAAGTTCAGTTCTCTGGATTTTGGAAGGCGCTCCGCCTCCCTTTTGAGGCGCTCCGCCTCATTCTGGAACTTGTGCAAGAGGCTCAAAATGAGCTTGGGTCCATCCATGGTGCTCAAAAGCATGATCTTCGAGCTACTCTCAGAGCCTCATTCCATGTCCCTCCAAGTCAAGTGAAGATGGGTGTCTTGAATCAACTTTGCTTGACTTCTAGTGAACGGCCTTGAGGTCATATGCCGACAACAAACAAGGGTGAGTCAAAAGGACTCTATAAGTGGGGAAAACTAGACACCTCAAAGAATAGGATAGCTAGTCAGGGAGAAGAAAAACAGATAGACCAAATTCCTCTTATTTAAATTATAAAAAGGGTAGAGCCAGATAATAACTGGAAACACGTATGGGATCATAAACTTATAAACAACAAGGGACATAAGATAGACAGAACATATAGGTTTTTAAATATCCCGAACATATAAACAATCAGAAATACATAATGTCGTGGCGTGCAACCTGATCCATATATTTATACTATCGCGGCGTGCAACCCGATCCATATATTTATACTTTCGTAGGGTACAACCCGATCAATATATTTATATTGTCGCGGCATGCGACCCGATCCATATATTTATACTATCGTGGTGTGCGACCCGATCCATATATTTATAATCACGACGTGCAACCCGATCCATATATTTATAATTTCACGGCGTGCAACCCGATCCATATAACTAAAGCATATAAACCAATTAAGGATACTAAATAGCCAGAAACGTATAGGCAAACTAAAATATGTCCACAACCTAGTATACATGCTGCATACACAAAACACAGCATAATAGTCACACACTAGTCAGTATGATGTGCAATGAGATAGGATGAATGCGGTATGATGCAATGCAGTCATATGTACCTTTTACCTTCACCGGCTCGGGACTCTCATCGATTACCGGGAAGTATATGCAATAATGACCCTTCACCGGCTCGGGACTCTTATCGATTATCGGGAAGTGTATGAAATAATGACCTTTCACCGGCTCGGGACTCCCATCGATTACCGGAAAGTATATGCAATAATGACCCTTCATCGGCTCGAGACTCTCATCCATTACCGATAAATATATACAATAATGACCCTTCACCGGCTCGGGACTCTCATCGATTACAGAGAAGTATATGAAATTCTCAAAACCAGAGTGCATTGCTCATATGCTCAATGCAATACCAACAACAGGGCATAACATATAATATACAATATAAATTCAAAACTAAGGCGTAATGAGTATGCCTATCGGCAGATACACACGTAAGGAACACATGGTAGAATATCCACAAGGCCAAGGGCCTCCAAAGAAATGGATATAAACACTTACCTCGTTTCGCTGCCACTCAACAACCGCTTTTTTCTTTTGATTGATTGCCAAACGATCCTGCTTATTCATTAAGCAGAAAAAATATCAAATTAGGCTAAAGGTTTCATTCCCTACATCTTAGGGCAATCCGGTTAGGAACCTGATACCCTATTCACATACTCAATACGCAGGCCATGCCTATGTACAGGGTTTAAGGTCACATAACCAAACCCTAAATAAATTACATTAATATGTTGCCCATAACTCACTGAGTACGAATATATAGTCAATTCTATTATCGGGGTCCAATTAACCCTTTAAACTATTAATTGAACTTATTAAAATGATGCCTAATATCCCATTTTTTACCATCAAAATATATTCAAACATACGTAATAAACTAAAATAAAGAATTCAGATCATTACCTTAATGTTTCGGGGTGAAAATTCTACTTTTCTCCTGCTCCTTTTTCTTTTCTTTTCTCTTTTCTCCCTTTTTTTCCATTGTTACATTTTCTATTTTTCCGCTCTCTATTTGTTCTAAGCTTTTATAAGCTTAAGGGGTTCCACCGCCTTTTGATTCATTTTTCTTTCTTTTTTGTCTTTTTCTTTTATTTTATTTTCTTTCCTTTTCTTTTCGCGATGAAAATTAATATGGAACTCTACAAAATTCTAAAAGATCCCAAATTTCTCAAGTAAGTTATATAAAATATATGAAACATATTCGCTAAGGCGGATCTCAAATCGGACTCCCGAAACTCAATATGCAAATTAAATGAAAAAAGGTTAAATTATTTAACTTTAGGCATTTTAGCGGAAACTAGCCGAACAACCTCGAAATTTACTTTCGAAAAATCAAAAAAGTCATAAATAATCATACGAACCTAACGACACTTTTGGATTTCGAATCGGAGCTCATTCGCCAAAACCGAGCTCGAAAATCTCATTTTAATATTTATCGACAATAAAAACTGAAACCTTCTTCTGATGCCTACCAAACGAGGTCCGATTTAGCTTAAATTTTACAGATAAGTCCCAATGAACCTTACGAAGATTTAAAATTACTGGCACGTAAATCAGAGTCCTATCTCCCAAAACGACTGACCAAGGTCGTTTCATTCTCCTCAACTTAGACTCTCATTCGTCCTCGAACTAGCCTAAGTCTAAAGCAAGATTCACGCAGATAACAAGAAAACTTGCAAACCTTCATAAACTACGCCACGGACAGTATCTCATGATTACAGAATCAGAATTATAACACGCACATCAAACTCTTGGATAAAAAAACATAGCTGGATAATATCATAACGCCATTGCCCAGCTTATTTTAACTAAGCTGATCCTTCCTCGATCACGAGAGGAGAGTTCTACATTTTCGAAACAAAGATACACGAAATTTTGGATGGATTAATATGATTCTTCCGACAAATCACCTCGTCGATATATTTTCCGATATAGAACAGGTCGATGAAAATAAGATTTAGCTTACGCTTCAGGAACACCTTAGAAATTTAAGATTAGCATTCAGTATAGGAGGAAGACTCCTCCACTTAGAGCATAAGCTCATACAGCTAACTTGAATAGAAATAGTCATCCTCGCACAACCTGCGGGACTAAGGAAGACATAGCTAAAAACATAATGCGGCTCAGACCTGAGCTACCAAATTACCCTCTCGAGTTGCCAAACAACTGCAACTCTCGAGTTCCCAACACCATACCTTTTCCATAAGCACCACCGCTTTATAGCTCAATTCACGGGTTGGATGACACTCTCCATTACCCTTAGTAGCCTTGAAATACAATAATGTGCTTACCCGGCTACCTTGACACGCACTATCTCAACACAGGGAACATCACAAGCGGCTACTAACCGCCCAAGCTCACTAATGCCGGAAGAAGAATAGATGGAAATGAACTGAGGATAGGAATAATTAGAGCTTTAGGAAGCTCATCTTCTTATTTGCTTGGCTACCAGAGCTAGACGACTTTCGATTTATGCTAGCCAGAGAATCGCAGTTGAAGAAATAGACATTAAATGAGCTTCATGGAACAACATCCATGCCAATTTAACCTTCTCATAAGAAGAAAACTCCAATAATTTATCAGTAAACTCTTTTCTAACGGAGGGAAGCTCATAGAATAACATGACTTTACTAACATTTCGAACCAAGAGGAGACACGTAGATCGAGTATTACAAACTAATCACTTTACACCGGAAGAAACAATGACGCTTTCTAATGGTGATGAATAAGAATCCTACCATCCTACCAACACTGAATTCCGAGAAAAGAGGTAAACTAATTTGACATAATAATAGAAGGTGGCACGATAAGATGCCAAGCAGACAATACCGAAACTCACTGTCAAATCTCTCATATTTAGACCAGATAAATTAGTAGGGTCTCACAAGTGCCTGGAATAAATCATACCAGAAGCTCGCCCCTCTACTGCAACTGATTCTTAATAGAGACAGTATCTAAGGAAACCATGGGAAGATGATATGACAAACCATTTCAAGATCGATCGGAAGAATCAAATCTTACTCATATATAAGGGAAGAAGAAATACATGGTTCTACTACATCGGATGCCTCAGCATCCTGCCAGACCGGCAGTTCATAAAACTGCCTCTGCGGCTATGCTAAGCCGCTGCACTGATAATTACTTTCTGAAGAATAACTGCCACCACGCTCTCGACCTTTACTGGATCGTGGCATTTCTCTGGCTGATTGAGATCTAAATGAAATCCCTGCGACTGGGCAGGTGCCAGAGGGCAAGAAGAAGGACGACTGCCTACTTGTTGGAGTAAGGGAAAACTCCTCAAATGATAACCAGACTCACCACAATAATAACACTTTTTCACTGAAAATGGAAGCTGGACAGATTGCTGGAAGCTAAAAAAGAAAAGTCCGAGTCTGATCTTGACTGACTACTGGTGCACTCTGAGAATCACGCTCCATAAGCTGAGATAACCTGGCAGGTGACCTCCCATGATAACCAGAACTCTTACCTTTAAAGGAGGTATGGTTTCCACCAGGGTCGTGGGATCTCTTGCTCTCCCGCTCTAACTTATGGTATGCCTAATATCTCTGAGCAATATCAACAACGACATCGAATGAAGTCCTAACCTTAATTTCTCGAGCCATCTGGGATCTCAAGGAAGGAGAAAGGTCACCAATAAATCTTTGAACATTCTCGAAAAGCTCATGGACTAGTTCTAGTGCATACCTAACCATTTTAGAGAATTCAATCTCATATTCTGAAACCAACATGCTAACCGACAGGCTACCCTGTCTAATCTACTCAAACTGGCGACATTCTTCATCTCACTCGCTACTCGAAAGGAACTTTTCCACGAATCTAGAAGAAAAATCGAACCTAGTTAGTTAATAAGAGAGCGGCCCACCAATTCAAGGCTGGACCCCTGAAACTGGAAAGCAGATTAATCAACACCATACCGCTCGATATAATCAAGAGCCTGAAGGATATGCTGACATCATTTTATTTTAAAAAGAATCACGAGGTTTATCTGATGCATTGCTTAAGAATATCGGAAGGTTTAACCGCGTAAAATAATGCAATCTCTTTGGGCACTCGGACCGAACTGTTACCTCGGCTGGCTAACCAGCCGGAACAATTTGTGGCGCAACACATGCTGCCTCTGGAAGATAAGTTACTGGGAAAATTAAGACCTGGAACAGGAGCTCCCTGAGACCGAACGTCTCCATCTGCGGCAACCTGATAAGCTGCCTAGCGAATAATAGGTTCTTGCGGTATCTGCATCGCCAAAATTCTCGTAAAAAAATCGTAGAGAGCTAAAGGAACCACAAGGCCCTGCTCCCTTGCTCATCGCAAGCTCGTACAGTTGGGGCCTGCGCGAGTGGATCGTTATCACGATCCACAACCGTTTGCTGATTTGTCGCACGAGGGTTCACAATTACCACGAACGAATTAACGAAAATACTTTTGCTTCCTAGACCGACGCACGATCAGAAAAGAAGGAAGTGAAACTTCCTAAACGCCGTCATAGCCCCTCGTAGATAAGTGCGGACGTCTACGTACCTATCAGTGAGACTCTATTAGACACTGTCTTCGTCTAGATAGACTCTAAACCGGGCTCTGATACCGTCTGACACGACCCGAAATCCGGCTAGGCCGTGCGGGCACCCGACATCCTCCCTTAGACCAGTCGGGCGAACCCTTACCAATTAAATTAAGAAAATAAATATAATTGAATTCATAAATGAGAACAAGACTTAGAAAACGCACAGACATACCGATACCTCTAAGCTGTACAAAAGAAATTATAACTGACTACCCAACATACTAGTAAAGTTTAGGGCTATCCAGACTAGACATCTAAGAGTACAAAGGAAGACAGATACCTCCAGAAGGGAGCAAAATGCAACTGAAATAATAAACATGAAACGGTGGCCATCCTGAATCAAAGTTGGCTCACCCTGACAGCTGAAGTCGTCTTCGCTCCTTCAATGTGGCGAACTCACTCCTGGAGCGAACCTGCCGAAACGAAATAGGTAGACAAGGAAAACAACAAACAAGGGTGAGTCAAAAGGACTCAATAAGTGGGGAAAACTAGCCACCTCAAAGAATAGGATAGCTAGCCAGAGAGAAGAAAAACAGATAAACCAAATTTCTCTTATTTAAATTATAAAAAAGGCAGAGCCAGATAATAACTGGAAACACGTATGGGATCATAAACTTATAAACAACAAGGGACATAAGATAGACAGAACATATAGGTTTTTAAATATCCCGAACATATAAACAATTAGAAATACATACTGTCGTAGCGTGCAACCTGATCCATATATTTATACTATCGCGCCGTGCAACCTGATCCATATATTTACACTGTCGTGGGGTGCGACCCGATCCATATATTTATACTGCCGCGGCGTGCGACCCGATCCATATATTTATAATGTCACGGCGTGCAACTCGATCTATATAAATAAAGCATATAAACCAATTAAGAACACTAAATAGCAAGAAACGAAATATGTCCACAAATGGGTATACATGCTGCATACACAAAATACAGCATAATAGTCACACACTAGTCAGTATGATATGCAATGTGATGGGATGAATGCGGTATGATGCAATGCAGTCATATGTATCTGATACCTTCACCGGCTCGGACTCTCATCGATTACCGAAAAGTATATGCAATAATGACCTCACCGGCTCGGGACTCTTATCGATTACCGGGAAGTATATGAAATAATGACCCTTCACCGGCTCGGGACTCCCATCGATTACCGGAAAGTATATGTAATAATGACCCTTCATCGGCTCGAGACTCTCATCGATTACCGGGAAGTATATGCAATAATGACCCTTCACCGGCTCGGGACTCTCATCGATTACAGAGAAGTATATGAAATACTTAAAACCAGAGTGCACTGCTCATATGCGTAATACAATACCAACAACAGGACATAACATATAATATACAATATAAATTCAAAGCTAAGGCGTAATGAGCATGCCTATCAGCAGCTACACACGTAAGGAACACATGGTAGAATATCCACAAGGCCAAGGGCCTCCAAAGAAATGGATATAAACACTTACCTCGTTTCACTGCCACTCAACAACCGCTTTTTCCTTTGGATTCATTGCCAAACGATCCTGCTTATTCATTAAGCAGAAAATATATCAAATTTGGCTAAAGGCTTCATTCCCTACATCTTAGGGCAATCCCGTTAGGAACCTGATACCCTATTCACATACGCAATACGCAGACCATGCCTATGTATAGGGTTTAAGGTCACATAACCAAATCCTAAATAAATTACATTAATATGTTGCCCATAACTCACTGAGTACGAATATATACTCAATTCCATTATCAGGGTCCAATTAACCCTTTAAACTATTAATTGAAATTATTAAAATGATGTCTAATATCCCAATTTTTTACCGTCAAAATATATTCAAACACACGTAATAAACTAAAATAATGAATTCAAATCAGTACCTGAATGTTTCGGGGTGAAAATTCTACTTTTCTCCGGCTTCTTTTTCCTTTCTTTTCTCTTTTCTCCTTTTTTTCCTTTGTTATGTTTCTGTTTTTCCGGCTCTCTGTTTGTTCTAAGCTTTTATAAGCTTAAGGGGTTCCGCCGCCTTTTGATTCATTTTTCTTTCTTTTTTGTCTTTTTCTTTTATTTTATTTTCTTTCCTTTTCTTTTTGCGATGAAAATTAAAACGGAACTCTACGAAATTCAAAATGATCTTAAATTTCTCAAGTAAGTTATACGAAATATATGTAACATACTCGCTAAGGCGAATCTCAAATTGGACTCCCAAAACTCAATATGAAAATTAAATGGAAAAAGGTCAAATTATTTAACTTTCGGCATTTTAGCGGAAACTAGCCGAACAACCTCGAAATTCACTTTCGAAAAATCACAAAAATCATAAATAATCATACGAACCTAACGGCGCTTTCAGATTTTGAATCGGAGCTCATTCGCCAAAATCGAGCTCGAAAATCTCTTTTTAATATTTATCGACAATAAAAACTGAAACCTTCTTCCGATGCCTACCAAACGAGGTCTGATTTAGCTCAAATTTTACAGATAAGTCCCAATAGACCTTACGAAGATTTTAAAATTATTAGCACGCAAATGGAAGTCCTATCTCTCGAAACAACTGACCGAAGTTGTTTCAAACATATTGATGATTTTTGTTTATACATAGGGTTTCCTTTGATAAATAATAGAATTTCTAAGAAACATTTTCAATTTATCAGAGATAGGTTAAACAGCAGGCTTAAGGGATGGAAAACCAAATTTATAAATATTTCTAGAAGAGCTATGCTAATTAAATCAACCTTTAATACTATTCCTAATCATGTGGTGCAGATTTATAATCTTCAAAAAGCCATTATTAATGCTATAGATTAAGTTTAGAGAGTTCTTTAAGGAAGTACTGTTGCTCCCAACGCACACGCAAGTATACGTGGTCGACAAGTAATAAAGTGATAAGTAGAGTATCGTTCCCACGAGGACTATTCAGACTGAATTCTAGCAAACAATTTATATAAACTATTCAGGGATCTTTTTCCAATAGTGAGGATTTTATTAACTAAAGAACAATAATTAAATAGTAAAAGTGAATTCAAGCAATGGAGCAAAACTTGGTTGTTATCAGTAATAAGGAGACGGTCCAGGGTCAGAGTTACGAACAATCCAGTTGAGTTTTCCAATTGATTCCACTTCTTAAATCCCGGGTTACTAACTAACAGATTAAATGTACCCGTGAAAACCTTTCGATTCTTCACGGTCTATGCAGGCTACTCCAATCCCTATATGTCTATGGGTTGAATCACGTGCACGCATTAACGAATTCTGTAATTAGTTAAACTAGGCGAGCAAGTATATGTCTATCCTACTCACAAATTGGTTCCCCGATGCCCGGGTTCACAAACTAGTCCTACTCTTTCTTATTACGTAATTAAATTCCCTCTTTCGAGTTCAATCTAAAAACCATAGATAATGCGTAATAATCGGGCCCTGAAAATTACACAAGTGAAATCAAGAAAGAATAAGCAACCCGTTATGGGATTCAATTAATGGAAATCAATCTTCAAACATCAACTTTCATGTAATACTCTAACCCTAGAACGATAGATTTAGCCACGCATACTCATAATAACAACACAAGGAATTGATGAAATAATGAAATAATGATGTAATAGATTAATAAAAGGAAGAAAAACCCTTGTTCTTGATGTTATGAGCTCTCAAATTTGCTCCAAAGTTTGAACTCCCCTCAAAAACTAAGTAAAAGAGTATTTATAGAGTTTACAAACACCTAGTAATAAGTTAGACCCGATCCTAGACGAAATAGGACGTAAAAATGCGCACAAGGGGCGCTATAACGGGCGCCCCGCGCCTCGTAACACGCGACATTGGACAGAACCCGTCGAATTCTCCATGCTTTGGCCACGCGGCGCATGGGAAACCGCGCCTGGGGGTGGCGCGCGCTGGGGCGCGCGGCGCATGGCCCACAGCGCCCAGCCATTTCCTGTTTCGCTCGCTCCTTTGCTCGCTCGTGTCGTGCCTTAGTGTGCTCGATCCAATCCTCAATCAAAATCCAATCTTTTCTTGCTCAATCATCCTCTTAAAAGCTCCAATTGCACTGCATAACAACCTACATACACACGACATAAATTAGTGCAAAACCACATTCATAAACCATAAAACGAGCTAATAAAGTATCCAAACGTAAGGAAATATTAAGGAAATATAGGCATAAAATGCCAAACATCACCACCCCACACTTGAACCCTTGCTCGTCCTCGAGCAAGCACAAATAACTTCCCAACCTAGGTAAAACAGGTCTACCTATGACCATGGTTGATACCGACCATGGAACCAATGCACACATGACTACTATGGATCCACAAACATGCCAACAATTTACCAAAACCAAAAATATGAGAACAACCACCCCAAAATAGCTCAAATGCACAAACTCAACTTAATGCAACCATGCTCCCACAAAATCACACCTATCTACTCAACCAAGAAGCCACCAACTTCACCTATTTCATGCAAACCATGTGCCCTCACCAAAATAAAGCAAAAGAGTGTCCCCCAAGTATCACACACAACCATGAATATCAAGAATAGAATGGGGACAATAGCATAGAAAAAATTCACTCACTCTCATGAAAAGCTCACATGTCACACACAATGTACCATAGGCTTGTCCGTAGTGTAGGACTCCACTAATGTAAGCTCACTCCAATCGGGATTAACTAGGACTTTAGAAAGGTCGTAATGTAGGCTAAGGGGTTGGTAGGATACATATGGGTAATAGTGACTACCTCCCTAAGCACTTTAATACATCACAATTAAATCTCCACAATTCTCAACAAGCCACCCAATCACAAATATCACACATACACCTTCCCAACTAGTAGCAATTTTTCTTTTTAAGCAGACACTAGCAAGGAATGGACATCTTTCTCTTCTTCTTTTTTCCACAATTTTTTTTTTCAACTTTGCTATTTTTTTTTTCTTTCTCAATTTCATTATCTTCCAACCTTGCCAATGCTTTTCACTACTTCACAAATTTTCAATTATTCCCCTTCTTTAGCTCCACTCAAAAACCTCCCAATTCCAACCACAACTCCAATCAACACAAAATCAATAAAGTGCTTAAGGAGTAAAGGGCCAAAAGAGTCAATTTAGAACAAATGGGTAGGTTCGGGGTGTGGGTGCCAACAAAAAGGGTCAAAGAAATCACAACAATAATTTTTTCCAAGGTATATATGTAAGGGCAGGCAAATCAAAAGAAGGCCTGTATCATTTCCCAACTAGAGCAAACCTAGGATTTCGCTTTGCACACACACAGGGCAAGTTCTAGACATTAACATGCAACATGGAGTAAACAAGAATATGCCTCACACACACATCGCACATGGTCCACACAAAAAGGTTCCATCAACAACTCTCAATCAAGCATCTAGAATGCAACTTGTGGAAATTTAAGCACTCATGCACAAAGGTTAACAATCAAGTCAAGCGAGTGGACTCAAGCATCTAAAGGGGGTCGTTCCAATTTTTTTTTTTAGGCATGCATCACAATTAAAACCCAAGGACACCACAAATAGCACATGCAATCAAGTCCAAGTCCACCGGTATCAAACAAATCAAAGGCACCTAGCATTCCACTTATTCCTTCGTCTAGGGTCATCTACAACTAACTATCCTAATTCTAAAAATAAAAAACTACCCGGTTCAAAGGTCTCCCCGTGGAAAAGAACCGAGGTCATAAGAAAAACCACGGGGTGGATGACATGTACCACTAATAAAAACTAAAAGGAAAATCTTTTTGGAATTTTTCATTGGTTTTCTAATTTTTTTTACAGATATTAAAGCAAGAAACAAATAAAAATAAAGTCAAGTGACAAAAGAAAAATCCTAACGGTACATGCATCCCTAACCTCAAAATAGGTAAAAGGTAGTTCCCCACCCAACACTTAAACTAAGCACTGTCCTCAGTGCTAAAAATAAGAAAGTGCAAGGTAAAGAAAACTTCCCTGAAGATTCTAGTCCTTGGTGCTAGCATCCTCCAAGCTTCCATATAGTATGAAATACTCAGACTTCCCCCAACAGATCATCAACATTAGGCAAGGGTGAGGACACCCCACACTTAGCCTCGACATTACATGAACCTGCAATCCAAGGAAAAACAACAACTACATGACACTATAAATAAAATAATACAAGTACAAACTCGGGTTGCCTCCCGAGAAGTGCCTTAGTTAACGTCGTGGCACGACGACACTTCTAGCCCACTTCCAACATTTATGTCTTCTCTTCTTACGCCGAACTTTTACTTTCTTCCCTTCTTTTAGAGAACCCCTCTTCAACTTCACCTCTGGTTTACTTCCATGTTCTTCTTTGACACATTCAATCATAGAGCACTCTTCCACTTTAGCTATGTGCTCCTTCTCATTATAAACCTTGAAAGTAACCTTTTCTCCATGCGCTCTAACAGTCATCTCACCCAGCTCCATGTCAATAATTGCCTTCGAGGTGACTAAGAATGGCCTCCCCAAAATGATTGGAGCTTCTCGGTCCTCTTCATAATCTAGGACTACAAAATCAGCATAGAATGTAAACTTACCAAATGTAAACTTACCAACTTTTAGCAACACATCCTCCAACTTACCATCAGGGTGAGTGAGAGATCCATCCGCCATCTTAAGAGTAACTGAAGAGGGCTTGATTGCTCCTAGCCCTAACCTTTTGCAAACAGACAGAGGCATGAGATTTATGCTCGCACCCAAATCACACAAGGCACCAGTGATATTATGCCCTCCAATGGTACAAGGAATAGTAAACCTCCCAGGATCTTGAAGTTTTGGAGGTAGCTTACTCAAGATTGTGCTACATCCTCAACTAAATCAACTGTATCTATCTCTTGAGGCTTTTTCTTCTTCACTAAAATTTCTTTAAAGAACTTCACAAAGGATGGCATCAATTCAAACATATCAGTCAAAGGAATATTAACTTGAAGTTCTTTCAACATACTCACAAATTTTTGATACTGGGCCAGGTCCTTCGATGGTATAAGTCTCTGTGGGAATGGTGGAGGCGGCAGAGGTGCCTCCTTTCTCTCTTCTTTCTTCTTTACCTTCTCCACTTTTTCAACTTTTTCTATTTCAGCTCTCTCCTCGGACTTGGCCATCAGCTCTCCACCTTCTATTAAAGTCACTGCAAGACATTGTTCAGGCTCTTTTTTCATAGTGCTTATTTCTCCCACCAACTGCCCCAACTGGTGCTCTAGGTTCTTGTGAGCATTGGCAAGATCTTGTATGGCTTGTGCATGGGCTGCAGTGTCAGCTATCATTCTCTGCTGGCCTACTATTATTTGCTTTAGCATATCTTCAACTGAACTGCTAACCTGCTGTGGTGGAGCTGGAAGTGGGTGGTAATTATTCGGGGCTCTCGTATTACCTTGATAATAACCATTACCAAACTGGTTTTGACCCTGCAGCCTGTTTTGATTACCCACGTAGTAAACTGACTCTGGATTAGAAGAGCAAACCTCTGTAGTATGGTCTTGACCACAAACCTCACAAAAACTCTGGAGTTGTTGCACTGGAGCCACTGGTTGCTGAGCCTTTTGCAGAGCTAACTTGCTAATTTGATTGGAAATAGCATCCATCCTCGCCCTTAGCTCTGAAACTGCATCTAACTGAAGTACCCCTGCAGGTTTCTGCGTAATAGCTCTACCATCTCCCTGCCAATCATGATTGCTCTGCGAAAACTTGTCAAGTAAATCATAAATTTGATCAAAATTTAAGGCCAGTACTTGACCTCAAGCAGCAGCATCAACCACGATCTTAGTGTGTTGGTTCAACCCATCAACAAAAGTGTGTGCAACAACCTCATTGGATTGGTTGTGGTGTGGACAATCTCGCAATAAAGCTTTGAATCGCTCCCAGGCTGAATACAAGGATTCTCCTTCTAACTGTCTGAAGGACATAATTTCACTCCTCACCCGGGCTGTCTTGGCAGATGGATAAAACTTAGCCAAGAACTTCTTAGCCAAATCATTCCAAGTGGTGATAGACCCAGACTTTTCAGCCTTTAACCACCTCTTTGCTGCCCCAATCAGTGAAAACGGGAATAAAGTCAAGCGAACATAATCAGTAGGAACTCCCGATGGTGTATAAGTATCACTGATCTCCAAGAAATTCTGAATATGTTGTTGCAGATCTTCATGAAGTAATCCACCAAATTGTCCAGTCGTATGTAACAGTTGTATCATACCGGACTTAATCTCAAAGTTTCCAGTAATTTCAGGCTTAACTATGCTCGAGTCTACTCCCTCCAGGCTGGGGAGAGCAACATCTCGCACAGCTAAAGCTTGTTCTTCTGTCATTCCTGTAGGTAAAGATCAACCAGGACCTAATACCTGAAACCGCACAGAACTCAAAACAAAAATTAAACCTGAATAGAAAGTATAAACTGTTCAAAAAGAAATCAGTCAATAATTAGTCCCCGGCAATGGCGCCAAAAACTTGTTGCTCCCAACGCACACGCAAGTATACGTGGTCGACAAGTAATAAAGTGATAAGTAGAGTATCGTTCCCACGAGGACTATTCAGACTGAATTCTAGCAAACAATTTATATAAACTATTCAGGGATCTTTTTCCAATAGTGAGGATTTTATTAACTAAAGAACAGTAATTAAATAGTAAAAGTGAATTCAAGCAATGGAGCAAAACTTGGTTGTTATCAGTAATAAGGAGACGGTCCAGGGTCAGAGTTACGAACAATCCAGTTGAGTTTTCCAATTGATTCCACTTCTTAAATCCCGGGTTACTAACTAACAGATTAAATGTACCCGTGAAAACCTTTCGATTCTTCACGGTCTATGCAGGCTACTCCAATCCCTATATGTCTATGGGTTGAATCACGTGCACGCATTAACGAATTCTGTAATTAGTTAAACTAGGCGAGCAAGTATATGTCTATCCTACTCACAAATTGGTTCCCCGATGCCCGGGTTCACAAACTAGTCCTACTCTTTCTTATTACGTAATTAAATTCCCTCTTTCGAGTTCAATCTAAAAACCATAGATAATGCGTAATAATCGGGCCCTGAAAATTACACAAGTGAAATCAAGAAAGAATAAGCAACCCGTTATGGGATTCAATTAATGGAAATCAATCTTCAAACATCAACTTTCATGTAATACTCTAACCCTAGAACGATAGATTTAGCCACGCATACTCATAATAACAACACAAGGAATTGATGAAATAATGAAATAATGATGTAATAGATTAATGAAAGGAAGAAAAACCCTTGTTCATGATGTTATGAGCTCTCAAATTTGCTCCAAAGTCTGAACTCCCCTAAAAAACTAAGTAAAAGAGTATTTATAGAGTTTACAAACACCTAGTAATAAGTTAGACCCGATCCTAGACGAAATAGGACGTAAAAACGTGCACAAGGGGCGCTATAACGGGCGCCCCGCGCCTCGTAACGCGCGACATTGGACAGAACCCGTCGAATTCTCCACGCTTTGGCCACGCGGCGCATGGGAAACCGCGCCTGGGGGTGGCGCGCGCTGGGGCGCGCGGCGCATGGCCCACAGCGCCCAGCCATTTTCCTGTTTCGCTCGCTCCTTTGCTCGCTCGTGTCGTGCCTTCGTGTGCTCGATCCAATCCTCAATCAAAATCCAATCTTTTCTTGCTCAATCATCCTCTTAAAAGCTCCAATTGCACTGCATAACAACCTACATACACACGACATAAAATTAGTGCAAAACCACATTCATAAACCATAAAACAAGCGAATAAAGTATCCAAACGTAAGGAAATATTAAGGAAATATAGGCATAAAATGCCAAACATCAAGTACTTCAACTAAACGGAAGTGACATCTCATGAATTGGGGGAATGTCACTAAACCTATGAAAAAAAGGGTGGGTCTCTGTAAGTCAAGAGCAAAAAATATTTCTCTCCATGCGTAGATGGCGTGGAGAATAAGAAGGAACAAAGAATCATTGTGGGCTAAAGTCTTAAAAAGTAAGTATGTTGGCAATACTTCTTCTCATGATTCTCATATTTGGAAAAACTTCAAGAGAGTTTATGATGTCTTTAAGAAAGAATTAAAACGTCCTTGACTAGTCATTTCAGAAGTTTAAACCCTGATTTGCAAAATGGCAGTGTTATAAGCTCCATAAGGTCTGTTAGGATCTGTCTATAAATTTTGAGCTGAATTGGACCTCGTTTGGTAGGTCTTGGAAGACGTTATCATTTTCTAATATTGGTAAAGTTTCTTATTAGGTTTCAAAGCTTGTTTCCAGTAAATGAGCTCCATTTCAAAATTCAAAAGTGTCGTTACATATGTATGGTCATTTGTGATCTGTATAAACTTTTGGAAGTGAAATCCAATGTCGTTCGAATGGTTTTTACTTTAGAAGTTTTCACTCCTTCCGTTTAACCCCTCGTTTTGTGTATCGAAGGTCCATTTCAAGATTCGAGTGGCGAGTAAGTCTTAAATATATTTTAGGACTTACGTGCAAAGTTTGGTGTGATTTCGGGCAGCGTATGTTCAGTTTAGACCCAAAAATACAGCACCAACATGTGCTATCTGGTTTGCTGGTGTACTGGACAGCACGATCGCGTGGCCAGGAGCACGATAGAGTTAAGGAACCAAGTCTCCTATGTGTTCGCGAGATTGGTGGCGCGATAGCGCTGAGTCCAGTCGCGACCACGACTGAGACTCCGTGATCACGTAGTGTTGGGGTATAAATAGGGTCCAATGGGTCAGCATACTCTATTTTTATGCAAAATCAGATATGAGGATCGATTCTTAGGAAATTTCTTGAGACCAGATCATCCCAATCAACTAGGTAATTAATTTTAACCCTTCTATGTTGTCAATTAAAAGGTTGGATAATAGATTCAAGGAATTTTAGTTTGTTTAGTTGGATTGGAACCCTAACTGATGTAGGGCAAATCGAGCCTAAGCGCCAACCATCAAGAGCCGGGAATGAAGGATGCAAGGGTCGTGAGGTCACGAGTATTGGAGAAGCATTTGGAAGCATTTTGAAGACCAAGGGGTCAGATGACAGGCTAGGCGCCCCTGCCCAAGCAAGTAGGCATCCCGCCCACCTTGAGAGCACGGCCTAGGAGGCACACTGCCTCCTCCACAGGCGCTCCGCCTTGCACACTAGGCACCCCTCCTCCCTGCCAGGACAACCAGGCATCCGCCTCTTCCACCAGGTGCCCCGCCCAAGCTCCGCCTGAGTGCATTCTGCCCAAGATCATGAGGCGCTCCGCCTATGGCATGAGGCGCTCCGCCTACTTCCCTAAAAGACCAAGGCGTGACTTCTAGTTTAGCCTAGTATTAATTACTAGTTTGACCCTACGTGGTCTTTTTTATTATACCCCAACTTGTGGGGGCTTTTATGTCATTTTTACATAGTCCTAGGAAAGACTATAAATAGGAAGCTTAGTCATTTTATTTCATTAGCTAGATTTTGGAGATTGAAGAATAGAATTTAGAAGAGACTTGGTCCTTCTTGTTGAAGCTTGGCTTCATGTATCTCTAACTTGGAATCCATTGCGGATCAACCTAGTGTGATCTCGTGATTGGTTCAAGTTTCTTTCTCTCTTATGGATATTCAAATCATGGTTTGATTCGATTATCCTTTCTTTCTTCTATTTCTGTTCTTCCCCATCCCTTATTTCTTGGTTATCGTGTTTATGTTTTTCGCTTCCGCTACTTGTTATTGCTTCCGCTCGTTTTCCCTGCATCAGTTTGGTATCAGAGCAAGGCTCGGGTTTTGTTCTTACGAATCCATGTTCCTTGTTCATCGTATATTTAGATCCATGTTCTTGTTGTTATTGTTCTTGTGACAGAAGTAAAACAAAAAAAAAGTTGAAAATACAAAAAAGAAATCATATTGTGGATTGGATTTGATGACCCATTGTTTGATTTATATTGGGGATTGTTATATATATATAACCAGTTGATTTGGTACCATTTTTTACATGATTCGGAGTTGTGAATCAAAAGTTCAAAAAAATTGAGACCCAACTTGAAACCCTTGTTTAAACCGCTTGAATCTCGATTGCGATCTTGTTATTGGGTGTTTAATGTTAAAAATCATTGGGATCTGTTGGGATTAGTAAAATACAACTTTGGGTACCATTGATTTTGAAGAAACGGGGTGAAAACGTTGAGATTTTAGGTAAAAAACAATCAAAAACCCGTTTTCGAAGGAGCTGGGAGCAGGACCAGGCGGACCGCCCACCCCCTAGGCAGACCCCCCAGATTACCTACTGGTCTAGCCCCTATTCGGACCGCCCAACCACCCGGGCGGACCGCCCAGTTCACTGGTTGGTTCATTTTGCTTCGTTTCGTGTGTTTTCATGATCCGTTTGTTTCCAAACTTCTTGATTAGTGTTTCTAAGGTATTTGTCCTACTTTATTAACACTAATCTTTGAGCTTTTAGGGTGTTGTGTGTGTTGGAGTCTTACTTAAAGTCATAGAACTTGCTTGCTTCAAGTGCGTATTTAAATAGCTTCCATACATAGAGTCACATAAACACCATTCCGGACCATTACTTGGGTGTACTATTTGTTGATCTTGCCATTGTGGTTACTAAGAGAACAAGAAGGTCTTGAGTGGAAAAATGCTTGAGTGGTGAGAATAATAGAGTGTGATCACAAAAGCCAATGACCTTGAGTGTATACACGAGTGGAAAGAAAATTGAGTGTCATCTTTTGAGTGATACACGTGAGAGAGTGAATTTGTGAGGTTCTTTACTCTTTGGTTACAACTATGGCTTCGGATGATTATTTTGGAGGGTACGACTCATGTGGGGATGATGGAGACTATAGTTCCTATGATGATGATGGGTATTGCTATGACTATTCGGGGAACCAAGGGTCGTATAATGATGAAGTGGGTCACTATGTTGATTATGAAGATGAAGAAGACTATGAGGCTTGCGAAGATGAATGCGAAGAGCTTATGCTTCTAGCCAAGAAAACGAAGAGGGTGACGCTTCAAAGGTATGATGAACCTACTTAATCTTCTTGTGATGAATTTGAACATGATGATAGTGACATAAAGAGAACGGATGGTGAAGTTGATGATTATACGAATTGTTCATATGCATCTTCTCTTGGTGTTGCTTGTGGTGTACAAGGGAGTAGTATAATTCCTTCCATTAGTATGGGAGGAGGTGGTGGTTGTTCCATGGAAAAAGGAAGCTTGCCTACCCTACTTGTGCTAAAGTGTTAAATGATCCTTATTCCCATGTGAAGGGTGGATTGAGAAATGGTATTTCTCTTACTACTAATAGAATATATTGCTCTAGTAGTAGTGGTAGGAGTGGTGCTATGGGCTATGGAACCAAGGCGAGAGGCACTTATGGGATCCATAGTGGTACTCCTTCATCGACTTTCAACAGCACTTCTAATGTTGGAAGAGTGACGGGAAGTGGAAGTTATTCTAGTGGTGTTGCCACTAGTGGAGGGATAAGGAAAACCCAAGTTGATGGTGGTACTAGTCTTAGACTTCTAAGATCTATCTTGGATGATCCTATACAAGACTTGTGTAAAAGTAGGTTCATTTTTTAGGTGAAGGGTAATGGAGAATGCTTGCTCAAGATTGGTGAAACCGATGCTAATTGTGTTAACACCTCTTTGATTGATAGACTAAAGATACCATGCTATAAATTGAAACACCCTTATGAGTATCATGGTGTTTGGGTTACTAGCGACGCTTGGTTACTCATATCTCATGGGAGTTACAAGGAATATGTTTGGTGTGATGTGTATCCCATGAAATATCTTGGTATTTGGTTAGGTGATCCACAGTTGCAAGATAAGAGAGTGTGGTATGATATCATGAAGGATCAGTATAAAGTGAGCAAGGGACAAAGGACTAATGACTTTGAACCTTGTCAGGCAAAGATTAAGTTACATCCTAGTACACCTTCTTTGACTATGCAAAGGAGAAAGGAGCAAGAACCTCATTCCATGATTGAAAGAGTGCAATCAAGAAGTCCTACAAACACAAGAAATGGTGGGACTAGTGCTAGAAAGGAGTTGACAAGTGTCAACAAGGTGAATCCGAAACCACGAGCTCCAAAGCCAAGTGGTTCACCAACAAAGAAGGAGGAGATCTCAAGTGACGAGTCTCCAAGTCCTAGATTCTGGGTTGATGTTAAGAGTCCACCTACTCCGGCTACGGGTATTCTTGGGCCTCATCCCAACTCATCCGAATATGAGAGACAAAAGATTGAGAGGAGTAAGGGAGTGACCGGTGACATTCCTCGTGTGGAAAAAGGAGCAGATGTGTTGAGTGATGTGAGTGGGATGTCACCACCCAAATCTACACCCGACCTTGAAAAGAAAATGAGGGAAAAGAAAGAGGGAAAAAGAACCATTGAGAGCGAGGACACCCCTTATTCTAACCTTAACCATTTATCTTTTTCTTCTACTTGTTTGAACTCTTGTGTAGGTACTCTTCGAGGCAAACCAATGGAGCCTCAATCATGTTCTAAGATGAACGGACAAGGTGAAGATGATCTTCACTGTGAGCCTCAAGGTGGAGAGACAATTCATGACGTTTCAAGTGCATTGAGTGAGCAAGATGGCCACTCAAAGGTATGGATAGTTCTTCCCTTGAGCATTATACTTGTCTTATGATAGTGTTTGTGAAAACTCTACACTAGTTGATGAATTGTGTGATTACAATGTGTATGCAACTAGTGTAGAGTCGGTTGGTCAACTTGTGTGTGATTATGAACCACTAGTTGAGAGGGATGATAAGCCACATCATGATGTGAGCTCGGTTTTTATTGAACCTCTCTTTAGTGAAGATTGTGTAGTTGACCTTGCTTATGAACCTTGTTATCAGACCCCACCTATATTTGATAAAGGGGAAGATGAATTGAATGAATACCTATTCTTTCCCTTGATGAATTGCTTGATAATGGTGGACCTATGTGTTGTAGTGAGGATGGTAGTGACCTTGAGGATTCCCTAGTGGATGAGATGGATCGAATTGTATTCGATGAATCCTCAAGTATAGATGATGACTCTAGTTTGGATGCCTCACCTTTGATGGGTAGTGGGTTTTTTTTCACTAACCCTTTGTTTGAAGAGGAATCTTAAAAAGGTGATGTTAAATATCAAACTAGAGAAGAGTTTGGATTTAAACCTCCATGGTTTGGAAAGTTTGACTCTATAGACAATCCATTGTTTAGAACTCCAAGTGAGATGAGTGGTCTCGGTATTGGTGGTGTTGGACCATCTTCTAGTAGTCTTAACCTTCATTGTGTGGACTATATAATAATGAGGAACCTATTATGAAGACCTTCCTTGGGAGTTTGTCTAGTGAAGAAGATTGTTTTAGAGGTGGATTTGGAGGTGAGGAAGTCACTCTTGGTGTGTGTAAGAGTTCTTCCAAGAAGGGGAGTGGAGTATTTGATGTTAATTGTCAATTGAACTATTTTGTTTACTCCACCCCACATGTTGATCACACCTTGGGTGTTGAGCATGCCAAAGCCAATGAGTCACATTGTGATAGTAATGCATTGGAGGCTTGGTGTGTTGACCATAAGCTTGGAGGTCATAAGGAACTTAGTTGCTTAATCTTGCATGTTCCATGTCTTATTGATCTCTTTGCTTGTTATAGTAGTGAGTACTTACCATTGTTGAGCGAAGAACTTGTTGTTTCCTTTGGAGACCTATACTTCTTGATTGGTATTGATACTTGACTCTATCACAAAAGTGTGATTTCCACATCACTTGCACTCACTCTTGTGGGACTTTCCTACTCTTGTAGTGGGAAGTTTTGGTGTGTTCTTAATGGACTTGGGGATCATAGGAAATTTTGATGGCTTGATCTTGCATATTCCCTACCCTATTGATCTCTTTGATGAATCTTGTGTTGAGTGCACCCATTGGGGAAGTCAAGTACTTATTGTCTTCTTTGGAAACATGCGCTTTATCATTGTCATTGATACTTGGTTATACCAGAGTGTGTTTTCCACACTACTTGCACTAACCTACTCTTGTAGTAGGAAGTTTTGTTTGTCTTGGTCTTTGGATGTAGGTCTTGATGGTTTGATTTTGAGGACGAAATCCTTTCAAGAAGGGGAGGATGATGTAGGGAAAATCGAGCCTAAGTGCCACCCATCAAGACCCGGGCATGAAGGATGCAAGGGTCGTGAGGTCACGAGCATTGGAGAAGCATTTGGAAGCATTTTGAAGACCAAGGGGTCGGATGACAGGCTAGGCGCCCCGCCCAAGCAAGTAGGACTCCCGCCCACCTTGAGAGCACGGCCTAGAAGGCACACTGGCTCCTCCACAGGCACTCCGCCTTGCACACTAGGCACCCCGCCTCCTTGCCAGGACAACCAGGCGTCCGCCTCTACCACCAGGCACCCCGCCCAAGCTATGTCTGAGTGCATTCTGCCCAAGATCATGAGGCGCTCCGCCTATGGCATGAGGCACTCCGCCTATGGCATGAGGCGCTCTGCCTCCTTCCCTGAAAGACCAAGGCGTGATTTCTAGTTTAGCCTAGTATGAATTACTAGTTTGACACTACGTGGTCTTTATTATTATACCCCAACTTGTGGGGGCTTTTATGTGATTTTTACATAGTCTTAGGAAAGACTATAAATAGGAACCTTAGTTATTTCATTTCATTAGCTAGATTTTGGAGATTGAAGAATAGAATTTAGAAGAGACTTGGTCCTTCTTGTTGAAGCTTGGCTTCATGTATCTCTTACTTGGAATCCATGGCGGATCAACCTAGTATGATCCCGTGATTGGTTCAAGTTTCTTTCTCTCTCTTGGATATTCAAATCATTGTTTGATTCGATTATCCTTTCTTTCTTCTATTTCTGTTCTTCCCCATCCCTTATTTCTTGGTTATCGTGTTTATCTTTTTTGCTTCCGCTACTTGTTATTGCTTCCACTCGTTTTTCCTGCATCAGTTTGGTATCAGAGCAAAGCTCAGGTTTTGTTCTTACGAATCCACGTTCCTTGTTCATCGTATCTTTAGATCCATGTTCTTGTTGTTATTGTTCTTGTGAAAGAAGAAAAATAAAAATAAAAAATTTGAAAAAGTTGAAAATACAAAAAAAAAACATATTATGGATTGGATTTGATGACCCATGTTTGATTGATATCGGGGATTGTTATATATCATTAACCCGTTGATTTGGTACCATTTTTACATGATTCGGAGCTGTGAATCAACAGTTCAAAAAAATTGAGACCCAACTTGAAACCCTTGTTTAAACCGCTTGAATCTCGATTGTGATCTTGTTATTGGGTGTTTGCTTCCGCTCGTTTTCCCTGCATCACTAACGTATGTGAATTGGAAAAATCGGGTCAGATGAACCCGAAAGGACAATTAAATAGTGTAATTGGCGCAGTGGGACTATGAAGAGTCCAGAATATATCTTTTGTTAATATTCGACGAAGTAGGTACATGGGCAATTTAGGAACTTCTTAATTGAAGTTGTGTTTTCATTATCTATCCTTCATCTTGGCACTTATTTGTGCAGTTCTACTTCCATGGCGTAGAGAAAGGTTAATATGAGGAGATTTAGAAGGAAAGAGATCATCGAGTAGCCGGATTGGCTCAGGACTTGAGGTAAGTGATATCATCCAGTTCTTTGATAGTCTTAAGCCTTATATGGATGTTCTACACATGTGGTCTTTACGTGTGTAGCTTCCAATAGAGCGTACTTACATTTCATTCTATTTCATCTGCTGGTGTGTTGTATGTGGCTTATGTGCAATGTCATGTTGTGGTTAGCTGGTATTATCTGCTTATTGGTTTTTCCCTAATTAGCCTACCTATCGTTCAAGGTAGCTAGTAAGCCTTCACTTACTGAGTCCTTTTGACTCGCTCCTTGTATGTTTCTTGTTTTTCTATTTTTTCGGTAGATTCTGCTCCAAGACCGAGTTTGACACGCAATTCAGGAGCGAGGACGACTCAGCTGTCAGTGGCGAACTAACCTTTGTTAGTGGTGGCCGCCAGTCTTTAGCTTTCTTTTGTCAGTTCTATTTTTTCCCTTATGGGATTTGTATATATTCTTCATACTCGTAGATGTCTGATCTGGATAGAATCTAAACCTTGTATTTTAGGTAGTTGGTTGCATTTCTTTCTTAGCAGATTGTATATATATGTTATACTCTAAGCACCTCCTATGGACACTAGAAGGAGGTTTGAATAAGTGTCCTCCGATTTTTTCTCGAAGAACCTGACTCTTGACTACTAGAACCCTGTTCTCGTAAAACTGCCTCCACGAAAAAACACAAACACACACTCAAACAGCAAACTAAAGAACACTGTGTTTTTACGTGAAAAACTCCTTGCTCAAGGGAGAAAAACCACGACCTACACTCTGGGATTTTGAAAACACTTTACTAACACAAAGAGTAGGTTTTTAGATTACAAACTCTATAACCAAGGGGCTACACTCTAGACCCTAATCACTCAACAAAGCTATACTCTAGCTTTACAAAGTAATCACTCAAGGTTCACCTATTACAATTGCTTCTAACGTAAGCAGATAGGTAAAAAGAACTTTAACACAAAACTATGGCATTTCTAATAAAGAACCTAGACAGATTATCTAATTTAAACTCTGAGTTCTTCAACAGTTGTCTTCAGCAGTTAAGTCGCTTTGAAAGTTATTGGATCGCCTTATGTTTGCTCTCAACTCTAGTGGTGAATAACTACTTTCGGCTGCCTCAATTACTTGCTTTTATATAGGCTACGTAACCCTAATATATTCCACTAGGAAACCTTGTTAATAAGGCAAGTCAATATTTCCTTGTGATACTCTCCTTAGCACCAACTCTCGTTCACACTTCAATGCTCTCCTTGTTTAGCACAACTTCTTTTCGCTGACTAGGATGCGTAAGAGTCTATGCGCCACTACTCCTAGTTCTCCATGGATTTGCATTCCACGATCTTTTCGATCAGTTGTGCCCTTCTCATCAAGGACCAAGTTCTTCTATAAACTACAAAGTCCTTCGTTTGTGACACTTCAAAATATACAGCTCAACAAATTTCCCCTTTTTGATAATGACAAACAAATGTTGCCAAAGAACCTGTTCAGACACAAACACCAAACACAGAAACAAAAATACATTTGAAAGATTTAAAACAAATGAGTTAGGTCACAATTCGCAAAACAACATTTCCTTCTTCCCCCTTTTGGCATCATCGAAAAGATTCAAATCCTGGAAGAACAAGTTAGTATAGTCTAGTCTAGAGCACAAAGCAACAAGTTAACATAAGCACACTGTAAGTAATCTAAGGGCCAACCAGAATCAGAGATATTATAGAAGAAACTAGTAGCAACACAAGCATTTTAAAACCAATTATCCAGGGCACACAGACACATGGCCTAATTAAGTATAAACTAAAAATAAATTATCTTAAACTGTGTATCAGATAAGGACAAGGGGAGGAATGAGGGGAGGGTTTGGATAGGGATAGGATAAGGAATGAGCAGCATTCAGTTCTTCAGGTTGAAGTGTTTGACAAGTGCTTCAATGTTCTTTGAGTTTTTGGCCCTTTCTACCACCAGCTCGGCCTCATGCTTGTTGCACTCAATCTGCAAGCGATCAATTTCTTGATCCTTCATCTGTAACTGTTTCTTCAGCTTTGCATTTTCTTCATTCAACTCCAATAAGTGCTGCTCCAATTCCTTCACTGCTTCAACAGCTTCCTCTGGCCCAAACTCCTCACTTTCTTCAGGTTGCTCTATTTTGACTGGTATTGGATGCTTGGAGGCCCTTCTTTCCTTGAAGAAATCACAGTTCTTCAGGACACTCATACCAAACATCTGATGAAGTGTTGGTTTCTTTCCATTTTCCAAGGGCACACCAAAATGCTCAAAGATCTGCTGCAGGATGTAGGAATGCACTAAAGAGTGTGGCTTGTTGTCAGTATCTGCAATCCTTTTGATGTGTCTGATGATCAGACCTGGCAAATTTATCCTTGTTCCTCTGTCCAGCAGGTCCATGTAAGTCAAGTCCAAAGCACAGGCCTCACTATTTCTTTCCCCTCTAGGCAACAAGAATCTGTGAACAAATTCAAACAGCAATTGATGTGCTGGTTTCATTTCCTTCTTTTCAACTTTTGTTTCTTTCCTGATTCTTGTCTTTCCTGTGAATTTCTTCACCATATCTACGGGAGTAATATCATCTGTCCTCTTGGGCCACTTCAACTTAATATACCTGCAATAAACTTCAGCATGTATATCAAGGATAACCCCCAACTCTTTCCTATCAAAGTCCAGCTCCACACCCTTCACTACATAACACACCCTCCTGGCAGCCACTTTGCAGTTCACACAGAATTCCCTTATTTCCTCATCATACAAGCACATGTCCTCCCCTGAGAAGATCTTCATCCACCCTTGGTCTTTCACCTTCCTGACCAAAGGTTTCATCTGATGCTCATCTAGGTCACTCAAGATGCTGCGTGCCAGCACCTGATGCCTAGCAAAAAAGGCTTCTCTATCCAACTCTTCCTCATCTTCCTTTTTCTTTTTCTTGGTATCCACCTCACTGTCAGTATCTGAGTCATCTGGGTGAACATACTCCCCATTCTCATCACTTTCCACTTTCTCATCAGTAGCCATTTCCTGCTTTACTTCCTACGGCTTCTCTTTCTTTTTCTGGGCATACATTTCTATCATCACTACCTGCTGCTTCAATGTAGACCTAGTTGCCACTCTTCTAGGAGAAGCAGATACTGCAGGCACACTAACTCCCTCATCACTAGCTTGAGAGTCTTCACCATCACTCTCATCCACCAGTCTACTTTGAGATACAGGTTTTCCATCTTTTACCAGCTTTCTTTTCTTCCCTTTCATGGGCTTTGTTTCACTAACAAACACCACTTGTTCTTCCTCTTCCTCATCACCCAACTTTTCATCTTCCTCCCCAAACTTAGTTTTTACATTTTTCTTTGGAACTTTCTCTACTTCCATCTCACCAGTATCCTCTACTTTGTTTTCTCCTGAATCAGTCCAGTTAAGTTCTGCATCATCGACTACAGCAGGAGCCAAGGAAGAACCAGGTTCTTTCCAAGGTTCTCTAGCAGGTTCAGCAGAACTAAGTCCTTCACCTACAAGACCACTCATCACAGCCTCCACCTGAACTTTCTTTAAGGGAGCAGCCTCCGAATTCGTCGACTGGGCCCTTTTGAGATCCTACTGAGTCCTCCTCCCTTAGTCTTTCCGACATACTCTCAACTACATTAACCCCCACCATCTTGTCAGTAACTTTAGACACATGAACACCAAACCTAGGTTCCAAATATTCTAAGGCACCCTGCACTTGTCCTTCTACTACTTTCCCCATATCAGTTGTACTACTAGGCTCTACAACTTAAACAATTTCATCTAACCCATTTACTAGAAATTATGTACTTAGTTTTTCAGGGCTAATAATAGACTCTAAAGGAGTAGAACTAGCTTGGGTCGAATTGGGTCTTACCTCAACTGATTTCACATCGGAGACTACCGGTGCAGACGCCCGAGCAGAGGACTTTGAGGGCGTTTTCTTGGGAATCTTTTTTCCCACCTTCTTTTGAAACTTGAATCGTCCCTTAGCAATTCTTTCTGCAAGAGTAGATGCAGGTGGTTTGAGAGAGATATCTTTGGAGGTCTGAGTTTCTGAGGTTTTCGCCGGTGAAGCAGAGGAAGATTGTGCTTGAGACATTGTTATGTTTTTCTCGAAGTTGGTTTTGGGTAAAGAGGGGTTTTTTTTTTTTGGTATTTGAACTTGAGAGAAAGATAGAACAAAAAAAATATGATGTGAGAGAGTTCTCTTATATCGGATGAATTTTTGAGAGAAAGAAAATGGTGAGGAGAGATTTAGATAGTTTAGGGAATAGACTTTAATGATGACAATAAAGTGGAACACCTTTTTGAGTTCTTGGGAAACCGGGAAAGGTTGGATGTGGCGGTATTAGTGATAGTCATTAAGACTCCTTGGGTGAATGGTGTAGGTTTGAATTTTAAAAATATAACCGAAAAGGGAATTTTCCTATAAACTTGGGCAATTATACAAACATGGAAAGTTTCTAGATGCACGTTCAAGAACAACCTATTTTAGCCATAGTACCTAACATATATAGCTATATAGATGTACCTGGATATGGTTCCTTCTACATACTCAGTTGGTTCTTCCCTGGGAACTCATTAGAATACTTAAGTAGCACTTAGTTGAACAAGTATACTTAACAAAGTACAAAATTAGACTGGACTGTAAGAACAATATTCACAAACAAGATAATGAACACTTAACTAGCCAAACCTTGGGAATCAGGTGCTGAGTCATCCATGTATTTTGGTCATCCCTAACTCCAACATGTTCCTCTCAAATTGAACTTTGTTCAAGGCTTTGGTAAAGATATCAGCAATTTGGTCCTCAGTCCTGCAAGAATTCATAGTGATCAGATCTTTTTCAACATTATCTCTAAGAAAATGATGTCTAATGTCAATATGCTTGGTTCTTTTATGTTGGAATGGGTTCTTGGCAATGTTCACAGCACTTGTATTGTCACAGAAAATAGGCATAGCTCCACACTTGATTCCAAAGTCCTCCAATTGTTGTTTGATCCACAGCAACTAAGAACAACAGGATGTGGCTGCCATATACTCAACTTTTGCAGTAGATAAAGCTACTGAATTCTGCTTCTTTGTAGCCCAAGAAACCAAACAAGGACCTAGAAAGTGTGCCATTCCTGAAGTGTTTTTTCTGTCCACCAGATGACCTGCATAATCAGCATCTGCAAAACCAATCAATTCAAAAGTACCACCCGTTGAGTACCATAGACATAAATTCTGAGTTCCTTTCAAGTATCTCAGAATTCTCTTCACATCAGTTAGGTGTGATTCCTTTGGCTTTGACTGAAACCTAGCACAAAGTCCTACACTGTACACAATATCAGGTCGACTGGCTGTGAGATAAAGAAGAGACCCTACGATTCCTCTATACTTAGTCTCATTAGTG
The DNA here is from genome assembly GCA_037355625.1 of Petunia x hybrida. NCBI lineage: Eukaryota > Viridiplantae > Streptophyta > Magnoliopsida > Solanales > Solanaceae > Petunia > Petunia x hybrida. The sequence goes on along the minus strand of JBBBVM010000152.1, from coordinate 3,856,776 downwards.
GCAGGACCCAGTTCATCTATATCTAGCTTTGTTCCAGGAGCGATAGGGGTAGACATTTCTTTAGCCCCTTCCATGTAAAACTTCTTCAAAAGCTCCTTGACATATTTCTGTTGATAAATCATGGTTCCTTTAGGAGTTTGTTTGATCTACAATCCCAAGAAGAAGTTGAGCTCTCCCATCATGCTCATTTCAAACTCACTGCCTATCAACTCAACAAATCCCTTGCACAGTTCCTCATCGGTGGCTCCAAATATGATATCATCAACATATACTTGGACTACTAGCAAATCCTTTCCTTTCTTCTTCAAGAACAGTGTGTTGTCAATTTTTCCTCTTGAGAAGCCATTTTTAACAAGAAAACTAGATAACCTCTCATACCAACCTCTAGGTGCTTGCTTCAACCCATATAGAGCCTTATCAAGTTTGTATAGATGATCAGGATAATCACTGTTCAAGAACCCCGGTGGTTGCACCACATAAACTTTCTCGTTCAGATACCCATTCAATAATGCACTCTTCACATCCATCTGATATAGTGTGAACTCCATGTATGTAGTAAAAGCAATTAACATTCTTATGGCTTCCATCCTAGCTACTGGTACAAATGTCTCATCATAATCAATTCCTTCTTCCTGACTGTAACCTTGAACTACCAGTCTAGCTTTGTTCCTAGTTACTATTCCATGTTCATCTAGTTTGTTCCTGAATACCCATTTAGTTCCAATGATTGATCTCTTTAGGCTTGGGAACCAGATGCCACACTTTGCTTCTCTCGAATTGATGAAGTTCCTCTTGCATAGCTAATACCCAGTCTGGATCTTCTAGAGCCTCCTTTACATTCTTTGGTTCCATAGAAGATAGGAAGGCAAAGAATGCACAAAAAATTTTCAAGGCAGACCTAGTCATTATTCCAGTATCTAGCTCAGATAACACATTCTCCAAAGGATATGAGCTTTGATGTTTCTAGGGTCAAGGTTGTATGTGGTGGGAAGGACCTTTAGCAGCAACTTCAATAGGTTCTTCTTGCTCATTTGATTCATCTCCTTGATCTCCTTCAAAACTAACAATCACATCCTTGGGCAAAGGGGCTAGATCAAGTGGAATCAAAGGATTAAATCCATAAACACACTCAAATGGAGTCATACCAATCATGCTATGCAAGGTACAACTATATGCAAACTCTATAAGAGACAACTTTTCAACCTAAGTCCCAACCTTACCTCGGGTCATAGCTCTAAGAAGAACACCTAAAGTTCGGTTCACCACCTCGGTTTGCCCATCTGTTTGAGGGTGGTGGGACGTAGAGAATAATAACTTGGTGCCAAGAGAACCCCACAAACTCCTCCAAAAATGGCTAAGGAACTTAGAGTCCTTATCACTCACAATGGTTTGAGGCACACCATGCAACTTTAACACATGATCAATGAATAAAGAAGCAATATGTTACACTTTTTGCATGGAATGAAGTGAGCCATCTTGGAAAACCTATCCACGAAAACATAAATGCTATAATGTCCCCCTTTGATCATGGTAATCCCATAACAAAGTCCATAGAAATATCCATCCACAGGCTAGTAGGTACAGCGAGAGTAGTATACAAACCATGGGGGTTCGACTTGGACTTAGCATACTTGCAATCAAGGCAAGAATTACAAAGTCTCTCAACTTGCAACCCCATCTTAGGCCAATGGAATTGTTCCATGAGAATGGCCAAGGTCTTGTTTCTACCAAAGTGACCCATCAAGCCCCCACAATGTGCTTCACGAACAAGCAACTCTCTCCATGAGGACTCGGGTACACAAACTCTACCATTCTTAAAGATATAGTCATCTACCCATTGGTACTTCTCAACTCTTTCTCCTTTCTCAAGAGCTTCATGAATGCTCTTTAGCTTTGGGTCATGAGCATACATCAACTTAATGCTCTCAAAACCCATGAGCCTTGAGGCAAGAGTGATGACTAGAGCAAACTTCCTAGAAAGTACATCGGCCACAACATTTTTGGTTCCCCTCTTGTATTGAATCACATAAGGGAAACTCTCAATGAACTCTACCTATTTGGAATGCCTCTTGTTCAACTTATCTTGGCCCCTAAGATGTTTGAGTGACTCATGATCACTCTTAATCACGAATTCCCTAGGCCAAAGATAATGTTGCCAATGAGCAAGAGCTCTCACTAGGGCATACAACTCCTTATCATACGTAGAGTAATTCAAGGTTGCACCCTTCAATTTTTCACTAAAGTAGGCTATGGGTTTTCCATCTTGCATGAGAACACCTCCAATTTCCACCCCCGAGGCATCATATTCAACCTCAAATGCCTTTCCAAAGTCGGACAATTGCAATAGAGGGGCGGTACTCAACCTACTTTTCAATTCTTGGAAGGCGTTCTCTTGAGGCTCTCCCCACACAAAAGGCTTATCTTTTTTCACCAACTCGGTGAGTGGTGCGGCAATGGAGCTAAAGTCCTTCACAAATCTCCTATAGAAGCTAGCAAGGCCATGAAAGCTCCTCACTTGAGACACAGTAGTGGGAGTATGCCAATCCCTAATGGCCTCTCTCATCGACCTCCACTCCTTGGGCACTTACAACAAAGCTTAGAAATACTACCTTTTCAACACCAAAGGCACATTTCTTAAAATTACCAAAGAGCTTTTCGGCTCTCAACACTTCAAGCACTTGCCTTAGATGGACAATATAGACGTCCATTGACTTGCTATATATCAAAATGTCGTCAAAGTAGATGACCACGAATTTGTTGATGAATGGTTTCAACACATGGTTCATTAGCCTCATAAACATACTAGGTGCATTAGAGAGGCCAAATGGCATCACCAACCATTCATATAGATCAGACTTGGTCTTGAATGCGGTCTTCCACTCATCACCTGGTTTCATATGGATTTGGTGGTAATCGGACCTAAGGTCTATTTTTGAAAAGATGCTAGAACCACTTAGCTCATCAAGCATATCATCTAAACGATGTATGGGATGTCGATACTTTACCGTGATCTTGTTGACCGCTCGACAATCCACACACATCCTCCATGTGCCATCCTTCTTTGGGACAAGTATTACGGACACGACACACGGACTTAAGCTCTCATGAACTAAGCCCTTGTTAAGCAATTCATCCATTTGCCTTTGAAACTCCTTTCTATCTTCGGGATTGCTCCTATAGGCCAGCTTATTTGGGATTTGGGATCCCGGGACAAAGTCGATTTGATGCTCAATCCCCCTCAATAGATGTAGACCGCTTGGCATCTCATCCGAGAACATATCCCCAAAGACCTTCAAAACATTCTCAATAGCACTAGGCAAAGGGTTAGCGTTAGAAGAATAATTACATTCAGAAGATAAAATCATACTTTTGTGCACTAGGAAAATGAGCAATTTGGTGCCATCATTTCCCAAAGTTCACCCGGTTGTATCATGGCACAAATGTTACCGGTAGAAGATGGTGGAGCCACAACTAGGCTCTCGGCCAAAGGTCTAGTCTCCACGGGTGACTTAGCCTTTGCCGCTTCTTTCAACTCCCTCATACGCTTATAGTATCACTTACTTGCCTGGGCGTCAAGGGCTTGAGCACATACTTTTTCCCCTCATGCTTAACCGTATAGGTGTTGACACGGCCATCATGTACCACATTTCGATCATATTACCATAGCCTACCAAACAAGAGATGGCAATCTTGCATAGGCACCACATCAAACATGTGTTCATCTTGGCAGTTCCCAATCTTGAACTTGATCAAGACTTGCTTAGCATAATACCGAGTCTTAGATTCCAGTTTTCTTAGACCGGCAACTCGTATCACGAATATACAACTTCAGATATAGAATAAGCCCACTTGACGAAACAGTCAATAGCAGTCTATTCTCGCCTATCGTCACATCCTGGGAAATTGTTTCGCCCGAAGCATCAGACCAATGATCACCCATGACTTCTGAGGGAAGAGCCTTGACTTTAGGTTAGGCCGGTCTTATCACCTTCAACTCCCACACTCACTCAACCATTGCAAATGGTAGGGGTTTGGGTGTTTTAAAGTGGGTAACTTCAATTGTGAGACCAAAGATTGGCTCACCACATTAGCACAACTACCCGAATCTATGATCATTGAGCACACTTGCCCCATCACACAACATCTAGCATGAAATAGATTCTCTCTTTGCACATTTTCACTCTTATCTACAAGAATAGAACTCAAACTCCTCCAAACAACAAGAAACATGTTAGGGTCATCTCCTTCTACTTCCTCATCTCCATTAACTAACTCACTCTCATCCACTCCCTCATCTTCGGGTTTACTTTCTTGTTCATATACCAACCCATCATCCCTAATAACCATGGACTTTCGAATAGGACAATCTCTAGTAAAATGACCATACCTCTTACACTTGTGGCATTGAATAAAAGAAAAAGCAGGAGTGTTCAATTGAGTTTTAGAATTACCTCCCATATTTGGTGTCGACTTCTCATAAGTCTTCTTTACATCTCGGCTTGCACTTGCACCACTTGTGTTTGGGCTCTTCCATTCCTTTGGTCTACTCACGGGAGCAGAAGTAATATTTCTATAGCAGGTGGACTTGTCTTCTTTGAGCCACTTCTCGGCATCAGCTGCAGCTTCAAATAGTTCATGAGGAGAAGCATACCTATGAAACCTCAATTGAGAAGCTATCTCTCGGTTCAAGCAATTTTTGAATTGAATGCCGGCTTGTTCATCTTCCTCCGCATCCATGTCTAAGGCCATATGGATTTGCTCAAACTCATTGTAGTACTCTTCAACCGTCTTGTAGCCTTGCTTCAACTCATAGAACCGTTTGAGTTGATCATGACGATACTTAGGAGTCACATATTTTTCATCCATCAAACGTGTCAATTCATTCCAAGTAAGGTTCATGGGCAAAGCATTCCTTCGTCTTGACCTCTTGACTGACTCCCTCCAAGTGGAAGCAAAGGACTCAAAGGAAGAGATATCATATGTGGCTTTCCTCTCATCGGTCATATCATTTGTGTCAAAGATTCTCTCCATCAACACCTTCCACGCAAGATACTTGACCAGATCATTACACCCTATGAATATAGGGATAGTGATCTTCACACTATTGAGATTATATTATCACGACCTCCTCGGTAAGGCTCCGGGTGGCCCCCAAAGTTATCCCCATAAGCATCATAATCCTTTCTCGCATTCCCTCCAACATACCCTATGGGTGGCCCTCGACCTGGACCTCGGCCTCTACCCCTATTCACTTCCCGGCCTCCATTCATTGCCCTCCTATTCGGATAGGGAACATCATAGTCATTATCATCATCTCCAAGTCCGGGTTCCTCCCCTTCTTGATCTACATCAACATGCTCAAGGGGTGCAACATTCCTATGGGGTCTAGGGAGTGGAACATCTCCTTGGGGATTGCCCAAGTTGTAGGGAATTCCCACTTGTTGAGCATTGCCCAACACACGCTCTCTACGAGCAAGATCATCTTTTAGCCTTTGTTACTTGGCTAGTTCCGCAAATTGTTCTGGGGTAATGGTTGAGCCATCACTTGTACCCTCACCGGCTTCAAGTTGGACACTCGGGGCCCTTCTTTCAAGATTTTCAAGTCTTAAGCTCATGCCTTCCAACTTGGCCATTATAGTAGCCAAGGCACTCTTAATGGGATCATCACCTTCACCGGCCATGGTACCTACAAAGCAAGCAAACAATTAGTGAAATAACCTCACACACACCTTCACTTGAATGTCTCTCGGGTACACTCGTTTAGTGGTGGTGGATTTATCACTCAAGCTTGAACCAAAGGTATCACGTAGTTAAACCACGTTCCTAATCAAAAACCAAACAATCCACAAGACAAGCACTCTTCGGGACGAGTGGAATTAATGGGACTCAATGGATGCTAGGCTCTTTAAGTGCGGACTTGAAACAAATGGCTCTACGTGTCTTCTTTAAGTTCTACTCTCCACTATGCACGATTATCCTAAAGGCTCAGTTAACTAGTACTAATCAAGTAGGAATGTTACTCTAATAGTACTAGCCAGAAGCAATGCAATAAAAAAAACATGAAAACCTAGAAGAAAACTACCCGAACCCAATTCACAGGGTCAGGAGGAGCGCCTGAGGCTCAGGCAGAGCGCCTAAAAACTTGACCAGTAGCTCACTTAGGCGGAGCGCCTGGTGGTGTTCTTCAGCTTTTTCCAACAGCGTGTTTTATCAATTTTCAACCCAAATTTTCGATGATTTCACCTTGTTTTCTCAAAATCAAATGTACCCAAAGTTGTATTACACTAATCCCAACAAACCCAAATGATTTTTAACATCAAACACCCAATAACAAGATCACAATCAAGATCCAAAGCCCTTCAAGCTAAGGTTTCAAAAGTTGGGATTCAAATCTTCAAGTTTCGTTTCACAACTCCAAACCTCGTAAAATTGGTACCAAACCAATGGGTAAACATCAAAGAACAATCCACAATACATATCATCGAATGGGTCATCATATTCACAAAGTTCTAGCAATTTTTTTTGTATTTTTCAACTTTTTATTTTTTGTATTTTCTTCTTTTTCAACAACAATAACAAGGAATCTAAACTAGAAACTAACGTATGCATGATGAAAAAGGATCGAGGGTTTGTAAGGACAAATCACGAGCCTTGCTACAATACCAAGATGATACGGATAAAATACAGAATCAAGAAAATAAGATCGAAGCAAGACGAGGCTTGAACTATCCTTCAAGGTAGTATCGAGGAACTAGTCTCGATGTGTTGCTCCCAAACGCACACGTAAGTATACATGGTCGATAAGTAATGAAGCGATAAATCGAGTATCGTTCCCACGAGGGCTAGTGTTAATAACTATAATCTAGCAAACAATTTCGTAAAAACTATTCAGGGATCTTTTTCGAGTGTAATTGAGATTTTTACTAACTAAAATAATAATTAAAAACAAATAACTAAAGTCAAGTAGCAGAGCAAATTCTAGGTTGTTATCAATAAAAGAGAGACGGTCCAGGGTCAGAGCTACGAACAATCCAGTTGAGTTTTCCAGTTAATCCTAGTTCTTGATTTCCTAGATTGCTAACTAACAGGTTAATTATATTCGTGAATACCTTTCGATTCTTCACGAGTCTATGCAAGCTACTCTAACGCCTATATTTCTATGGAATTAAATCACATGCATGTATTAACCAACTCTGTATTTAGCTAAGCAAGGCAAATAGGTATATGTCTATCCTACCCACAAATCAATTCTCTGATGCCCAGGTTCACAATCAAGCCCTATTCTTTCTTATTTGCATTTACAAGTTCTCTCTGTCGAGTTCAACTTGTAAACCGTAGATAGTGTTCAATTACCGGGCCCTGATAACCAAGCAATTAGGCTCAAGAAAGAATAAACAATCCGTAATGGTAAATCAATCGGAAGAAATCAACTTTCAAACATCAACCTTCATGTAACTGCTCTAACCCTAGGACGATAGATTTAGCTACACATATTCATAATAACAACACAAGAATTCATGGAAGAAATATGAAATATTGTAATAGATGATGAAAAAGAATTAAACCCTTGGTTCAATATGTAAGAACTCTAAAACTTGCTCCAAAAATTCGACCTCCACTAAAAACGAAATTAAAAGACTATTTATAGTGTTTACAAAGTCTTCCCATAAGTTAATCCTAAGCCTAAACTGAATTGGAACAGTTGTGGTCACAGAACTGAAAGCCATGGGAATGCCTCGCATGGTTGTGGCGTTTGGAAGTCGCGCGCTGCAGCCATGCCTCGCATGGTTAGGGCGTCTGAGAGTCTGAAGCTGCAGCCATGCCACACATGGCTATGGCTTTTGGAAGCCTGAAGCTATGACAAATCCGTAGCTTGCTCCATAGCTTTCCGTCTAATGTCATATCCCACAATTAGCTAAGTTCATCAATTCTTGCTCGATTTTATTCATCTTCACTCCGTTTGCACTCGTATTCATCCAAATCATTCCTAACATCACAAACACAATAAGTGAGCGCAACAATCACAATTATTTCGTGCAATGGGCAACTAACGTATCAAAATGTGCGGAAATATTAAGGTAAAATAGACAAATATTGCCAAACATCACCACCTCACACTTAGACCTTTGCTCGCCCTCGAGCAATCATCAAAAGCAACTTCCCAACTTAACCAACACTGGATAGAACAGGTCTACCTATGGTTATGTTTGATACCGACCATTAAACAAGAGCATAAATACATACCATATGACCCACAACATGCCAAAAATTCACCAATTTTTAAAAAACTAGAACAACTAACTCAAGACATCTTAATCTAAAAAACCGACTCAATGAAACCAAGCTTTTACAAAATCACACCCATTCACTCAACCAAGAAGTCACTTCACCTATCTCGCGCAAACCATGTGCCCTCACCAAAAATCAAGAGAGCGTCCCAAATGTCACACAATGAATATATTTCAAGAATAAATGAGGGACATAATATTGAAAGAATTCACTCGCTCTCCAAAAGAAGTTCACGTGCCACACACAACATACCATAGGCTTGCCCATAGTGTAGGACTCCACTAATATAAGCTCACTCCAATCGGGATTAACTAGGACTTTACGGGTTGTAATGTAGTCTAAAGGACGGGTAGGATAAATATGGATAAATAGTGACTACCTCCCTAAGCACTTTAATACATCACTTTAATTTTTTTTTCTTTCCACCATTCTTTTCAAAACCAACCAAGCAACCACCCAAAAGTCTCCTTTCAATTTAAACAATTTGCAACTTTACTTTTGCACAACACTAGCAAGGATTGATATAGGGTGCAAGAGTTAAGGAACTTCCCTGAAGGCCGAAAGATCTAGCCTTTGGTGCTAGCAGTGACGCCATCTCAATCACGAACCAACCAATAAAGCGTCCGTAACATATAGGGTACACAGACTTCCCCCAACATGTTGTTGATAAGGCATTCAGGGTCTGGGCACCCCACACTTGAGCTCGACAAAGCCAACACCTGGAAGCTACACCTTTGCGTCGCATGGAACCAGCACACCAAAAATTCACGCTCACTGTTTAAGTCACGCCCTAGGGGACGCGACGCAGGCTTAAGGTGTAGAGGGATTTTGCCTTCACTATGTATTCGACGCCACAACTGCGCGATGCCTGCCTATGGCGTGTATCAAAAAATTTTTGAATTGTTGCTTCATGCTGTGAGAGGTGCGACGCAGGCTTACAGCAGTTCAGAAACTCGCGCCCACTGTTTTGCCCACGCCATGGAAGCTGCGATGCAGGCTTCCAGTGTTTCAAGTTTGTGTTTTGTTCTCTCACGCCACGCTACAGGGAACGCGGCGCCTGCTTATGGCGTTGCACCAATTTGCTCTCAATGTTTGCTTGTGCTATGGAATGTGTGACACAAGCTTATGGCATTAAAAAATGTTGCATCCACTGTTTGTTACCAAGTGTAGAAGGAGCGACGCCTTGACCGTGGCGTTCAAAATTTTTAGCTTATGCTCCACTCAAGCATTCGAAAGTCCCGAGCCCTGCAAAAACAACGAAAAACTACGTAATACTAAAGAAATAAAATGACTAAAACAATTAAAATTGGGTTGCCTCCCAACAAGCACTTGATTTAACGTCGCGGCACGACTCTTTTTGTATTTTTTGTCTTTTTCTATTTATTTTTTTCATTTTTTAACGTGTACATACAAAGTGCGGGTTGCCTCCCGAGAAGCGCCTTAGTTAACGTCGTGGCACGACATAAACTTTTAAGCTCACTTCCAGCATTTACGTCTCCTCTTCTTACGACGAACTTTTGTCTTCTTCCTTTCTTTAAGTGAACTCTTCTTCAACTTCACAAGTAATATGCCATTGTCAACTTGTTCCACATTCCGCTCAAACACCTCTTTTGGTTTACTTTCATGTTCTCGTTTAACACAGTCTATCAAAGAACACTCTTCAAACTTAGCCATATGATCCTTTTCATTATAAACCTTGAAAATAACCTTTTCTCCATGTGCTCTCACGTCATCTCCCCAAGTTCCATGTCAATAATTGCCTTCGAGGTGATTAAGAACGGTCTTCCCAAAATTATTGGAGCTTTTTGGTCCTCTTCATAGTCTAGGATAATAAAATCAACAGAGAATATGAACTTCCCAACTCTAATCAACACATCCTTCATCTTACCATCCGGGCAAGTGAGTGATCCATCCGCCATCTTAAGAGTGACTGAAGTAGGCTTGATTTCTCCTAAGCCTAACCTTTTATACATAGACAGAGGCATGAGATTTATGTTGGCCCCCAGATCACACAGTGCACCAGAAATATTATGACCACCAATAGTCCAAGGAATAGTAATCTTGAAGTTTTGGAGGTAATTTACTCAGGATTGTACTACACTCCTCCGTCAACTCGATTGTATCAATCTCTTGTGGCTTTCTCTTCTTAACTAGAATCTCTCCTAGGAACTTCACAAATGACGGCATCAGTTCAAACACATCAGTCAAAGGAATGTTTACCTGAAGCTCTTTCATCATACTCACAAATTTTTGATATTGAGCCATATCCTTCGATGGTTGAAGTCTCTGTGGGAATGGTGGGGGCGATAGACGTGCCTCCTTTTTCTCTTCTTTCTTCTTTACTTTCTCCACTTTTTCTACTTCCGCTGCTTTAAGTTGCTCATTCTCCTCAGTTTTTCCAATCGACTCTTCACCCTTAACTAGAGTTATAGCAAGACAATGCTCAACTCCCTTCACATTAGGATTCGATTCAACATTACCAGGAAGTGCTCCATGAGGTCTAGAATTTTGTGCTCCAGCTAACTGCCCCATTTGGTGTTTAAGGTCTTTTTGAGTAGTAAGATCTTTTATGGCCTGTGCCTGAGCTGCATGGTCAGCTATAATTCTCTACTGGCCTGCTAACATCTACTTTATCAAATCTTCAACGGAACTGCTGGACTGTTGTGTTTGAGCCTGAGGATGTGAATTCTGGTAGTTATTCTGAGATCTCGTATTACCTTGAGCAACTTGGTTATCACTCCAAGAGAAACCAGGATGATTTCGTGAATTAGGATTGTAGCTATTACCAAACTGGTTCTGATTTTGTCCCTGAGACCTATTTTGATTCCCCACGTAATAAACGGACTCTGGATTGGAGGGGCAAACATCAGTAGCACGATCTTGTCCACATACCACACAAAAACTTTGAAACTGTTGCACTTGTTTAACTGATTGCACTTGTTGCTGAGTTGGTGGCAATGCTAGCTTGCTAATTTGGTTAGCTATCGCATCCATCTTTGCATTCAACGATGAAACCGCATCCAATTGAAGTACTCCAGCAGCTTTTTGAGTTGGAGCTCTACCATTGCCCTGCCAGTCAGGAATGCTCTGAGAAAATTTATCCAGCAATTCATAAATCTCATTAAAATTCAAGGCCAATACTTGGCCTCCCGCTGCAGCATCCACCACGATCTTGGTATGAGCATTCAATCCTTCACCAAAAGTGTGGGCCAACACCTCATTAGATTGGTTGTGGTGCGGGCAATCTCTCAACAATGACTTGAATCTCTCTCAAGCTGAATACAAGGATTCTCCATCTCTATGTCTAAAAGACATAATCTCACTCTTTATTCTAGCTGTTTTGGCAGATGGATAGAATTTAGCCAAAAATTTCTTAGCTAAAGCATCCCAAGTAGTGATAGACCCAGGCTTTTCAGCTTTTAACCACTTCTTTGATGCCCCAATCAATGAAAAGGGAAAGAGTATCAATCGAATATAATCAGTTGAGACGCCTGTTGGTGTGTAGGTGTCACTAATCTCCAAGAAATTCTGGATATGTTGTTGTAGATCCTCATGTAGTAATCCAGCATATTGTCCAGTCGCATGGAGCAGTTGTATCATGTCGGACTTAGTCTCAAAGTGTCCAGAAATTTCTGGCTTAACTATGCTCGAGGCTACTCCCTCCAGACTGGGAAGAGCAACATCTCGCACAGCTAAAGCTCGATCTTCTGCCATTCCTACAGGTATGGATTAAGAGAAACCAAATACTTGAAACGGCACAACAAACTCAAAACAAAAATTAAACCTGAATAGAAAATAACAAATCGTCTAAAAAGAAAACAGTCAATTATTTAGTCCCCGGCAACGGCGCCAAAAACTTGTTTCTCCCAAACGCACACGCAAGTATACGTGATTGACAAGTAATGAAGTGATAAATCGAGTATCGTTCCCACGAGGACTAGTGTTAATGACTATAATCTAGCAAACAATTTCGTAAAAACTATTCAGGGATATTTTTCGAGTGTAATTGAGATTTTTACTAACTAAAATAATAATTAAAAACAAATAACTAAAGTCAAGTAGCAGAGCAAATTCTAGGTTGTTATCAATAAAAGAGAGACGGTCCAGGGTCAAAGCTACGAACAATCCAGTTGAGTTTTCCAGTTAATTCTAGTTCTTGATTTCCTAGATTGCTAACTAACAGGTTAATTATATTCGTGAATACCTTTCGATTCTTCACGAGTCTATGCAAGCTACTCTAACGCCTATATTTCTATGGAATTAAATCACATGCATGCATTAACCAACTCTGTATTTAGCTAAGCAACGCAAATAGGTATATGTCTATCCTAACCGCAAATTGATTCCCTGATGCCCAGCTTCACAATCAAGCCCTATTCTTTCTTATTTGCATCTACAAGTTCCCTCTGTCGAGTTCAACTTGTAAACCGTAGATAGTGTTCAATTACCGGGCCCTGATAACCCAACAATTAGGCTCAAGAAAGAATAAGCAATCCGTAATGGTAAATCAATAGGAAGAAATCAACTTTCAAACATCAACCTTCATGTATTTGCTCTAACCCTAGAACGATAGATTTAGTTACACATATTCATAATAACAACACAAGAATTCATGGAAGAAATATGAAATATTGTAATAGATTATGAAAAGGAATTAAATCCTTCGTTCAATATGTAAGAACTCCAAAACTTGCTCCAAAAATTCGACCTCCACTAAAAACGAAATTAAAAGACTATTTATAGTGTTTACAAAGTCTTCCCATAAGTTAATCCTAAGCCTAAACTGAATTGGAACAGTTGTGGTCGCAGAACTGAAAGCCATGGGAATGCCTCGCATGGTTGTGGCGTTTGGAAGTCGCGCGCTACAGCCATGCCTCGCATGGTTAGGGCGTCTGAGAGTCTGAAGCTGCAGCCATGCCACACATGGCTATGGCTTTTGGAAGCCTGAAGCTATGACAAATCCGTAGCTTGCTCTGTAGCTTGCTCCATAGCTTTCCGTCTAATGCCATATCCCACAATTAGCTAAGTTCATCAATTCTTGCTCGATTTTATCTATCTTCACTCTGTTTGCACTCGTATTCATCCAAATCATTCCTAACATCACAAACACAATAAGTGAGCGCAACAATCACAATTATTTCGTGCAATGGGCAACTAACGTATCAAAATATGCAGAAATACTAAGTAAAATAGACAAATATTGCCAAACATCACGATGCACCCTCGAATCGATATCAAGAATCACCTACACTGTACGAACGATCCTCAAGAGAAACTTGGCTCGTGCAAAGGGTTCGGTCGGGTTTGGAATGAGGTTCAATTAGTTCTACCAATTGATTCGAGCCAAAAGAAAGGGTTTCATTCATTTAAGAGATCATGTCTCAAATTGTTCTTCAATATTCATAAGCTAGGTAATGATGAAATAAGCCTAAGGGGTCCTTTTATAGGTGTCTTCTAAACATAATTTAAGATCTAAAGTACCCCCAAAGTGTGTTAAAAGGACATAAGCCACGTAGGGCCAAAGTAGTAAATAACTAAGCTTAAATCTCGGATGGAGGCATAGGCAGGCGGAGCGCCTAAGCTTGGTTTGCATTTTGGGCAGTAGCTTCTCCAGGCGGAGCGCCTAGGCCAGGCGGAGCAGCCTTGGGCGGAGCGCCTGGTGTAGGCGGAGCGCCTGGTGCAGGCGGAGCGCCTGGCATTTCAGGCAATGAGCTCATTGGGCGGAGCGCCTGGACCTTTATCATGTTATACTTCTTCAAATTGCTTCCAAGGCTCCCATCTTCAAGCCCCATCAAAACCAAGTGTAGGTGAGCGTCTTGGACCTCTTGGCTTGACTTCGGATGAACTGTCTCGTGGTGGTTTGCCCTGCATCACCTGACATGTTGACTCCTTGTTCCCCCTGAGTCAAATCTCCATCTTCTTCACAAGGTTCCTCTTTTTCTTCTGGGTTCTCAGAGCTTCCTGCAGAATCTTCTCGAACAAGACCTATAGCCTGATCATCTCCTTCATTTTCAAAAATTTCCTTGTCTGACTCATCAAGCACCATATGCATGCTCTCTTCCACAGTTTGAGTCCTTTTGTTGAACACTTTATATGCCTTGCTTTGAGTGGAATATCCTAGAAAGATTGCCTCATCACTTTTTGCATCAAACTTCCCCAATGGTTCCTTGTCGTTGTTGTGCACAAAGCATTTACATCCGAAAGGCCTCAGGTGAGCAATATTAGGTTTCTTTCTCTGAGAAGCTCATAAGGGGTTTTGTCAAGAATGGCCTATGGAACACTGATTCAGCAAGTAACATGCAGTGTTTATAGCTTCCGCCCAGAAATTTCTTGCAAGACCACTTGACAGCAGCATGGTTCTTGCCATATCGTTGTTTTTTCCTTTCAACTACTTCATTTTGCTGTGGAGTTCTTGGTGCAGAGAAGTTATGATCAATGCTATATTTTGCGCAGTACTCAAAGAATTTTGAGTTTTCAAACTCCGTACCATGATCAGACCTGATGCTGACCAGCTCCAAGCTCAATCTTTTCTGCACGATCCCAGCCCATTCCTTGAAATTATCAAAAGCTTCATCTTTGTATGCAAGGAATAGAGTCTATGTATACCTTGAGTAATCGTCAACAATCATGAACACGAACCTCTTTCCTCCTCTGCTTCTGACTCTCATAGGTCCACATAAATCCATATATATCAGCTCAAGTGGTTTTGAAGGAGGATATCACATGTTTCCCCCCGACACAAACATCACACATCTTGATGTCTTCAAACTTCTTGGTTGGAAGTCCATGAACAAGTTCCTTCGATGCTAACTTGTTAAGCTGTGAAAGACTAGCATGTCCCATCCTTTTGTGCCACAGCTGTGAATCACTTTCTTGAACATTCAAGCATGTTAAATTGTTCTCAGGAAGTGATCCCAATAATGATTTGTACACATTATTCACCATTTTTCCTTTCATGACAATTTCCCCCACTCTGTAGGTTCTACCCTACAGATGAGAAGCTAACTTCATTTCCTCTGTCACAGAGTTATGAGATACTCAGCAAGTTGTGCCTAAGACCATCAACACAATAGACATTATCAATTGCACGATTCAAGGATCTCCCAACTTTTCCAATACCCATAATCTAACCACTCTTTCCTCCTCCGAAGGCCACACTGCTTCCTTGAAATGCTGTAAGTGAGAGAAAGTTCCTTCTATCTTCAGTCATGTGCCTTGAACAAGCACTATCCAGAATCCAGCTTGGGTTATTCACTCTTACTCCAGCCTGCAAAAAAAATCAAGGGTTAGTTTTAGGAACCCAGACTAGCTTGGGTCCCTTCTTATAAGAGAATGGATGAATCAAATCTTTCTTAGCCCATTCAGGTAAGGCAATCTTTTTGTTTTTGGTCTTTTCCTTGCTTGCAGCCATGCAACTTGGTCTGTAATGTCCAGTTTTACCACAGAAGGTGCACAACATGTTGCAAGGCAACCCCACATATTTACTCTTTAGGTTATATGGGGGCAATGGTTTCTTAAAGCCAAGGCCTCGTTTTCCTTTGTTCTGGTTTTCAAGAACCCAGTTCATTGCTTCAGATAATTTGCTCCATTTTGTTAGTCCGGTAAGCTCGTAATCAGTTTTTTCAACCTTTTGTTTGAGAACTCTATTTTTTCAGTTTCCTGATATGGAATCTCATTTGTTCTCTTAAACTCATCTTCAAGAAAGGTTTGAACTTCACTGATTACTTGCTTACCATTAACATTTTTCTTTAACTGTTTTAGTTCAATTTCAAGTTCTGAGATCTTAGAGTTAGATACAAGAGTCTGTCCTTTTAAAAAAGCGTTAGTTTCTTCAAATTCAACATTTAGCTCTTGCAGGTTCTTGCATCTGGCTCTTAGATCACTTATGTCAATAGTTAATTTATCTTTCTTAGCCTTTACCTTCTCATAATCCTCAATTAGAGTGACAGTTATTAATATCATATTTTCAATTGAGTATGTATGCAAGTTTTCCTTTAATTTAGAAAGATATACCTCAGCTGAATGAGCAGCTTCTTCTCCATCCAAGTCTTGAGGGTCCAGTTCCTCTACCAGCTTTGGGACCAGGGATCCATTTTCCACTCTCTTTACAGGAACATGAAGTCCTCGTTTCACACTCAACCAGAGACTGTAATCCATGGCCTGAAGAAATACTTTCATCTATTTCTTCCACCTCTTATAATTGGTTCCATTAAGCACATGTGGTTTGAAAGGATCTCTTCCTCCTCTTTCAAGTGGGTCCTCTCCATCTGAGTCCTCAACTGACAATCCCACCAGTGCTAAAGAAGACTCATCCTCGGATTCCTTTTCTTCACCAGACTCATTGTCAGTTGGTCCCTAAGTTGCATAGAAGGCTTCCTTCTTCTTTCTTCTTTCTGCTATGAAGTTTGGTGGTCGTCTGACTTTCCTCTTGTCCTTATCACTATCTTTAGACGGATCCTTATCCTTCTCCTTTATAGCTCTATTGTTCATCCACTCAACTTCCCACATTGGACAATCCATAACTTCATGATCCTTCTTGAAGCATTTAAAACAACCTGAGTAGTCCGGATTGTCAACTATGTTCTTCCTTCCAGTATTTTCTTTGTTGTTCCTTTTGAACCCTTTGAACTTTCCTAGATTAAATTTCTGTTTAAGAGCGCTGACCATAGCTGCTTCAACCTATTGCAAGTCAACAAACTCTTCAGATTCCTCTGTTTCTTCAAGTGCAAGAGTCTTGTCCTTCTTAGGTACTGGCTTACTCTTTGATTCTTTCATCATCTCATATGTCTTCAGACTTCCAACCAGTTCTTCAAGCTTGATAGATCGAAGAGGCTTCAACTCAATGATAGCTGTCATTTTGGGTTCCCAGATGGCAGGAAGTACATTCAGAACCTTGTCCACCATTTCAACTTCTGAGAGTTCCATGTCTAGTGATCTCATCTCATTGGTGATAATAGTCAGCCTTGTCATCATGTCCTATATGGACTCCTTTTCACCCATAGTGAACAATTCGAACTGTCTTTTCAGCATTCTCTTTTTAGAGTCCATGACTTCAGTAGTTCCTTCATGTGCAACTTCCAAGGCATCCCAAATTTCCTTTGCCGTCTTGTAGGATAAAACCCTGTTGAACTGTTTCGGACCAAGTTCGCAGATTACCAATCGTTTGGCTTTGTGGTTCTTCTCAATCATCTTGTAATCAGCCTCAGTATACTCATCTTTTGTCTTGGGTTCTTCTCGAGCAGCGCTCCTTCACCAACAACCTTGGTTGGAATCAAATTTTCCTTCAGAAACAATCAACCAGAGTTGATAGTCTTCAGCACATATGTAGTTCTCCATTCTGCTATTCCACCAAGCATAGTATTGCCCATTAAACTGTGGTAGCCTCAGAACCGACTGTCCTTCAGTAATAGTAGGTAGTGCACTCATGATTAGATCTTTCACAAGGTGTTAACCTAAAACGAGAAGACCTGCTCTGATACCACTTGTTATACTCTAAGCACTTCCTATGGACACTAGAAGGGGAGGGGGGGGAGGTTGAATAGTGTCCTCCGATTTTTTCCCGAAGAACCTGACTCTTGACTACTAGAACCTTATTTTTGTAAAACTGCCTCCACGAAAAAACACAAAGACACACCCAAACAACAAACTAAAGAACACGGTATTTTTACGAGGAAAACTCCTTGCTCAAGGAAGAAAAACCACGACCCACACTCTGGGATTTTGAAAACACTTCATTAACACAAAGAGCAGGTTTTTAGATTACAAACTCTATAACCAAGGGGCTACACTCTAGACCCTAATCACTCAACAAAGTTATACTCTAGCTTTACAAAGTAATCACTCAAGGTTCACCTATTACAATTGCTTCTAACGTAAGCAGATAGGTAAAAACAACTTTAACACAAAACTATGACAACTCTAATAAAGAACCTAGACAGATTATCTAATTTAAACTCTGAGTTCTTCAACAGTTGTCTTCAGCAGTTAAGTCACTTTGAAAGTTATTAGATCGCCTTATGTTTGCTCTCAACTCTCGTGGTGAATAACTGCTTTCGGCTGCCTCAATTACTTGCTTTTATATGGGATAAGTAACCCTAGTAGTATTCTACTAGGAAACCTTGTTAATAAGGCAGGTCAAGATGTCCTTGTGATACTCTCCTTGTTTAGCACCAACTTTCATTCACACTTCAATGAGACAGCCCCAGCACAACTTCTTTTAGCTGACTAGGATGCGTATGAGTCTACGCGCCACTACTCCTAGTTCTGTATGAATTTGCATTCCACAATCTTTTCGATCAGTCGTGCTCTTCTCATCTCTATAAACTACAAGGTCCTTCGTTTGTCATATTTCAAAACATTCAGCTCAATAATATATATGGTTATGTCTCTTTCTGAGTTATTTTATGTTCATTTTGTTGATTAAGTTTATTAGGGTTCGCCCGACGAGTCTAGGGGAAGATTTCGAGTGCCCGCACGACCTATCCGAAAATCCAGATCGTGTCAGGAATACATTGGGTTATAAGGGGTTTTGTTAAAGTATGAGATGATAATTGGGTTGTCTCTATTAATTCTTTAAAAAGTAGTACTTATGGTCCCCTAATGAGTACGAGGAAAATATATTAGTGTCGGGTGTCATTAAAAATAGTGAGATCGCTTTATATTGTATATCCTTTGAATTACCTCAGGAGCTAATCCTTAAGATCAAAAGTACCTATATATGACAAACTACTCCAGTAGTTGGTGACTTTATTTGGAAATATGGCCAAATGTGGGGTTTAATACTAAATTAGCACATAGTATCATCATTAAAGAGGATGAAACCAGTTTAGATAATAGGAAGTTTGATTGGTTTTGGAAGATTAACACTTTTAATAAGATCAATACATTCTTTTGGTTAACAGTTAATAATAGAATAACTACTAATTATTAACTTTTTCGAAGGAACATCATAAATACAAATAGGTGTACTATCTTTGATGACGAACCAGAAGATATCTTTCACTTGTTATTCATATGTAGGTTTCCAAAGATTATTTGGAGACAATTAAACATAAACTACAACCTTCTTCCTAATGGCAATGATAGTCAAGAATTGTTTGATTGGTTATCTCTTCAATGTAAGTCCAAGAAAGGGTTTCACATAATTAAGTCCGTTTACATCATTGCATACATGGCTGGAAAGGAATGACAAAATTCACAAAAGAAATACGAAGCCTAATGACCTAGATAATATTGTTAGCAGGGCTATGGAGTTCAAGTTACTCCTTGAAAAGGAAATTAGTTTACAAAGGGATACAATCTATATTATATGGTATCCACCGGAAGCGAACTTCTTTAAGCTCAATATAGACGGAGCAAGCATAGAGGAAATTGGGAAGGGAGGAATAAGAAGAGTCGTCAGAGACTGGAATGGGAATTGGATCTTAGAATTCAACAAAGCCATATCCTTCTCAACAATCATTTATGCTGGAATGCTTGCTTTATATTAAGGAATTAAATTGGTGCTGGAAAGAAATCTTGATCAGATTGCAAAGATCTAATTAATATGCTATCTAAAGGTGATGGTTTATATCTAAATTAGTTAAACGATTGCACGTGCCAATTACTTAGAGCAGAGGATCAAAACTGCAAACACAACTATAGTGAAGCTAATAGAGTTGCGGATCAAATACGAAGAAGGATTGCAATTTAAATTCTTTTGAAGGCCTTAAAATATATCAAGTTCCTCATTTACAAAACAATCTAGGCATTGTGTTGCCTAGAGCAGTCGGTATTTTAGTTCTATGATACTCGACTTCCTCCCGGGTAAGATGAAAAATAGCCAGATATCGGAATTGGAGTAGACTCAATGGGCGTTGGATGATGAGCCTAGTTTTTTTTCTCCTGCTTCTACCTCTCATGATGACAGTGCTATAACATATGAATTCCTCTTACATTCTACGTTTCGAAATGGATCGTATCAAATATTTGACATTTTCTATGGTTATCTCTATTTCGGGTATTCAAAGATCCGTAAACAAAATCTCTCTCTTCTCTATCAGGACAATCCCATTTTGCCAAGGTCGGTCTGATCTTATTATAATTAGGAGTTTTTTTTAATAAATGTCTTATTTACCAACATAAAAAAAGGCCAAATACATCGCAAACCCCTTGAACTTGACACTATATTCCACTTAGACACTCCATCTAAGGCCCTTTCCAGATGAGCACTTGAACCTTTTTAAAAAGTGTCCATCTAAACACTTTCCACCTACTTTATTGAAAAACCCATGCACGTGTTTGTACACGAGTCTTACGTGGATAAGTGACCCATTTATATTCTGCCACGTGTAATAATTGAACACATATAGGATTTTTTACATAAAATTACAAGTTTTAGAACTTAATTACCAAACATAGCAACATTTTAGCAAAATAACCCTATATAGAGGAAAACACAAATTAATTACAAATATAGCAAAAACATAGCAATATTTTCCCATAACACACCAAACCCTTACATTATTCCTCCTGTTTCCCCCACTATCACTTTTGCTCCTCCCATTTCTCCCTTTTTCACTTTTCCTCCCACCATTTCCCCTAGTTTTACTTGTATTCCTATCATTTCCCCCAATTTCACTTTTCCTCATCCCATCCTCGATGTATCTCGGTGTATTTGCACCGTATCTCAACTGTTTCTACACCGTTTCAACTGTTTCTACAGCACCGTATCTAACTGTTTCTGCACCGTTTCAACTGTTTCTGCACCATTTCAACTGTTTCTGCAGCACCGTATCTAACTATTTCTGCACCGTTTCAACTGTTTCAAAAGCACTATATCTAACTGTTTCTGCACCATTTCAACTGTTTCTGCAGCAACGTATCTAACTGTTTCTACACCGTTTCAACTATTTCTTCACCACCGTATCTAACTGTTTCTGCACCGTATCAAACTATTTCTGCAGCACAGTATCTAATTATTTCGGCACCGTATCAACTGTTTCTGCACTGTATCAAAAGTTTTGTTGAAATAGTTCGCTCGTTTGCTGGGATCTTGAAAATCATTGTCTTGGAGAGAGTAATGTACAGTAATATATAAACCTTGCGGGCTGTAGAAGGAACAACATGCCTTTGGTCACGACGAAAGGATATGACAGCACAATTGGATATACAAAGAAGGAATAACATCCGGTTCTAGTATTTAATAAGTGTCATGAAGGAACAAATTCCTAGCTCATCAGTAGCTCGGTATTATTCTTCGTAATCTTACAGTTATTTTCCTTAAGACTTATACTTTTCACTTTATTAAGTATATCATAGAATGGGCAGAGGAAAAAGATAAATGATTCTTGGTTATGGAATCTGGTATTGCTTACTTTTGAAAACGAGTCCAAAGTTGTTAAGCTTACACGGAATATTAACTTGAACCCTTTGTTTTTCGTCTCCAAGATGCTAAATTACAGTACCCAAAAGCATTATCATTTCTTTAAGCAACTTTTCTTCTAACAGAGTCTCTGATGAGTCATCATTTTGTATAAATGCTGGAGGGAAAGAGAGAGTAAGTGAGAGAATTTTTAATTTGGAGAAAATGAGAAGTGAAAGTGAAATGTGTTAGATTATTGTTAAATGTGTTAGAAAAATAATGCTATGCATTTTAATTAGAGAAATATTGCTATTTTTTTTTTATAATTAATGGTGAAAATTTGTATATTTGTATAAAAAATCCCCCACATTATATAACACACAATACATCCAGATGATGAATTAATGACCCAACCCGCTTCAAAAGTTGACCCTATCTCCTAATAAGGGTAACCCATAACTCATTTCTCCAAAAACTCTCATAATATCAATCCGTCTGTTGAACTTTGACAATCAAAAGCTTACAGTTCTTCTTCCTCTCAAATCGACTCTACTAAGAAACCTTATTAAGTCTCTATATCATCAATCAAACCTACTTTTTAAAGGCCTATAAATGACTCATTTATCCACGTAAGACTCGTGTACAAACACACACATGAATTTTTCAACAGAGTGGGTGGAAAGTGTCTAGATGGACATTTTTGAAAAAAGTTCAAGTGCTTAACTGGAAAAGGTTTTAGTTGAAGTGTCTAAGTGAAATGTAATGTCTGTGATGTATTTGGCCAAAAAAAGAAACAAATTAAATAAGAGTGGGAACAAAGAAAAATAGAAGAGAGGCGCCATATTTGACATGTCATACATCTCTCTATCACATTGAGGGCATCCCATCTTTGAACTTTGACGATGGTCTCCAACTAATAGAAGAATTATAAACCCACCAAAATTCTATTCAACAACAAAATCCCAATTACTAAATAAAGAACCCCAAAAAGTTGATTATACAGATATACACAAAACCTTTTCTCTTTACCTTTTGAGTTGTATGAATGTATGTATAGAGGATGGATCCAGAACAGACGTTTATACGGGTTCAAGAACGATTTGCGCAGATGCTAACGCCGAGGATCAGAGTAACTCTAGAGTATCTCTATCTCTTTATTGCTGTTACTCTCTTCTCTATCCTTGTTGTCATGCACGCCAATTATGTTCAACAGGTTTGTCTTTTTAAATTGTTATGTTGAATTTTAACATTTCCCTTATTTTCAATCAACATAAGTGCTTGTTATTATTAGGTTTTGTAGGAACCTGAATTTGCTGATGTTGTGGATTTTATTTGTCGACAATTCGGAATCACCTTACTGTTAAATTAATTAGTTAGTTAGTCTGTACTTGTGTATTTTGGGCTAATTAGAACTTAGATTAAATAATCATTCTCAGTATAGTCATATTATCCTAAGTGCAGCTGCGGGAAATTCCAATTTCCCGCATTTATTGGTTGGATCGCCAGGGCTTTAACAAAGCTATTCTTTTTTTACCTGTTGTGAGGGGAGCAATGTTGACTCCTCAGAATTTGAAACTAAAGGAACATTTTGGGTGCTTTATGTGCAAATGTTTTAGTGCATATGTGCTCTAGCTCCTCCTACATTGTCAGCTAGTAACTCACTTGTGGTTTGGGATATCGAGTTGCTTGGGGGCCACAACGTGTGATGCCAGGTATATTTAAAGGAGACACTTTTCAATTGGGCCATTAGAAGGAGGAGGAGAATATGAACAGCGTGGGTTGTTGCCTGACTTGTACTCATGTGGGTCCTCTGAAGGAGAGAAATACTAGGGTATTTGAACGGATAGAGAACGTCTATGTACATTTATGGAGAGAGTGCACCCATGATGTTTTAGTTTACGGGTTACCAATTAAAGAAAGGGTTTAGTTTATGGGTGTCATTTGTAGAGAGTCAAATTCTTTTGTGTATTCTCTACTTTTCCATACACTGCTATATACTCGTAATTAACTGAATATACCTTCTAAAAATGGAGTTAGTTGATGGAATCTGTAGAGGAATTTCTGTAGAAAGTAAAAGGATTTGAGTACACAGACTCTTAATGGTTCTTTATGGAAGTTTCTTTTCTTTCTGAATATGCTGTGCTTGTTATGTTCTGTCCCGTTCCATTTATAATGTATGAGTACTTTTGACTATAATTTTCTGTGTACAGCCTGGTTGTTCAAGTGAGCTGTCTAGAGTAAACATCATGGAGGCACAACTTATTCAAATCAAGGTGAGTGATCGCTTTTGCTGTTACTATTAAGCTCATCCCATTTTATATTCTAAAGAACAATTGGATTGTATGTATTTAGGTTTTGGGTTATTAAAATAAACGCTAAGCCAATTTTTTTTTTTTCAGTATGTTGTTTGTTAAGATCTCGGGCTTTGGAAATAATAGCATCAGCTGAAAATTTATTAACCTGGAAGCAAATATAACAAAGCCCTGGAGCTGTAGGGTCATATTAAAATATCTATATCTAAAAATGTGATATGTAAATTAATAGATTATCAATGTGTCCAACATAAATACTCTTCCTCTTGCTATGTTGTTTGTATTGCTCAAGGTGTTCTAGTACCCTAAAGCAAGTTGATCATAAGAGGTTGAGTGTGCATTAGAGCTGAAGGTTTAGTTCTTAGTATCTTTCTCTGTTACCAAATAACAGTGCTATCTATGGTGTTTAGTCTTGAGTTACCCGTATTTAATTTGCATGTCTGATTCAAATTGGTCCCATTGTAACTGGCAAAGAATGAGTTGTAGGTAATCTATCTATCTATCTATCTATGAGAAGAAAGATAAATGGAGCTTTAGTATTATCATATCAATAAGGTCCCCAAATAGAGCAATAAATCGTTAAGAAAGTCCAAATTCTAGTTCATTTATTGCGAGAAGGTAAAAGAAGGGACACCTAGCCCAAGGAAAGTGAACTAAAGAAACGAGCTGAACACACAACAGTTGAAACCATAACCATGCTGTATGACTTGAAAGCCTTGGTAAGTTCGGGTTAGCTTATTAGGGTGAACGTAGGTAGCGAATTACTTTTCTTCTGAAGTGCCTTAGTTTGTAGTTGCCAAAGTGTAGCAACGAGGTGAGGAATGGGGTGCCTAGGCAGGTCTCTTTTTGGAATTACTCTTTTAGAGAGCTTAATCTTCATTTAAAGGACCTTTATGGGTATGTCATCTGTCGGTCTTTCAGTCAAGTCCATTAATGTATATAGCTTGAGCTTCTTCAAAGCGATTCATTTGACGGCCTAGTTCATGGATATCATAAATCTGTTAGATAGCATATGTAGCAGGTGGCCAATGCTAGAAGAGTTGGCATGACACCTATTGGCACCAGGGTTTCACTACTTGCTTAGGCAACACCAGGTGAATTCTTCCATCTGCCTAAACTTTGGTAGACATAGTTGTCTGGTACTTGTTCTGGTAAAAGATAACACTTCTATGGACTAATGATGGTGCACGCAAGTTGACTTGGATACCCCGTTTTCCAAAAAAGAAGAAAATTAGATCCTTTATAGCTTAAATGACTTGCATAAGCATCCACATGCTATGATTTTTTGTGTGGTTGGTTGTTTTTTTGTTTACGTCTTCTAATTGAGGGATATAAGCATCATTAGAGCTGGTTAACATCATTGCTAAACAAAAAAGAAAAAGAATTGTTTGTTAATAAAGTTAAAAAAAAATTGTCTAAAAGAAATTGAGAGAAATGTGAATAATGAAAAAGCCATGGTTCAAAGGATGATAAACCAAGTTCATCCTAAAAAAAAGGATGATAAACCAAGTTGACTAGTGTTGAAGGATGATTCCTCTGAGATCAAGCAATTGTCACATTTTCATCAGTCCATCCATTGAGTCTCTATTTTCTACTTCAGTTGCACTATTTTGCCGTTATGGTTATGTAGTAAAATTTTGATCACTCACATGTGCTTGTTAAAATATATTGGAAATTTTAGCTGATTCTGTTTTCTCGTCCAGATTACCAGTGCTGGCTTGTGGTCACAGAATCAACCCAACTACGGTGTAGTAGATGTTGCCAATAAAGAACCTTTTAGTGAGAACTTGAAACATGCAGATGAAGATAGTCCGGTTATTTCGGCTACAAAACCATGGTTGGACTGGCTAAGTGATGGCTCCAAGAGTGGTAAATCTCTATTATACTCAAAGAATGAGTCTCCTGAATCTTTCTCTGAAGGTTCTACTAGCAGTGAGTCAGTGGGTGATGATGTGGTCACTACAAGTAATAAGGAAGGTTCACGGGCACGGTTTTTCATCTCGCCAAAGGAATCACTCAAAGCAGCTATAATTCGAATTGGCCAAAAATGGCATGGGCGTTTGTCATTCATTTGGAGAGTTTCCAAACGAGTCCTTGGAGGATTATGGGTAAGTTTGAAGAAGCCTAAATTTAGCTCCGAAAAATTGGTCATCTTCTGTGATGATTTATATTGTCTTATTATGGTATTCCCTCATCTGGGGAATAGCAAAACTAGCAAAATGAATCATATTTTAAATTATCAACATCTTGCATGTGGTTCGCGTCATGCCATCTTTTATTAATGTTTTTCATGCAAAGGAAGTTAGGAAGATCCAGTGTCCAATGGAGTGGTCTTAATCCTGGACTGTTTTATTCCTAGTTAAACAAGCTAGAGTACAGTTAGGAAGACTAGCTTACCTGTAGTTTTCCCATGTGTTTTTTTGCTTCACTTGCAATTTTTCAGTCAAGCCAGCAGAGGACTTTATCCTTGGCCTACAATGAGGAAGCACTGTTAGTTTGTAGTTGGGCGTATTTACCTCTTTAATGAAGGTAGGTGATATGAAAAAATGAATCTGAGCTTCTCATACCTACTTGTATGACCCAGATGTTTTTCAGTAATAGGTTTCTATTTGCTCTATAAGCTTGCCATTTATGTATCTCCATCTTAGCAATCAGGAGGGTTACTGCATGTTAGAAGAAGGTGCTTGTGTCTTTCCTACTTTTCTATATTAGAAATTTTGTGTTGGAAGTTTTAGTGTGTTTGTCGTCATTTTTAAGGAAACTAAGAAGATAAGGTCTTCTTATGTGGCCCCTTAAATTACCAAAATAATAATAATAACAACAACAATTATTCACTACATAAATTGGATTTGTTATGAGATATGGAATATAATTATTTGAAGTTTATATATGTTAGGAAGTCACATTTGTAAAGATTCTGTCTCATCTTTCAGTTTTTGCTCTCCTCTGCACATTTTGTGTTCTGAATTGTGGCAGGTCATAGATTGAATTGCAGACTAGTACCAACTTCTGTCCTATGTTATCCTCACTCCTCAGGAATTAATTAGTGTTTTGAACGCCTAATTATGTTTTGCTGATTTGTTGACTTTGATATTATCGTCTTATAGTTTCTTACATGGGGTTTACTTTGTTAT
Organism: Petunia x hybrida; assembly: GCA_037355625.1. NCBI lineage: Eukaryota > Viridiplantae > Streptophyta > Magnoliopsida > Solanales > Solanaceae > Petunia > Petunia x hybrida. The sequence continues at coordinate 3,829,699 of JBBBVM010000152.1, read as the reverse complement.
TCTTCTGTATGCTAAGCTTTGGTTTTCATACATTCTGGAGCTAGATTTTAAAGAGGTAGCTGAACTTTTTTAAGAAGCAATGATACATACTTGTCCTGTACACTCTTGTATACGGTTGGCATCCAACTTGGATGCTTTCACTATTAAGTTTACTTATACCCATCGCTGATAATGAGCTGTTAGATTATAGCTTTAGTAAGTGAATGCATTTTCGAATGCATTTTCCTTTCTTTTCCTCTTCAGTATTTTACTATTTCCTGCAAAATCTAATAGACAAGTTCATTCTGTTGCTGCTTTAACACGATCCTCAGTTTAAAGTTCAATGTGCAGGATATTGCTGGTTTACATCTGCATATTGACATTCCTAAGCTACTCAAGACGCTTCATTTGGACAGGCTAAATTCTTATGCTGGTATCTATCTACGTTTTGAGTTATTCTGCATGTGCCTTACTAAGAACTGTATAACGAGTTAAAACTAGGAATTTCTTCGTCTATCCAACTCTTTGCAATATGGACGGCAAAAAGCTAACAGAAATGTTTTCTAACTACTCTTTGTTTTTGAATGGTCTTTCCACTACCTTTACTAGCTTGAATACAACAGCTCCGTGAAGGCTCTTTCTAGTTAGCTGTAAAACATTTTTCAACTTGCAATTGCTTCGTCCGAAGATATTTCAAAGAAAATTATTTTCTTAACCATCTTGTAGTGGTTGGCTGGATATGTTTCTAAGGGCTGAACCATTATCTTTCCGCACTGCTAGCCTCTCTTCTACTATCTTTTTCAATCTTGATGAATAACCTTGCGGGTGTTATTGCACTAGGTTTCCTACTTAATTACAATATGCTTTTTTCTTTTCTTTTTTCCTTGCAACTATATAGAGGTCTATGTTTCAAAAACTTGGGTATACTTATTTGGTACGAAGGCGCTTCATTCTAATAGGCCCTAAATTCAACATACATGTATAAAGATGTTTCACATGGTAAAGTTTCTTGCATGTCTTTTTAATTTACTTTTAGCCTACAATGAATTTAATTATCTGATTCTACTCTATCATCACTTTCTCTCCTACGGCTCCGGTACTAGTGCTTTCTTAGTGATGTATAGAGGGGCGCACAAATAACCTCTTTGCCGTTGCTATTTATGGAACAGCCACTTTTTCAAACACATTTAAGTTCCGAACACTTCATCTGCTTCAGCCCATCAGATTGAAATTGGACTTTATCTAAGCCTAAGGTCTGAAGTTGAACTCTACTTCAGACTTTTGGTCTACCAAATGTCCGAAGTTGAGCCAACTATCAGTCCCGCGGTCCGAAGTTGAGCCAACATCAGTCCCATGGTTTGAAGTTGGCCTCAAATTCAGGCCCGAGTCTGAACTTAAGTGGCTACGGTTGCAAAGTTTTTAAAAAGTGGCTGCGCTTAAATGGAGCTGTGATAGGCTACGCTTTTAAGTTTTTACCATATAGAGAGTTAATATCACGGCGCATGACATGCGTCTGGGTTCCCAACATGACTAAGGGTGAGTCCTTGGCACCCAATACAATCTCTGGCACACATTCGTCATTTGTTACGACCCATTAGCTAATCATCTCATACCCATGAGTTAAAAGTGATGATTTAGCCAAACTACTAAATCAGGCATCTTAAACATAATAATTTCAGTTGGTTAGATTGATACAGTAGGCTTGGAAGGTTCATAGGAAATAAGAAATAACTTATGTTGATGGTTAGGAGTTGAAACCCTTGGGACCTTGCTCTAGCTTTTGGAATCGAAAAAGTGAGAATGTATCCTGGCTTAGGGCTATTTATAAACGAAGGATTTTAGGGAAGTGCATGTGGTTGGAGAAGGAGAAGTACAGCCACACTTCGTTGATCTTCTTGCAAATCCAAACTTTAGAAAGTTTGAACGGAAAGGAGTGAGATCTGACCTTTGAAGTGCGGTCACAGTTAAATTTTGTCAGATCTAAACTTCAAAATTTTTGAATGATGTGCTTGCGGTTGATGAATGCAATACCTTCAAAAACACTTGAGCAGGAAAAAACACATTGGTTGGACAAGAGGTGTAAGAATGGGCAGCGACACAGAGAGGACTTTAATTAAGTGGATTATGCTCATGGGCTGACCTACATTTTAAAGAACATTTCCTGTCAGAATTTGGCATTAAATACCTGTAATCTAAATGTACGGCTTTGGATTCCTTGACATTTGTGTATCTCTATAGAAGTCAACGTCTTACAGTAAGACTGCTGCGTTGCTTTAGCTGACTGAAGTTGCTAATGTTATTGAGATATCAAATTTTAATACTCCCTCAGTCCCAATTCATGTGAGGTTTTCGGATTTCGATAGTTGAATTTCTTAATTTTGTGGATTTGGGCATAGAATCTTCAAATTTTTTGAAGTAAAATTTATATATGTAGAAACTGCATAAAAAGTACTATAAGACACGATATTCAACAATTCATAATATTTAAAGGGTATATGAAAAATTGAGTAAAGAAAAACTCATTTGACTCTCGGGAAGCGAAAACCTTCACGTAGAATGGGACGGAGGGAGTAGTTGTTTAATAGTTGCTGATGGTCTTGTTGAAATATCTTTCGATGATTTTGATCTTTATTTGACCGTGCAGTGCAGTGGCTTGAGACAAGAAGCGAGGCATATGAACCCACTTATTTGTACACCATGGAGAAGGTATTGGGGCTGCTTGATTGTTTTCCCTGTTTTTTCATATATGCATCTTCTCCTAAGCTATTGCTGAAGTGTTTAAGTTTTGTCTCATAAGTAAATTTATGAAAGCTATCAATTTTTAGGGTTATTTGTTACTACCTGAGGAAGCTAGATTGCGCCATAACATCCGCACAGTTAACATAAGCATATCAGCTAGGCATTCCTGCTTTGGTAACAGGTCAGCTCATACCCCTTCACTATAAGTATCACTTAAATACTTGCTTTAAGTGATACTTATTTTATTTTTATTTTTCAATCTAAAAATAAGTATCACTTAAATACATTACGGCATGCTCTATAATTTTCATCTCCTGATTTGAACTTTTTTAACTATACTGTCATACAGGCAATGCCTATGACGTCTATAGCATTTGAATAGGTTGTCATATGTTGAAGAACCCTCATCTTTCTTTTCTCCGTTTTGTTTTCCGTTCAATGTTTCTGGAGCTTGTTTTATATCTTCTTAACAAGGACGTGGTGGAAAACATGGTATGGATTTAAAATGCAAGTACTTAACAAGAGAGGGTAACTCAAATGTAAAGCACCTCCACCGACCACCTCAAACCTTAAGGTTGTGGGTTCGAGTCACAAGGGAACAAATTACCGTATCAAAGAAACAAACACAAATAGTGTTGTCTTTTCCTTATTTGCTTTCACTTTTTCTCTATTAGCAAATCCTATGATTTGCTAATCATAGTGTTGCCTTTTCCTTATTTACTTTAACTTCACCCCTATGACTACACTCTTGTTGTATCTCTAGTCAATCATCAAAAATTATAAAGGCGATGATTCCTTTACCGAAACATCTCCTTTTCATTCTTATTCTCTCTTATATATGATTACAACTTGGTTGGTCAAAGTTGAATCTTCTTATCGATTGAAGTTTACATCGGAAGATTTTAAGACAGTTGAGTTTCGACTATTTGGACAATAACTTCATATTTGAATGGAAAGCTTCCTTGTTTCAGGTGGCAGCAGCTTCTAATAAACAGACTTGTGGGATATGACACTATTTTGATGAACAGTTTGTTGCATTCTCCTGGTGAAGGTATTAATTACTTCAAGATCAGCAACTTTTTGCCTACGAATCTCTCACTTGAGTATAACAGCATATCTGAGGTTTCTAGGTTTACCTTGTTAGCTATATTTATCAGTTTCAACTGGCATATAACTATCTATAGTATCAACCAGCTGGCTGTTGTGCATACTTAAAGCCAGAACCAAAACAAACAATTTGCAGTTTTGGCATAAATGGAAAACCAATTCGTATGCAATTATTATGCAGAAACAGATTACCTGCACAAATACCATATGAGCAATCTAAAACGTGGTTATTAAGACGCCTCAATTCATGTTTTCTGATTAAATAAGAAGTTTATTTAGGCCTCATTTGTTTGCACTTAATGGAAGTTTGGATTTAATCATTTACATTTCAGTCACTAAGTGCATTTGTTTTTTTAGGTCTGAATCTTAATCATTCAGATCTTAATTATTAAGTGCATTTGTTTTTTTCCTTTCACCACCACTTAATGGTTCTGAATATATCTGAATTATTCATATCTTAAGCAGGGTCTTAATATCACTAAAAAGTTACTCAAAGATTTTTGCTAAGATGACTTTTCACCACTACCCTATCACCACAACCAACCACCACTGCCGTAGCCCACCACCATCACTACTCTATCTATAACCACAGCTAGTCACACCATAAAACCACCACTGTCTACCACCACTGCCGCAACCAACCACCACCATCACCACTACCACCACTAATCACTACCACACCATCCACCACCACCGATAACACCTCCACCATTACAACCGCCACCACTGTCAACTAACACCATCCCCCAAGAGTTAAGAATAACAAGTTTTTTCATTACCCAAAATTGAATATCCACCAATACTAAACCCAATCAATACCCCCATCAGCAATCACCACACCACTGCCAACCACCACCACCATGGTAGCTGGCGCCCACGACCTAACAATCACTACCACACCAACCACCTTCGCCAACCACTACTACCAACTATCTCCACAATTACAGCCGCTACCATTGCCAGCCACCACCACCATCATTGCTAACCACCGCCAGCACCACAATCAACTACCACCACTTTTTAGTACTACTAGCCACTACTACCCCCCCTTCCAGCATCCCACTACCAACACCACCCTGCCAACCATCACTGCCTCCACTCTTACTATACTACAACCACCACCAAATACCACAAGCCACCACCAACCATCATCTTACAACCTAATATTTTGTGGATATACTATTTGAATTTTAGATTTATTAATTTTAATAAAGATAAATTATAAACATTTAAATGTTGAGAAAACAATCAAGTCTTGATCATTCAGTATTAAGATCTAGATACAACATCTAAGTTACCTTCTTAATAAAAAAGAAAAGATTTTAATATAACATCTTATTATTCAGATGTGTATTAAGGTTCAGACATCTAGATCTTCATATGCGTTTAGTTTTCACCTTAGTATGCTTTTGAAGGTTCTCCTATTCAAGTCTCTTTAGCAAAGCATTCCTTCATCTGTTGTCTTTTGCCGTATTGATATTTCATTGAATTTTGTGCAGGTTATCTTTATAATCACCAAACAAAGGAGTCCTATAATCTTACTTATGCACATGAGCAACCGGAAAGTTCTGCAAGATTTGGAGGTTTATCATTCTTTTCTATCTACCAAGTCTAACATTATGTGTGTTTGTTTAGGGTTACGGCATCCCTTTTTGAGTTCAACTGAACTTTATTGTGTACATCAAGTTACTTTTCCTAAGATAAACATATAAGGCTGATTTACGATGAACCATGTCAGAGTACAATATCTAGTGACGTCCAAGAATGTGGTTCTCTGTGGTTTTGTTTGCTGACGAAGTGTAACACTTCCATTCTGTCTATGGTAGAACGGAATGGCGAGGTGTAGAAGTTCTGATCTTAGCTAGATAATTCACAGAGAACCTCTAGTAACAAGTTCCTTTGTGTTACCTAGATTTGTTCATGCTAAAATTGGTATATGCTTCCCCCTCCCAACCCCCAAAACACGGGCCTGTTGTTTTTTGATCCCTATGGTGCTTGAGACAAGTGGGAATGCTATGAGCCTTTAAGGTTAGATTGGAGCTACTTTAGGTGGTATTGTGAAAAATGATCTATGCTCAACTACTGGCTGATTTAGGAATCAACTTTTCATGAGCTATTTTAATTACTGTTTTAGAACTACAGTACTGGATATTTTTGTTGTCATTTTTTTCCAGAAATCTCTTATGATTTCAGTGGGTCTGAGATCATCAGTGAAATTCAAAATTAAGTGAAACTTCAGCTGAGGTCTCTGAAGATTCACAAGGCAGTAATTAGAAGTGGCCCAACTCTGACACCCACTTTAAACTCAAAGAAAACAGGAAAAATAAAAGAAGCAGTTGAAGGCAAATCCGTCATGTCCAGAAAAGAGTTTTGTCAGAAACCTAGGTTGTATGTAACTCGGTTAGCGTAGTAGTCCATTCCATATTGGGAAAGGGTTTATAGTGTAACATGTATAAATAGGATTTATTGTATAGGCTCTTATCAATATCAATAATATATTTTCTCAGTATTTCTCACATGGTATCAGAGCAATGGTGAGAAAGAAAAAAAAAAAAGGCTCACTGTGCAATTTTCGGTGACAGCTAGGGCTGCCAACGTCGGAATCACTTTCCAGTGGTGTTGTGCGAAATCCAACACCACCACAAGGTCCGGCACTCTCTTCCGACCAAATCCCAGTTAGTCCCTCCGGTAGGAAGTCCCCCACGCGCTGATAGAACTACTGTTTCTGGCGGCGCGTCAGACTCACGCGCTGGCGCGTGAGCCACTTTCCGGCAGTCTTTTTACCCATATCTTTTTTCTCTGGTGCTCGTTTCCAACTTCCGACCTTACCCATATACTTTTCATCGGGTTCTGACAAGCTTGCAGATGTTTTCACTAAGTCACTTACTGGTCCGCGTATTAATTATATTTGTAGCAAGCTCGGTTCATATGATTTGTATGCACCGGCTTGAGGGGGAGTGTTAGAAACCTAGGTTGTATATAACTAGGTTAGCGTAGTAGTCCGTTCCATATTGGGAAAGGCTTTATAGTGTAACATTTATAAATAGGACTTATTGTATAGGCTCTTATCAATATCAATAATATATTTTCTCAGTATTTCTCACAAGTTTCTTAGTTGACAATTAATCAGTAGACCCAACAACATTGGCTAGATGTTCCTACACCCTTTTAGATGAGGAAGTAGGCACAAGCCACCTGAAAATGATAGCAAGGATCAAGGTTTCCAGCATGAATGAGATGGTGTTCTTTTTGACTCCAATCATGATCAGAAGCAGAATAGTTTTAATGTGGGAATGGTTCTGGAGGCAATACAAGGTTTCACTAGAATGGTGGACACTGTTGGCTGCTGCCGTAGAGAAAGGCCCAACTGAAGTATTGGCGTGGATGTTCCTACGTTGTTTGAGATAAGGAAATGGATGCAAGCCACCTGGAGAGTGACAGCAGGGATCAAGTTTCGAACAGGAATGTGATAGTCTTCTTATTCGGGCTCCAGTCATGACCAAAAGCAGAAATAGTCGTAATTCGTGAATGGTTCAGAAAGGCAATACAAGTTTCACTTGAATGGTGGACACTGGTTGCTGCATGCCATAGAGAAGGGTCCAATTGAAGAAGTTTGGATGAGGTTGCGAGCCATACCTCTCTATTTGTTGTGGGACAATCTCTTCCCGATTGAAAATTGTCTTGGAGCTTCTTGGACATGGATATTGGGACCAAATGTTGTAGCATCTCAATTGACCAGGATTTCCATTAGATTGTCATCTAATCTGAACGATGATGCAAATTGAAGCAGCAAGTTTATTTGCAGTATTCTGGTATGGGTAGAATCATCAGCTTCGGTGAAATTTGCTAGCAATCATGGTGTTATTGGCTTGAAAACCTTCTCCTTGACTTGGGCGGCGGTCATATTCCCTTATTATCTGTGGGTAAGAGAATATAGCAACTCCAAGCCTCCTTTCTGTTTGGGTGACCAAAGCAGATGCAATGATGTGTTACCTGGTGAATGGGCGATCTAGTTCATATTTCATACATCATGTTCTGCAGTCATCTAGAGAACACCGAGGGTTAATAGACTTCAAACAAAACTTGTTTTAGACACAAAGGATCTCTCCTTTAAGCCCACAATTTTTTCCTGAGGCCTGCATTACTCGATCCCCAAAATTGTTTTTATAGACTTAAAAGACTTCACTTGAGCCAAGCATACTCGGAAGGGGCATATTGGGAAGATCCGATCCTTCTGGAAATTGTGGCCAGCCTTAACCTACAAATTTTGGCTAAGGCAAACACCCATCTTCCTTGGACACATAATACACACTATTCACCAAATTCCCAACAGAGATCTCATAGCCTTGCATTTTATGACTGTTGGTTGAATTGAATATTTGGAGAATCACCGCGCACCAATGCACGTAGAGAAAACTTGTAGACCTCTCTCAGATTCAGTGGTAGAAACTCAGACCATCAAAGTTGATTCTATTGACTTAGCTTTTGCTATCTTGGTTCGTCAATGATGGTATGAGGACATTTGAATCACCTTAAATAGAGGAAAAAGTGTAGATGGAAAGAAATGTTGGTGTCTATTTCAAGTGCTTTGAAGGAAAAGCTTAGGCTGTTTCTAAGAAGATATCGTGGAATACGCCGAGCAAAAGAAGGCAGCTTTGCTGAAATGTCCATCTTTGTCCAAAAATAAATAAATTAATAAATACAAAAAAAAAAAAAAAAAAAAAAAAGAAGAAGCTTGAAGTTACTATCAACTACGGGAAAAAAGTCAAAGAAAGGACTCAACTAATTGCTGATAAATGAAGATTCATATAGTTAGTTTTTTTTTGATAAGTAAAGTTAATTTCATAAAAATGTACCCAGAGGGTACCAAAAAGACTGTACAAAGTCTAAGAAGTTACAATCCCATGAACTCTAACATCTCTAATTACTGAGATACATTTTGAACTATATTCTCCTACACCAGAAATATAAATCAAGCAGACACCTATTCATAACATAGGGCATTTGATTCTTTTTATCTTCAAAGCATCTTCTGTTTCTCTCATTCCTAATGGTCCATAAAACACACAAAGGGATTGTCTTCCAGAATTTTTTGAATCTTCCATCCACCACCTGAGACTGCCATCCTTCTAGTAATAATTTGATATTACTAGGCATCACCCATTTTACTTCGCATATTTTCAGGAAAAAGTTCCACAGCTGGCTAGTTTGCTCACAATGAATAAACAAGTGGTTTGGTGTTTCTTCATTCTTCTCATAGAAAAAACATCTATTGCATAATAAGAAACCTCTCCTCTGTAACTTGCTTTCTGTTAAGCATGCTTCCATAGTTGCAACCCATCCAAAACAAGCCACTTTAGGGGGGTGCTTTAGTCTTCCATAACATCTTCCAAGGCCAATTGAATTCCAAATTACCAGATCGTTGTTGAAGTCTCGCATAGCTGCTCCTCACAGTAAATAATCCATTGCTAGAACGCATCCATGCTAAGTAATCACTCTTGTCAACTTCAAGCATAACTGAATCCAGCAATTGAAGAAACTGATAATCTCTCCCAGCTCCCAATCATTAAAGTTTCTTCTAAAATCTAACTGACATGTAGAATTTATATAGCACTCTGCCACATAGGAAAACTTTTTTCTAGACATGCTGTATAAAACTGGAAATCTGTCATCCATTTCCCAACTTTAAGATGCATATAGCTAGTTGCAATGTGCTGGAGCTGAATTGCCAAACAAAACAACTATGCATCAGTCCCATGTAAGTTGGGGTTGGTTATATGAATTTTCATCATCAATGTCTCTGTTTAAGCTCATCTCAATTTAATAGTACAAAATATTAGTTTCTCTAGCATTCAAATTTCTTCTCACTTTTTATAGACCCTGATGAGTTCTCAGTTATTCTAGGAAAAAAAAAAGAAGGCTACTTGACGTATTGAATATTGGAACTAAAGTAAATGTGCTATGACTAAAACTTAATCTCAAACAAAAAGCTAAGAGGGGTAAAAGAAAAAAAGAGTCTACCAAGGTCTCTAGTTAAATGGAAGTTAGACTCTTGTGCTTTTAAGAAACCAAAGCAGAAGAATGGAATCTTAGGTTAATTTGGAAAATTTAGCCAACCAGTAATAGGCAAAAAGTGTGTTGTAATAATTATTTGGTGCAAAAGCTGGTTGGTTGTGCAAAAAGTTGTAAATGTTGACCATTTTATTTCAGCCTTACTCTTCAAACCCTAATGATTTATGCTAGCTTATCTCAGGTGAATGTGACCAAATTCCAAAAGTGAAGGACAGAATGTGAACTAATTACAAGGTTTAGCAAATGCAAGTTTGGTATTGATTTTCTTCTTTCCTCATTATATATATAAAATAGCAACTTAAATTGTAGGTACTCCTTTTGTCCGCTGTAAAATAGAAGCTTTACATAATTTATACTAAGTTTGTTTGTGAAAGAAGGAGAGAGGTAAGGGGTATTTCCCTTGTTTAAAGGAAGTAAAAGTGAAGAGGAAAAATTTGGACAGGTTAGATCACTTCCAGTAGGCTTTTCCGATCCCTCCAAAACTAGGAAAAAGGAGGAAGTAAAGGCGTATCACTTCCCTTCAACAACTAGAGGGAAGAAAATAAATAATTCCTCAAGACAACTTGTCTGGTTGGTGAATAAAGAAGCTTGTCTTACCCAAGACAACTTGCAAAGAAGATAGAATACCAACCCATGCCCTCTTGTTAGCCCTTCCTGTTCGCTTTTTGTTTAACTTGGTGTCATCTATATTTCTTCTCTCATGGTCCCAAATTTGTTGATGGCACCGAGTTCTTGTGAACAAAATTGTATTGCTCACATTAAAAGTTGCTTTCTTTGCCAGAATTATCATTTGTGAACTATAATGTCAAATTCCATCTGACATACTGGTACTTGCTTTTTGTGGCATGTATACTGATATATGAGCTACATTTGGTTAGATTTGTTATGAGCATCACATCAAATGCATGCCATTAGATCTCGTGTGAACATTTGCTTCTTGTTTTTTGCAGACTACCTTGTCACAAAGTGTGGTGTACTCATGATGTCACTCTTTGTTTTCTTTACCACAACAATGTCGGTTTCATTTACATTAAGAGAGACCCAAACTCGCATGCTGAAGTTCACAGGTAGGGTTTTTTTCCATATATTTGATGCTACAATAGCAACAGAGTGCCTTTTCATGGTGAAAATATAATGCCTTATGTATATTGGCACCGGAATAATGTACTATCATGTTTTGATGAACTTAACTATTACAAATGAAAAACATGAAAAACTAAGAAGAAAACTAAGTTTGCTTGGACTCCAAAAATGCTGCCGCACACATGTCGGATCCCCTTAAAATGCATTTTGGAGGATCCAACACATACCGGACAGAATTTTTAGAGATTCCGAGCAACATAGGAAGAAAGATATGGTCATGCTGCTGCCAAAGTGTGAAGCCCTCAACTATCATGTACAGATGATCTGTTTTATTGTGCTCTAGGCAAGCTTTTCAACATTGAATCATTGCGTGTTCAGTTCTTTCTGTATGTTCTTATTTGATGTATCCTTTCTTAGACATATCTACTCTTTAAACATATGTGCAGTGCAGCTACAGCATCATGCTCGACATAGGCTTCCAACATTTCAATTGATCTTTGTGCATGTAATTGAGTCCCTTGTATTTGTACCGGTAAGAGGAGCTGTTCTTTTCACAATTGATCAATGGATCTGCTTGTAGTCGGTTAATGTTGGTTAAATAAGCCCATCAGACGTAACTTAGAGTTTGGCCTGCAGATCATGATAGGCATCCTATTTTTTCTGTTCGAGTTCTATGATGATCAGCTGCTGGCTTTCATGGTGTTAATTTTTGTTTGGCTGTGTGAACTATTTACACTAATCAGGTCTCTCTCTCTCTCTCTCTCTCTCTCTCTCTCTCTCTCTCTCTCTCTCTATCTATCTTTCTCCAAAAGGCAAATTCAGATTGTACTTGATAGAGGCCCGGGGTCTATAACTTCCAGATAATCTTGCTGTTTTGACCTATGTAGTGTTTTGACTATCCTATGCAACATATGCTCACCGATTAAGTTTTTCCTTGTACAGAGACCTTAGATATTGGTCTTCCATCCAGTTTTTATATTAGTATTTATTATGGAACTGGAGAAAGGTGTATAGTGGTGTATTTGTGAATGTATCCTGATTGGTCCTCGACAATCATTGGGTGATGATACTGGGGTCTTTATGTACTTATTTCAGGGAACACATTTTCATCATCTCTGTAGAACTTTTTGAGGATTTGCTAATAATATACTGTTTAAAATTTTGCTAAAGGATTAGTAGGTTAATTAACTGGTTAAGAGAAGGGAAGATGGTAGTTACTAGCATAATAATGGAAAATGATCTGGTGAACCATCAACAGCTATATTGCTCTCTTTTGGAGGAGCTACTAATAGCATCTAGTCAGTCTGCTAGAACTTTCACTCAGTGACCCTAATGGCTAGTTTCTCCCATCAGCAGCTTATATTTTCAATATTTTATATTGGTCACAAGAATAAACTAGTAGTCTTGTATCTTTCTTTATTCGTGGTTTTCCTTGTCTAACGTAGTAGGTAATGTTTATTTTCTAAGAAAGACTTTCTGTGTAAAGGGAGCCAGTGTTTTGGAGAGCGTGAAGCGGAGAAAAGCGACAAGGGCCCCTAACGCTTTTCGCTTCACGCTTCATTGAAGTGAAGCGAAATTTTAAAAAAATAATAATTCTTGCAAAAATAATTAGAATGAATAAGAACTCACCAAGAACATTTAAATTTTAAGCAAACTTTATATTTAAACTAAAAAGCAAAGAGTCAATAATCATCCATAAAACAAGGTGATAAGCAAAATGAGCAGAGGAATAAGACATAAGAAATAGAAAAAAGAACAGAGCTTAAACAGAGAAAGATAAAAAACAGAGGAAGAAGAAGAAAGAAACAGAGTAAAAAAAGAAAAAGAGGAAGAAGAAAGAAAGAAACAAAGAAAGAAAGAAAAAGAGGAAGATGAAGTAAGAAACCCTAGCAACTAAAGAAGAAAAAAGAAGAAGAAGAAATAAGATTACCTGGGAGAAGCAGCGATGGAAACCCTAGGTGATGGAAGCAGCGTGACTTTATTTTTTCTTTCAAAAAACACTGATGGTCGCTTTTCTCGCTGAAGCGTACGCTTCACCTCGCTTCACGCTTCAGCCCATGAAGCGCACGCTTCAAACTCGCTCTGCTTCACAGTTATGAAGCGCTGACCTCTCGCCTCGCTTCGCTTCATCGCTTTTTCAAAACACTGAAGGGAGCGAACTAAGAAGGGCTTTCGCTCTGTTCATTCAGAAGCCCTAATATTCCTAAAAGAGAACCAAGGGAAAATCCGTCGAGGGGATGATTCATTCTACTAATAAAGTTCTTGACAGAGGCTGTGAATGCCAAGGGGATAATATCATTAAGAAGAAAGGCCAAATAATTACAAAGTTGAATCTAGTTTGATCTATATATGATAAGAGGAGGTCTGTAAGAACCCTTGCCCTTAAACGATCTAGGACCCCTAATTCTTGTAACACATGAAAAGCTTAAATGGAAGGAAAACAAACACAAGTCCTAGTGTCCTACTAAAACAAATAGCCTAACTAAACCCACTGACCCTTGAGGATTCTGTGATGCTGCTACAGAAACTCAGTGGTTGTGAAATTAACGGTGTCCATCTAGGTTTATTGAAGGAGCATCCTTTTGCGTTTGCCAGTTTGCTGTAAGAATTTTACTTACCGTTTACCATTCTTTGTCTAATCAAACCGTGTTGTTTATCTCTTGCAGCGTACGGACACCAATATCAATGAAGTACTTTCCCCGCTTCTTTTTGCTCTATTTTCTGGTTTTCCACATCTACTTCTTTTCCTATACTTATGGTATGGCCAAAGGACTTAATGTTTCTTGAGGTTCAAATTCTACTTATCTTCCTTTATCTGACAACATTTTCTTCTCTTCTCAGGTTTCTCTTATCTAGCACTTTCGACAACAGCTGCATTTATGCAACACCTTATCTTATACTTTTGGAACCGTTTTGAGGTAGGATTTTCTTTTTCCTGAGGTTGGAATATGGGTGTCAAACGGGTATACGGATCCTGGTTCGGGTTGTAAAATTGTAACCCCGCAGGTTCCGGGTACGGGTTTAAATTACGGGTTTTTAACGGATACGGGTTTCGGCTAGAAAAAAAAAACCTGTGCGGGTTCGGGTCTTAGCGGGTAGGGGTACGGGTTCGGGTCTTAACAAATCGGGTTTGGCTACGGGTTATAATTTTATTTTTTAATAATATTATTTTAAATACTTAAAACAAATTAAAAAAAGATCAATAGGAAAAACTCAAAGAGTTACTTGAACTATTAAAGTCTTAAATATTAAATTTCCAAATTTAAAAAGTGCAACATCAAAACTATAATGAAAATTCAAATTACAAATTTAAATATGCCTAATTCTTTGTGTAATTTCTTCCGTGTCATTTCCATCATGCTCCGGTGTAGGTGCCATTGATGGTGCTTGATCACTTAATAGAATTTCTTCAAAGTTATCATCTTGTTCTAGTGAGTCTTCAATTCCTTGATTTCTTCGCTCCGATCTAATCCAGTCTCGTAAACAAACTAGAACGTCCAAAGCATTACTACCCAAAGAGTGGCGGGTATGACCTATCATTTGTCTTTCTTGGCTAAATGCACTTTCTGATACAATTAGTTGTATGCGACGACATGTAATTCAAAATATTTTATGTAGTGAATTAAATAATTATATTTTCTAATAAATACGATCCCATAATTACTTTGTCCGACTCCAAGTAGCTTATTTTCTGAGGTATATATCGAAATTAATAGTTGAAGTTCTATACCATATTAGAGTAACATATATTCAAACTTCAAAGTGTTAGATTTATTATGGAATATAAAGTATTTTTTTAATTAAATAAATAATTTGTTTCTCTTGAACATATTTCACTACTAACAATATGGGCACAAAACAAATTAAACCATGAGTGGAAAACTTGTGTATACATTTCTCTCCACGTACAAGTTTATTACTCAGTTTATTTTAACGGGTACGGGTACGGGTATATCCATTAATACCCGATAATTTTGACGGGTCTTAACGGATACGGGTATTTGTTAAGAAAAAAAAAAACCGTTCGGGTAGGGGTATTTTAGGGGTCTACGGGTCCGGGTTCGGGTGGGGTCGGGTTTTAATGAGTCCGGGTCTGGGTTTTGACGGGTAGACCCCTACCCGTTTGACACCCATAGGTTGGAAGCACATAGAGGAGATTCTCTCTGTCTTGGGGGCTTTGCTTTCTATAACAGGTTTAGACTCTAGAGAAAACTTTAAGATTGCTTTATGTATCGTTTTGATGGACGTGAATGTCCTGTGTGCTTCATTTACTTTCTGAAGTACACTTGCATCTGAAATTTGTCTTGTCTTGGAATGCTTTGATCCTGTACGGTCATGACATTCATGTGTTGCAGGTTTGTTAAAGCATTAGAGAAAAAATGAAAAAGAAAACAATGATTTGTTTATTTTGAGCACAAGTTTCATTTCTTTGTTTTTTACCCTTGTGGAGAGAATGTCAAGTCAACATTTATAACTAAAAAACTTGTGGTTCTCCTTTTTAAAAAATTTATCCTTCAAGATTTGATTCCTCAAAGAGAAAAACAAGAGGAATGAAAAGAAGGTTCTTGTCTCTAATAATATAGATGATTACCCTACAGTTCCACTTGACTTGTAGCACAGAATGACTCTTTAACATGGTTTCTCAAATTGCCTATGAGCTTCAGATTGATAATGATAACCCCTCCGGAATGTATTGATCTGAGAAGTTCTTTGCTTGGTCCATCTCTTTCTGGCTAGACAGCTATCCTAGCAAATCTAATACTCCTTAACGTAGGTTTGATACCTGATTGATCCTGAACAGTCTTTGCTTAAATTTGATCTCTATTTGAATTCTTCACCATTTCAGATCCGATGGGAGTTTCTTATTTACCTTTACCAATATCAAATTGTTTAAAGGAAAATTATCTTCTTATTTTCGCAACCTAATATACTTGGGGATTCGTCCCTGTATTGTTTCGCTCAGGTTCCAGCTTTGCAGAGATTTATGCAAAACAGACGCTCACATTTTCAGCAGCATCCTGACTTTCATATCACCTCATCTACCATTCTCGCATCAACTTTGCACATTACAAGATTAAATGCAAGGAGTCCTGCTCCAACTAATGTTGACATGCCTCCTAGTGCTGGGCCTAGAATTGATCCATCAGTGCCAAGAAATGGTGCCACTGAATTCTCTGGAGTTCCAGATCAACAAGGGAACAGAAATCAAGATGAGTTTGGTAATCCTCTTCAACTTGGTGGCCAACCTGATGCACGCCAGTCTGAAACAGGAGCTAACCCTGGGTCTATGAATTCATTCAGTTCGTTGTTGCTGTGGATATTAGGGGGTGCTTCTTCTGAAGGTCTAAACTCCTTTCTTTCTATATTTCGGGATGTACGAGACCATGGTCAAGTTTTCGCAGGACCACCTAGACAAGAAACTGCCACTCAAAATACTGAATAGGTGAAAGCTGCGATGTTGGGCAAACCTATGGTCTGTAGTGCACAAGAGGTACATATCGGGAAACACGTTATATCCCCCAAAATGGTGAAATGAGGCTAGGAGCAAGGGAGGAGGCTAATAGTCTTGGCAGACATGGTGAGATTGTAGAGAACTGTAGCTGATGAGTCACTGAAGGAAAAAGTTCTTTTTTTTTTAGGTAACTTTATGTACAGCATAGCAAATGAAGACAAAAATAGGGAATGCGGATGTAAAAAACTTGCTTTTCGATGGAAATCATGTAAAGCTATTTCATTGTCATCCATTAATTTCCTCTTCTATAACGTGTCAATTAAGAGTATGGGCATCCTATGCATGTTCGACGTTATTTTCCTTTTTATTTTCCATTCTAAATGTGTTGCCTTCTTTATTTTCACGTTATTTTATGACATTTACTTATACCCAGGTTCTGCCGCTAATCTATTATTATAGCTGGTTATAGCTGCAATTCTTCTCGTGTTATGTTGTTTTAATCTTTTATATGGTACAAATCATGTATATTCTTTTCTTTATTATGAGGAGATTTCCATGTATATGCACAGATCAACAAATGAGTCTTTTTTCAGTACTTCAAATGTGAGTCCTGTACGAGCATGTCTTACAAAGCTTTCTCAACTGTGGCTGCTAATGTTTCCCTTTCCATTTGGTTGTACCTTTTGCACTACTAGAAATTGGCGATTTTTCGAGGTTCTGACCAAAAAAGTGTAGTCAGAAGTTTCTTATGGAATCTGTCAGAAAACACCCATATGTTAGTTTTTATTTAGTTTTTTTTGTATTCCGACGTACACGCATTCTGTAATATTCTGCGTGTTACGACTGCGTCGGTCGGAAGTTTTCGCTCAAAATATGGACCAATCTTTCGCGGAGATGGTCGAAAACCTTTTTAATCTTGAATTAAATTTTTTAAGCTTCTGATTGCGTCAGTCGGAAACTATTTGTTTTTTTCGGCTATGTCGGCCGGAAGTAAAGTGAAAAAGCCGAACATTCTTCAGCTTTTCCCCTCCTTCTTTTCCTTCTTTTTATATTCTCCTTTCCTCCAAATCCTTCTTCACCAAAACCCGATCCGCCGTCCACCTTCTTCCGTCCAGGTATATTTTCCCAAACTCCTTCATCTTCCTCTTTATTTTCCTTTTCCTTTTTCTGTTTTTCTTACCCAAAATAAGAAAACCTTAACCATTCCCCCCTAAATGCCGGTAGTGCAGCAGTGTAGGGCTAGTGCAGCAGTGGAACTCTAGCCAGTTATGTTGTGTGGAAGCGACAATAGTTAGTCACTCTTTTACCCACTATGTTCTAAAGTTCTGTTTTTCAGTTCAAAAATTCAGCACACTGTGTATTGATATTAAGTTTTTTAGTTCGGAACTTTCAAACAAATAACTACTCACTTGTGGGTAATTACTTGCATCAAGGAGTGGCAAATCCTGAACTTTGTCCTGTAGAATTGCATTGGAAAATTGAAAAATTTACGGCATTTGACTACTCTAATAGCTTAATTATATAATATACCAATACTTTTAAATATTTACCCTATATAACAATACTTTCTATATTTTTACAAAACATACCATTTTCATTTCCTTCCTCTCTTTCTACCCAAAAATCCTAATTTCTTTATCTCTTTCTCTCCCCTCCTCCACCCACTCACCCACCCTCCCTCCCGTCGTCCTCCTCCATCTCTGGCGATCTGTGCCTTCGGAGAACCACCACGGAGTGATGCTGCTGCTGCTTCTTTCCGCCGTTCGTTGCCGCTGCTCCGCCACCCCGCTCCGCCACCGGAGTGGCGGCTCCGTTGCTGCTACGGATCTATTTTCGATCTGCTTCTTTTTTTTTTTTTTATGTTTTATTTTATTTTGTATATGTATTTATGTGTATATTTATGTATAAGTTTGTATTGATGTGTATGTATATGTTTTGGTATATAAATACAATTAAATTTTTGAATGTCTACGTAAATTTATTGTATGTTTGTGTATGTATATTTCAACCTACATGTTTTGTATGTCAATTTATATATATTATTTTTTGTATAAACTTGTATTTGTGTGTATGTGTGTGTTAAATGTGTGACCATGAAATGTTTGTATATATATAAATCCCCATTGTATGTGTTTGTATATGTGATGCTGATGCATATATATTTTTAGTGTTTTAATGTATGTTTATGTATTTTTATAGATCAAATCTATTTATTTTAATATGAAAGTGTTTTTATGTATGCTTATGTATTTTTATAGATCAAATCAAATATTTTTTTAAGTATAAAAGTGTATTTTTGTATGTTTATGCACCTACAACTTTTTTTTCAGATTATTTTTCTTTTAAAAAAATTCCGGTCACCGGCGACAGGCGGCTGGCCCGGCGGTGACCGCCTGCCGGTGATGGCGCTGGCGAATCAGTTTAGCAGTGGGGAAGGGAGAGGGTAAAACCCTAATTTGTATGGTTTAAATGGGCTTTGTATATACTATGTAAAAAATATTGGTATTTTTTTGTAAAGGGGGTATAGTATTGTTACTTTTTGTAATTTTAGTGTTAAGGTGGCATATATTTGTAATTTTTCCTGAAAAATTTTACTTTGCTGAGACGCAACCAACTATAGTTGTAGGAGACCAGTTAACTTTCGGACATCTAGCTAGTTGACCAATAGCCACTTATCAGGGCTCTAAATGGGGAGCAACCAACATATGCAAACTAGTAGAAGAAAATGCCAAAGCTGAATCTTCTTTGTTGCTGCTCACGACTCCCAAAACTCTGGTTTTGAAGCTGCATCTCCTTTGAAGCTTACCTGAAGCTAAACAAAGCAAATTTGAAGGTAGATTCCATCAGGTGTAATCACAAACTAGTAAATTTTATCAACATTGAAGGGAAGTAGACAACATATATCTCCCTCTTTAGTGTCGTGTGAGATTGATCTTTACAATTGATTTTAGAACATAAAATAACAAGTAATTACACTAAAGAGGATGAAGAATTACAGGGACATATTCGAAATCTATCGCACTAAATAAGAAAAACAAAACAGGGTATAAAACATGGAGTTTAGTTCAAACCCATTACTTTTTACTGAAGTCAATATTTTTTAACTACAAATCTCAAGTTTTTATACTAGGAACTTGAACTCCAGAATTAAAAACATAGAGTAGTTCAAACTCAATACTTTTCCTTGAAGTTCGGTATTATTAACTACAAATCTCATGTTTATCCCAAGGTTTGAACTCTAGCATAAAATACACTACTTTTAGTTCAAAACTAAAGATTCTTCTGGAAATTTAGTAATTATTAACGACAAATCTCAAGTTTTTATACTGAGATCAGAATGGATATTCTTCAAAAGTTCTTCCACATCTTCAACTATAGTATTCATCTAAACTATTGCAAACAATAGTTTTCATTGTTCAGCACTAGAACAAGTAGCATTAAAACAACTCAAGTTTTTATGAACTTTTTAATATATTTTCATTGCTGTAGGTTAGCATTTATAATACAAAGACTACACTAGAGAGGTAGTGATGATATCCCGTAGTTAGGAAGTAGAATAGAAATATGACAAACTCTTTACAAATTTAAATTCAAGCTTGAGTTGGGTGTGATGAGGCTTTATCCATATTATCCTCTTTATGCCCCCGCAAGATGGCTCTACTAGACGGAGACCGGTCTTGAAAACAAAATCAACGAACAACTTCCTTGATAAGGGCTTGTAAGAGCGTCGCTGTGCAGCAGAAGAGATGCGACTAACTTCAATGTCCTTCTTTTCAACGTGATCACGAACAAAATGAAAATTTATAGCAACATGTTTCATTCGACTATGGAATACAGGATTTTTGCAGAGATATGAGTGCGGGGAAGAGGAAGATGACGCTCACATAGAAGGTTGACAAACCAATTTAATTCAGCTACACCAGCTGCAACAACATGGTATTCAGCTTTAGTAGAAGATCGTGCGATATTGTGCTGCTTCTTAGAACTCCAACTAACAGGATTACTGTAAGGAAACAATGGGGAAAACAATAACAATAACAACAACAACAACAACAACAACAACAACAACAACAATAATAATAATAATAATAATAATGTATGACGAAAATATTGTTGAACATAAAACAAGTAAAAGGATATAGTTAATATCTCAAAAAAGGTACGATGCTTTGAGTCGTGCTGGGCACTGCCCTAAGAAACTATTTCAGCAATTTGAAATGTTTCCCCAGGATAAAATAAGCCTTCCTCTATTTATATTTTAGAGGGAACATGAATCAATAAAATTATATAATGTACCCAACAAGTCTAAGGTAGAGGTGGCCAAAGAAAACGGATTAGGCTAATATTTATGGCTAAACAATAAGATAGTGACTAACTGTAAAACAATGGCTAAAGAAGGGACATTGGCTGAAAAGAAATGTTTGGTCGGTAGTGGGATGTTCACTTTGCTGATCATGGCCTCTATTTATAGGGTATTTGCATGTTGTACTCTTTTGCATGTTAGACAAGTGTTTAACCAAAATTAGCCACTTGGTATTGCATTTTTGCCATTTATCAAAATGGTATCATACATAAGACACTGGTGCATGGCTATACATGCACAATGACACTTGTAAATGGTATGTCATGCAAATAGCCACTTGTATTATATTTTATTGCATGAAGGACATTTGTTGAAATCTTTTGAAATATATTATTGCAATTTCCTTACAGTCCCCCACATATTTCAAAAGATTTGAAGAAGCAAGAGGTACAGAATAATGGGGTAAGTATGAAAGGTAAGACTTGTTGGAATTACACGGTCCAAATGCAATGGATTTGGTGTCTTTTGGACTAGGAACCAAACTTAGACCAATAAAACTTGACTCACAGAATTACTGGTGAAATATAATATTTCTATGAACCAATAATTCTTGTTGTAAGCCAGAGGCCTTACCAGTCACATTTTGACCCACAATTTTGTTATTCAACGCGTTTTATGTGCGATTAGGCCATGCGCGTGCCTGGTTATTCATGAGAGTTCCAGAGACTTGGCTAGAATCTCATAGGAGCGGCCCCACTCCACTCTCATATAGGTGAATTCATCAAGTGTACACTGCTTTAAATACACCATCCATAAGGACTATGAATTCATTAAGAGTTATAACTCAACCCTCCAAGTAGTAGCAGTTAAGCACTCTCATTTAAGTGCTTCAGAGTCAATATCGACTTGTTATTACCCATATGAACCTACTTCATGGGATCTCAAATCACATAGGTTGGGTTACCATCTCTATTGACAATCATATTAGCGTTAACCCCATCTCTTTTGAGGTTTGAAGAATCAAATTTCTTTTCAATTCACTTCTGATTTCACATAATCAATGGAAATTATTCCATCTCTCATCAGCTGCTTGACAACTTTATGTCTCAGATGCATGTGTTTGCATTTTCCATTATAAGATTTTCTCTTGGCAACATCAATTGTTGCTTTACTATCACTATCACAATGGATAGACACAGGAGGCAACACATCCTTTGTTAAAGGGATATCGGCTAAGAAGTTTCTTAGCCACTCAGCCTCAGAACCAGCCAACTCCAGAGCTATAAACTCTGATTCTATAGTAGATTTAGCGATTATAGTTTGCTTGGCTGATCTCCACGCTATTGCGCCACCACCAAGAGTGAACACATAACCACTAGTGGATTTTGTCATATCTGAATCAGAGATCCAGTTAGCATCACTCTATCCTTCTAATACAGCGGCAAATCCACTATACAGGATACCATAATTCATGGTTCCTCTCAAATATTTTATCAGTCTTACTAATGCACACCAATGCTCTTGATTGGGATTACGAGTATATCTAGTCAGTCTACACACAACATAGGCTATATCAGGCCTTGTAAAATTCATTAAATGCATCGGACTCCCAATAATCTGAGCATATTTAGACTGAGCAACTGGGTCTCCATTATTCCTTTTCAATTGAGAGCTAGCATCATAAGGAGTGGCCATAGGTGTCACGTCAAAATAATCAAACTTCTTAATAAGTCTCTCAACATAGTGTTCTTGTGACAACACAATTCCATCATCACTTCTTATGACTTTAACTCTCAATGTCATGTTTACTTCACCCAGATCTTTCATATTAAAATTGGATGACAAAAACAGTTTAGTACTCTGCACAGTATTTATACTTGTACCAAATATAAGTATGTCATCAACATATAAACATATTATCACAAAATTACTATTTAGTATTTTATATAAACACATTTTTCCACCTCAACAGAAGAAAAACCGTCTCTCATTAAGACTTGGTCGAATTTCTCATGCCACTGTTTAAGAGCTTGCTTTAAGCCATATAGAGATTTAATTAGTTTACAAACTTTATTTTCTTACCCAGGAACAATACATCCCTCAAGGCTGAACCATATAAATTTCTTCTTCTAAATCACCATTTAAAAACGCCGTTTTGACATCTATTTGATGAATAAAAAGTTTGTAAACTGAGGCTAAGACAATTAAAAGTCGAATAGAAGAAATTCGAGTCACTGATGCAAATGTATCAAAGTAGTCAATATTTCGTTTTTGAGAAAACTCTTTTGCTACTAAACGAGCTTTATATTTTTCAATAGAACTATCAGGATTAAATTTCTTTTTGAAAATCCATTTAGAACCTATATGTTTTGCACCAGGAGGTAAATCAGTTAAAATCCAAGTTTTATTTTTATGAATAGAATCAAGTTCAACTTTAATTGCCTCTTTCCAAAATTCAGCTTCATAAGGAAATAGCTTCAAAATAATTCAATGGTTCATTATTCACAATAAAAATTCGAAAATCATTTCCATAAGAAAAATAGTCTTTTCTAGGCCTTTTGCTCCTTCTCAGTTCCTCATCAGAGGTAGTGTATTTATTTCTTTCAACAGGCACATGAGAAACTTTATCAGACAGTGGAAAAATGTGTTCAAAGAACTCAGCATTCTTTCTCAATAATGGTGTTGCAATTAAGCACATCACTTTTTGAAACAAGAAATCTATATGCAGCACTATGTTCAGCATATCCAATTAACATGCAATCGGCAGTTTTAGAACCAATTTTCCTCTTTTTAGGTTCGGGCAAAAGAACTTTTGTAAGACACCCCCACACTTTTAAATATTTCAGGTTGGGCTTATAACCTTTCCGCAATTCATAGGGAGTTTTGCAATTTCTTTTATGAGGTATTCTATTTTGTGACTGACATGCAGATAACATTGCTTAACGCCATAAATTATCAGGTGCATTAGCACTAACTAACATGGAGTTCATCATTTCTTTCAGTGTTCTATTTTTCCTTTCAGCAACTCCATTAGACTCAAGTGAATATGGAGGAGTTATTTCAAGAATAATTCCTTCTTTTGCACAAAAATTATTTAAGGCCAAATATTCACATCCTCTATCAGATCTAATTTTCTTTATTTTTCTACTAAGTTGATTTTCGACCTCAGTTTTATAAGAAATAAAAGTATCAAAGGCATCATCTTTATTTCTAAGCAAGTACAACTTAGTATATCTAGAAAAATCATCAATAAAAGTAACATAATACCTTTTACCACCTCTAGTCATAGTTTGTTTTAAATCACCCAAATCAGTGTGGATCAAAGATAATAATTCAGTCTCTCTATTTGCGGGAAAATAAGATTTTCTAGTAATTTTAGCTTCAGCATATATTTCACACTTGTCAAAATTATTAGAGTCTAGACAAGATATTATGCCTAGTGATTGAATTTTTCTTAAATATGAAATATTAACGTGTCCAAGTCTAGCATGCCACAAAGAAATAGAGTCAACAATATAAGCAGTCGCAGATGCATTTTCATATAAAATATCAGAAACGTTAAGTTTAAAGAATCCTTAGTTACAATAGCCCTTTCCGACCAAAATATGATTTTTGGTAATTAGAATCTTATCAGATTCAAAAGTCACTTTAACCTCGGCTTTTAATAACAAGGCTACAGAAATCAGGTTTGTCCTAATATCAGGAACATGTAGCACATTCGCAAGGGCTAAAGTTTTTTCTGAAGTGAGTTTCAGGAGCACTTTACCCTTACCCAGGACTTTAGCAGTTCCTAAGTCTGCAAGGTAGACTACTTCAAATTATTTAACCTTCGGTATTTTAGCGGAAACTAGCCGAACAACATCGAAATTCACTTTCAAAAGTTTACAAAAATCACAAATAATCATACGAACCTAACGACGCTTTCGGATTTCGAATCGGAGCTCATTCGGAAAAACTGAGCTCGAAAATCTCTTTTTAATATTTATCGCCAATAAAAACTGAAACCTTCTTCCGATGCCTACCAAACGAGGTCTGATTTAGCTCAAATTTTACAGACAGATTCTAATGGAAATTACGAATATTTTAAAATTATCGGCACGCCAATCGGAGTCCTAACTTCCGAAACGACTGACCGAGGTCGTTTCATTCTCCTCCACTTAAACTCTCGTTCGTCCTCGAACGAGCCTAAGTCTAAAGCACGATTCACGCAGGTAACAAGAGAACTTGCACGACCTTCATAAACTACTCCACGGGTATTATCTTCTTATTATAGGATCAAAATCATAACACGCATATCGTACTTTTGGAATAAAAATATATGGATAATATGATAATACCATTGCACATCTTATTCTGACTAAGCTGATCCTTCCTCGATCACGAGAAAGGAGTTTTATATTTTTGAAACAAAGATACACGAAACTTTGAATAGGTTAACATGATTCAGCCGATAATTACCTCTTCGATATACCTTTCGATATAGAACAGGTCGATGGAACTAAGAATTAGCTTACGCTTCAGCAACGCCTTAGATATTTAATATTATGATTCGGTATCAATTGGAGGAAGACTCCTCCACTTAAAGCATAAACTCATACAATTAATTTGAATAGAAATAGTCATCCTCGCACAACCTGCTGGATTAAAAAAGATCTAGCTAAAAGCTGAACATAGGCAGACCTAAACTACCAAACTACCCTTTCGAGTTGCCAACTAGCTGCAACTCTCGAGTTCACAACTCCATACCTTTGCCGTAAACACCATCGCCTGATGGATGGCACTTCTATATAAAAATTTCGGCAGAGTTTTCCCTGAAACTGGATGATCCGCAAAACAGAACCAGTGCTATACTATACACGAGAATGGATACCCGGATAAACTGATATCCAAAACAATAATATGCTTACCCGGCTACAATAACACGTACTCTGGCTCAACACAGGGAACGTCACAAATGGCTACCAATCGCCCAAGCTTACTAGTGCCGGACGGAGAAGAAATGGAAATGGATCGAGGATAGAAATAATTAAAGCTTCAGGAAGTTCATCTTCTTATTTTCTTGGCTACCAAAGCTAGACTATTTCCGAGTCAGGCTAACCAAAGAATCAAAATTGAAGAAATAGACATTAAATAAGCTTTATGCAATGACATCTATGCCAATTTAACCTCCCAATAAGAAGGTGACAATTTGCCAGAAAATTCTTTTTATAACTAAGACAAGCTCATAGGATAACATGACTCTACAAACATCTTGAACCGATAAAAGACACATAGATCAGATATTACTTACTAACCACTTTACACCGGAATAAACGATAACACTTTCTGAAGGTGATTACCAAGGTAGTGGTTCAGCTCAGCTGCAGAGGCAGTTTGATGAACTGTCAGTCTGGCAGGATGTTGAGGTATCCGGTGTAGTACACTCATATATTCCTTCTTCCATTGTATGTTTGTAAGATTTGATTATTCCGATCGGTTTGGACTTCGTTTATCTTACCATGGGTTCATTGGAAATTGTTTCTATCAAGAATCGGTTGCGGTAGAGGGGCGAGCTTATGGTATGATTTATTCCTGACATTTGTGAGACCTTACTAATTTTTCTAGTCTAAATGCGAGAGATTTGGCAGTAAGTGTCAGTATTGTCTACCTGGCATCTTGTTGTTCCACCTTCTCTTATTATATCAAATCAGTTTATCTCTCTTCTCAGAATTCCATGTTGGTAGGATAATGAGATCCTACCAACTGACACGACCCGGAATCCGGTTAGGCCGTGCGGGCACCCGACATCCTCCCCTAGACCCGTCGGGCGAACCCTTACCAATTAAATCAGGAAAATAAATATAACAATTCACAAATAAGGACAAGACTTAAAACAAAAACACAGACATACTGATATCTTTAAGCTGTACAAAAGAAATTACAGCTGCCTACCCAACATACTAGGTTTAGGGGATGTATATGCAATAATGATCCTTCGCCGGTGCGGGACTCTCATCGCCAACCGGGAAGTATATGCAATAATGACCCTTCGCCGGTGCGGGACTCTCATCGCCAACCGGGAAGTACATGCAAGCTCAAAACCAGAGTGCAATACTCATATGTTCAATGTAATATCAACAACAGGCCATAACATATAATATACAATGTAAATTCAAAGCTAAGGCGTAATGAGTACGCCTATCGGCAGCTACACACATAAGGAAACACGTGGTAGAAAATCCACGAGGCCAAGGGCCTCCAAAGAAATGGATTCAAACACTTACCTTGTTACAAAGTTAGTACAGCCACTCAATAACCGCTTGTCCTTTGGTTTCATTGCCAAACGATCCCACTGTATTCAATAACCAGAAAAATATATCAAATTAGGCTAAAGGCTTCATTCCTCACATCTTAGGGCAATCCAGGTAGGAACCTGATACCCTATTCGCATACGCAATACGCAGGTCAGGCCTATATACAGGGTTTAAGGCCACATAACCAAACCCCAAATAATTTACATTTATATGTTGCCCATAACTCACTGAGTACGAATATATAATCAATTTCATTATCGGGGTCCATTTGACCCTTTAAACTATTAATTGAACTTATTAAAACGATGGCTAATATCCCAATTTTACCGTAAAAATATATTCAAACACACGTAATAAACTCAAATAATATATTAGGATCATTACTTGAATGTTCTGGAGTGAAAATACTATTTTTCTCCGGTCCCTTTTCTCATTTTCTGGCATTTTTCCACTGCGTACTTTCCATTTTCTCTGTTTTGCGTTTCTGCTCTAGTTCCTTTTTGAGCTTACCCACTTTCTACGTTATACTGGTCCTTAGCAATATGCTAAGGACCCACCGCCCATATATTTTGTCTTTTTGTCCTTTTCCTTTTTTTTTTTTTTTTTTTTTTTTTTTTTTTTTTTAAAGATTCGCTGTTACGGTAAAAATTAAAATGGTACCCTACGATATTTCAAAATAATTCCAACTTTTGCATACAAGTTGTAAAAAATATATGTAACATACTTGCGAAGGCGGATCTCAAATCAGACTCCCGAAACTCAAGATGCGAATTTAGATGAAAAGAAGTCAAATTATTTAACCTTCGGCATTTTAGCGGAAACTAGCCGAACAACATCGAAATTCACTTTCGAAAGTTTACAAAAATCACAAATAATCATACGAACCTAACGGTGCTTTCGGATTTCGAATCGGAGCTCATTCGGCAAAACCGAGCTCGAAAATCTCTTTTTAATATTTATCGCCAATAAAAACTGAAACCTTCTTCCGATGCCTACCGAACGAGGTCTGATTTAGCTCAAATTTTACAGACAGATTCTAATGGAAATTATGAATATTTTAAAATTATCGGCATGCCAATCGGAGTCCTAACTTCCGAAACGACTGACCGAGGTCGTTTCAGTATCACACACATTCTTTTCTATATGCATTACGTCAAAGTTTTGGGGCACCAAGTTAAATTCCCAATAAGGAAGATTGAAAAAAATACTTCTCTTTTTCCACGTATTTTTTGTCACCCCACTTACCCCTTCGCTCAACTGACCAAGAGTGAACTTTATGCCTTTAACTTGATTTAGAACAAGGGATCTAGATACTGGACGAGGTTCCGACCTTGATTCTTTAGTGCCATCAAATGATTTTCATCATTTCGATATTTGTGCCCCAATTTCAAGAAGCGCCGATGGCCCATAAAGTAAATTTTTTTACCATGTTTTAGCCTTCTGGAGTGAGTCCCTATGTTGCAAGAAGGACATGCAAATTGACCATGAATGCACCATCCAAATAGATTACTATATGCTGGAAAGTCATCTATCGTCCACATCAAAGTTGCTCGCATTTGAAATGTCTCCATAGAAAATGCATCAAAGGTTTCTACAGCCACATCCCATAATTCATTCAATTCTTCAATTAAAGGCTCCAGAAAGACATCAATACTATTTCCAGGCCCTTTAGGTCTAGGAATGAGCATGGATAAAATAAAGAACTCTTGCTTCATGCACAACCATGGTGGAAGATTATACGGTATCAAAATTACTGGCCATATACTATAAACACTTCGCATTGTGCCAAAAGGATTAAAGCCATCACTAGCTAATCCTAAGCGAACATTGCGGGGATCTTTAGCAAATTCTGGATATCTACTGTCAATATTTTTCCAAGCTTCAGAATCTACGGGATGCCTTAAAAATCCATCTTTATTTCTTCCTTCATGATGTCATTGCATTAGATTAGAGATTTTTGAAGACATGAACAGCCTTTGCAGTCTTGATTTTAGGGGAAAGTACCTTAGGACCTTGGCTAGAATTTTTTTGTCTTTGTTTTTCCATTTAGAAGCCCCACAAATTAAGCATTCATTGACACTCTTATCAGCAAATTCCTTCCTAAAAAGCATGCAATCTTTGGGACAAGCATGGATCTTCGTATACTTTAAGCCCAAGCCCAAGCCCAAGCCCAAGCCCTCAACTATTTTTTTTTTTGGTCTCATAAAAGGAAGGAGGCAACCTTACTCCCTCGGGCAATGCATCATTCAATAGACCAAGTAAACCATTAAAAGATTCATTTGTCCATTTGAACGACCACTTTAAATTGTAAAGATGTAGCAAAAATGAGAGTTTACTAAATTTCTTACATCCAGGGTATAGTTCTTCATTTGCATCTTTCATGAGTCGTTCAAATTTATCCACCTCGGGATGAGGTTGATTTCTTGATACATGATGAATTTCTTCTTTCGAGTCCTGTTGTGTCTCTCCACTTTCACTAATGTTGTTATACATGGAGTCAGTAAATCCAAAAGCATCATATGTCATTCCTATCATATCATTACCATTCATATCTTCTTGTCTATAATTATTTTCTTTAGTATTACTTAATTCACTCAGAGACTCCCCATGACAGAACCAAGTATCATATGACGGTATAAGGGCCACAAGCTGATCATAAGTTGTTGCTCGATTAACTTCATATTGTAGCACACATTCTCTACAAGGGCATGGAATTATTTTTCCATTATGCTTTTCACGAAAAGCATAGTTCAAAAAATTCTCTACTCCATCTGGATATATTCCTTGCTAACTCTACTACAATTAATCCATCTTCTACTAGAAATATTATCCATGATAATTCAAGAATTCTTTCTCTTCTGCAATTACAAAATGACAAAGCAAAAAAAATCAATATGAAAATCAAATAGATGTTTATCTATGTAATATGAAATTTATAAACACTATATACACATGACAAAAATATTTCAACAATCATCAAAGTAAAGCTATTGTTTCATACTTAAACAATTTTGAAAAGCAAACAAATGGCTTGAAAATCATGAAGTAATCAAATCACTTAATAGATTTCAATACAAAAAATGAGAAACGAGCGACAAAATAGAGATCTGTGTCTATTGATGTCTGTACATCAATAAACAACTTCAAAAAATATTTGTGAAACAGTAGAATCTCAATCATAGGTATCGACTAACTAGAATGAGATGCACAATTTTAAAAAACACATCATCAGCATCGACTAAGCAGAGAAAATAAAATTTACTTTATTTCAAGTTCATGAAAGTGAAATTGAACTAATCACAAAGCCTCGATTTCAGATAACTTTTGCGATCAAATCGTTAGAGAGAACTAATAAAACTATGCAAACAAAATCGAATCAATTTTTCGAGGCGCATAAGATCTTACGGAGAAACTATCTACTTCAATAATCAAATCAATTTTTTCAAGTAAGGATTCACGCATAATCATCAAAATAGCTATACTGAGCTAAAATTACGAAGAAAATATCTAATTCAGATTGCGAAAGGGAGATCGATGGAAATCGATGTAAATATACATATAGAGACAGAGAAATCATGTAAATATGAATATTACCTTACATGTAGATCTGGAGACTTCAATGAAGAAGGGGATATTTGAATCGGAGAGAGGGAGAATTGAATCAGAGAGACAGAGAGATTTGAATCGGTGGGGGGGGGGGGGGGAGAGACGAATCTGGAAAGGGAGATTTGAGCGGTGGAAAATATCTTAGTTTCTTTTTCAGGGAGGGAAACTTTTGAAATAATATAATTAATAAGTTACCTTATAATTATATTAATCTTTTAGTGGCTATTATTTAAATTGCTGGTAAAAACTTACCTTTTAGCGGCTAATGTTTATTTGCCAGCAATGTTTGACTTTAGCAAATGAATTTTCGGCTATATTACTATTGCCGCTTGACATATGTCGGCAAAAACACATTTTCTTGTAGTGAATATTCAGAAAGAAGTGAAGATGACCAAGGTTTTTAAGAGAGAACCTGCTGCCAAGTGAATCTATTACCAAGTGAATGTGCGCTTTTGAAGAGCCAGTGACGGTGATTTCGTCAACATATATTAGCACAAAAATTAGAACATTAGAGGATTGATAGATGAACAGAGAAGTGTCAGAGTACGCCCTCTCGAACCCACATGAAAGGAGAAACTGCATATTGTACCAGGCACGAGGAGCTTGGCGAAGTCCATAAATGGGCTTATGAAGTTGACAAACATGTTTTTGATGCAAAGGATCAACCAATCCTTGTGGTTGTTGCATGAATACAGTTTCCTCTAGAGTACCTTATAGGAATGCATTATTCACGTCGAGTGGTGTAGAGTCCACCTGTAATTCTCAGCTAGAGAAAGATTAAATCTAATGGTAGTATACTTAACTAATGGACTGAAAGTAGCATAAAAGTCAATTCCTGTGTGTTGGTAAAAACCTTTGGCTACTAGATGAGCCTTGTAGCGTTCAATAGAACCTTCAAGTTTATCTTTAATACGGAATACCCATTTTCAACCTATTATATTTTGAGCAGAAGAAGATAGTATACTCCTCATTCATGGCTTCAAATCACTTGAGATATTTTTATGCTTACAGGAAGGTATTAGGAGTCAAGGGTACTGGATAAGAAGATTTAGGGGCAAGATAATCAAGTACTTATTTAGGTTTGAAAATATTATTTTGTGATCTAGTAATAATATATTTAGGAGAGGAAGGTGATGGGATTGGGAATTTGGGCAGAGAGGTAGTGAGTGAGCCAAGGATTGGGAGGTAGACTCAGAGGCTAGAAAGGGAGAAATGTACCTGGTCTTGAGAAGATTTGGTGGAAGAACTATTTAAAGTAGTTGAAGAAGTCCCTACATGAGTGGTCGTAGAGATAGGAGGTGGAGGTATCGACGAGTCAACTGATACACTAGAAAACTGTGTAGGTTTGGATACTGATGCACTAGAGAAGTGTGGAGGTGTGGTCT
The DNA here is from genome assembly GCA_037355625.1 of Petunia x hybrida. Taxonomy (NCBI): domain Eukaryota; kingdom Viridiplantae; phylum Streptophyta; class Magnoliopsida; order Solanales; family Solanaceae; genus Petunia; species Petunia x hybrida. The sequence continues at coordinate 3,797,680 of JBBBVM010000152.1, read as the reverse complement.
GAAGCACACAACCGTATAGTTGTTAATGTAGGTGAGATATGAGCTTGAGTAGTATGCAAAGAGGCAAAGAGAAAAACGTGCTCAACAAATACTACATGCTGTGATATGAAAATTTTATTGGTGGATGGATCAAGACATGCATAACTATTTGTAGAAGAGGAGCAACCCATGAATACATAAGGATGACTTTTTGAGTCAAGCTTGTGATTTGTGTAAGGTTGTAACGAAGGATAGCACAAACAACCAAGTACTCTTAATTTTTTAGGGTTAGGGAAATGATGAAACAAGGCTTGGAAGGGAGAATTTTCTTTTAGAAGAGGCGTTGGTAATCTATTTATCAGAAAGGCGGATGTTTAGACAACAAGAGACCAAACTTTGACAAGGATAGATGCATGGTGGTAAGTGTTGTTTCAATAATGTGACGATGCTTGCGCTTAGTTGTACCAATTAATTGAGGTGTATATGGAGGACTCCAGAGATGTCGAATAATAGAGTCCTAAAGGAAGGATTTAAGGCCAATAAACTCACCACCTCCATCGGTATGTAGGACACCAATAGAGTTGGAGAAATAATTTTCAACTAGTTTCTTGAAGTGAATAAATGTTCGTGTAACATCAGTTTTTTGTTTAAATGGAAACAACTATGTATATTTTGTAAAATTATCAACAAAGAGAACATAGAATCAAAAATTTATCAATGGAGGAAATGGGAGTTGGTCCACAAACATCTGAATAAATTATTTCAAAGGCTCTATGACTTCTAACAGAAGTTTCACCATTTGGAAGTTGGCGACTTTAATTACAGAGGTAAGAGTTGCAAAATCTAAATGGTTGCTTCAAAGACACCGGAAGACTAAAATGAGAAATACAAAGTCTTGGTTGTTCGTAGCTACGGATGACCAAGTCTTGCATGCTATAAGTGTAGACTGGAAAGTGGTGAGGCAACAAAGTAGGCTTGTGGTGAGGCAGTTGTGGATATGGCTGGCAGCTGGATGATTGGCCACTCATAGAGATTATTCTTACTCCTGCCGCAAAGTAGTATTGCTACCGTGCTCAAATCCTTTATAAGATAAGAATAAAGAAAAAATTAAATAGAAGTTAGATTTTGTCGACAAAATTGAGCTATTGAAATTAAGTTATGTTTTGACTTTGGCGAGCACAAAACATGCTTAAGAGTAAAAAGGTAAGTAGATGAAGTAGAAGGAAGAGTAGTTTGCCCAATATGTGAAATAAGAATACTGTTACCATCTCCAGTGACTATACATCACTGCTAGAAAACTCTGTTACGGAGGTAAGATTTGCAAAGTTGTCCGACATATGGTGAGATGCATAAGAGTCAATGATCCAAGAGTCATGAATATTGTTGTAGGAGCAAGACGCCATATTTTTCTGAGCCTCATATTTGTTATGTGGCTCAGAGCGACAAATATTATCTATATGACCATACTTGTCACATAATTGAAATAAACACGTTGCCGAGATCTGGCGAATCTGGAGGATTGAATTTGGCCGGTAAAGTTTCGACCATTGGAATTATGGTTGGAGTTGGGACCTTTTTGCTTACGTTGTTGCATGTTCTAATTCTCAGCATTATTGTAGTTCCGTCGCTCTGGTTTAATTGCGCTGTGATAATAGGAGTGGTGGCCTTGAGTTTTGAGTGTTGAACAAAAACTTCATGAGCTAGAAGTTTGTCATATAATTCCTCGAAAGATATAGGGTTGTCACGAGCGCGAATAGCAACTGAAATTTCTTTAAATTTGGGTCGGAGACCACTGAGGACTTTGATAACCAATTCTTCATTAGTCTTCGGAGATCCACTTGAAGCGAGATCATCAATAATAGATTTGATTTCCTTCATGTAATCAGTAACCGACCGAGATTCTTTTCTCAGATTGACAAGAATCTCACAAAGGCCAAAAATTCTGGACTGTGATTTGTTTGCAAATGTTGTCTGAAGTGTCTCTCAAGCACGTTTTGCTGTCACCACATGTGCGATCATTGGAACAAAAGAATAGTCAACAGAAGCCATAATAGCATTGTGCAACAAACTTTCTTGATGCTACCAAAGCTTATAATTGGGATTAACAAGCTGCTGGTCATTTTCTATGAAATATTTAGCAGGACATTCTAAAGATCCATCAATATAGCCGATTAATTCATAATCAAAGAGCAGGGTTATGAATTGAGCTTTCCATATAAGAGTAATTAGTGCTTCCAGTCAACTTAAGCGAAAGTTGGGATGCTGAGTTGAAGAAAACTAATTGAGAAGGCTGGATAACTGAACCGTGGCCATAAAATGGTGAGGTAGAGATTATGTTGTTGTTGTTTAATGTAGAGGATGAGTTGGTCGAATTTTCAGAAGTCATTGTTATGGATCAGGAAAGGGCTAAACTCCTTGGAGTATTGAAAGGCTCCTGATACCATAAAAACAACGTTGTTGTACTTTTTCATATATTCTCATTGTTGTAGGTTAGCATTTATAATACAAAGACTAGACTAGAGGGATATGGATGATATCCAGTAGTTAGGAAGTACCATAGAAATAGGAAAAATTCTATACAGATCTAAATTCAAGCTTGAGTTGGTTGTAGTGAGGCTTTATCTGTATTATCCTCTTTAGATATCGGGCCCAAATTGTACCTCTTTTACAAGGAAAGAAAATAAGAGTTAAGTAAAAAGAAATGATAAACGTTAAAATTTAATGGTGCAGCCTAGTTGCACTCAACTTTGTAAAATTATCTAAAGTGTAACAACTTTTTGTCGGGGAAGTTCAGACCAGGAGACTAAAGGTGAGCCCAACTTCTAACGTGTGAGAAGTTGTCAGATGTCCAGACAACTTCTGACAAAAGTGGGAAGTTGATGCAAGCCAACGAGGCTTAGCAACAAACACGCACAAGCGAAAGATAAAAACGGAAATAGAAAAGATAGAAACAAGATAGAACTCGACTTGCTCGAACAATATCAAGGAACTAGTCTTGATACCTTCCGAGTAGAAGCAAAGAATACCTATACTATGCAGGAATTCTCAAGAGAACATTGCCTCTTGCAAACTCAATGATCAAAGAGGAAATGTTCAATCAGAGTTCACCGAAAGCCACAAGTTCCATTAACAAGGACCACATCTAGGTTTCTCACATCTGAGATACAAACATAGCTCTCGGCTAAACTCTATATTTATTAACAACTATCTCAAAATGAAATACGAAGGGGGTTACATAGATAACCGCAAGGGAAAACTAGTAAAACAGTCACATTCGACCAATAAAAACAAGCCACATAGGGCCGAAGTAAATATAAGTGTGCGGGCGCTCTTGTACTTTTAATGCTCGGTCGCTCTTTAGCCTCGGACACTTTGAGATCGGACGCTCTTCTGCCTCGGGCACAGTATAGCCCAACGGTCGCTTCATTGCTTGGTGTCATTCACCAGGTCTGGGCGCTTCCAGCCTCGGGCTCGAGCGTGTAAATGTAGCTTTCATATTTTGTGTTCAGCCACTCGGTGTTCGAACAGTTGCTTCCTCCCGGGTATGCTAAGTGGATGTGCACGTCGTGCAGAGTCTTGGCTTGGCTTGGCTTTGTGTGACCGGTCTCGATAGCTCGAACACTTGATCAGTACGGGGTCAGGTTGCATCATTCTCTTTTTCTTGAGAAGATCTCTTTTCCGAAATTACGTCTTCTTCGTGCCCCGGTGCTCGGCCTGTAACACAAGAATTTAAGTCAGTAACGTTAAAAGTGTTGGACACATTATACTCACCTTGAAGATTGATCACATATGCATTTTTGTATATCTTGTTCAACACTTGTAATGGACCATCCCCTTTCAGAGCCAACTTCCCTTTCCTATGGTTCGGAAACCTCTCCTTGCAAAAGTGTACCCAAACCCAATCTCCCTTGTTCAACTCCAACTTCTTACGCCCCTTGTTCTTCTTCAAGGGCCACTTTGGCATAGGCTTTCAAAAAAAAAATTTCACTTTGGCATGTAGCTCGAGCAAAGCAGCTGCTCGGTGTTTAACGTCAAAATCACTAACAGCATCTCGAGGCAACAGAGTTAAATCAAGTGGAATTAAAGGGTTATTACCATACACACACTCAAATGGAGTCATTCCAATTATTCGATGCACAGTACGGTTATATGCAAATTTCATTACGGGCAAACGACCAGCCCAGTTTCCGGTCTTACCTTTGGCCATTGCTTGAAGCAGAGCTCCCAAGGTTCGGTTGACTACCTCGGTCTGTCCATCAATCTGAGGATGGCTAGACGTCGAGAATAGTAATTGGCACTTTATAGAAATTTCCAAAAATCACTCAAGAACTTAGAGTCTCGGTAACTCACAATAGTACGAGGCACACCATGCAATTTCAACACATTAGAAACAAACAAAGTAGCAACATATTGTGCATCATCACATTTCTTGCACGGGATAAAGAGAGCCATTTTGGGAAAACGGTCGACCACGACAGAGATGCTATCATGCCCACCCCTCGACCTCGGTATCCCCATCACAAAATCCATGGATATATCAACCCAAGAGCAATTAAGAATAGGCAATGGAGAATACAAACCATGAGGGCTGGACCTTGATTTAGCCTTCTTTCAATCTAAACAAGCATTGCAAAGCTTTTCCACCTCTCTCCGCATCTTGGGCCAGTGGAACTGCTCAGACAAGATTCCAAGAGTTTTATCGACACCAAAGTGTCCGATTAAGTCTCTGGAGTGAGCTTCTCGAACTAAGAGCTCTCTCCAAGATGACACCGGTACACAAACTCTTCCATTCTTAAAGAGATAGCCATCGTGCCACTGATATTTCTCCACCCTTCGGCCACTCAGTATAGCGTCACAGACGCTCTTAAGATTGGGACATGTTTATACGTCAGCTTAATGCTTTAGAATCCCATCAATCTTGAAGCGAGAGTGGTTGCTAAGGAAAAATTCCTTGATAGCGCATCGGCCACAACGTTGTCTTTACCCTTCTTGTAATAAATTACATAGGGAAAACTCTCAATGAATTCTACCCACTTGGCATGCCTTCGGTTCAACTTCTCCTGGCCTCAGAGATATTTCAAAGATTCATGATCACTCTTAATCACAAACTTTTTTGGCAAAAAATAATGCTGCCAATGGGCGAGTGCTCTACCGAGGGCATATAACTCCTTGTCATATGTAGAGTAATTCAAGGTTGCACCCTTAAGCTTTTCACTGAAGTAAGCAATCAGCTTCCTTTCTTACATAAGCACTCCTCCAATCCCGACCCTGGACGCATCACATTCGACCTCGAACGCCTTGCTAAATTCGGGGAATTGCAACAATGGGGTAGGACTAAGCCTCCATTGCAACTCCTGAAAGGCCTTCTCTTGGGACTCTCCTCATACGAACGGTATGTCTTTTTTGACCAGTCCGGTTAAAGGAGCTGACTCGGTGCTAAAGTCACGGACAAACTTCTTAAAAGTAACGGTAACCTATGGAAACTTCAAACTTGAGACACCGAAGTGGGGGTCGACCAATCTTTAATAGCCTCGACTTTTGATTCATCGACTTCAACACCATTAGCACTCACAACAAAACGAAGGAAGATAACACGTTCAACGTAAAAGGCACACTTTTTGAAGTTAGGATACAACTTCTCATTTCTCAAAGTATTAAGCACAAGCCTTAAGTGTTCGACATGTTCATTCACTAATTTACTATAAATAAGTATGTAATCGAAATACAAAACAACAAACTTATTTATAAACGGTTTAAATACATGGTTCATTAATCTTATAAAAGTGCTAGGGGCGTTAGAGAGGCCAAACGACATCACTAACCACTCATACAAATCGAACTTGGTCTTGAATGCAGTTTTTCACTAATCACCCAGTTTTATTTGAATTTGGTGGTAACCGGACCTGAGGCCAATCTTTAAAAAATAAGAAGAACCACTCAATTCATCAAGCATATCATCTAATCGGAGGATAAGATGATTATACTTTACCGTGTTTTTGTTGACTACTCTGAAATCAAGACACATTCGCCATGTTCCATCTTTCTTTGGGACAAGGATAACCAGAATGGCGCACAGACTCAAGCTCTCTCGAACTAGTCATTTTTTCAGCAATTTGTCCACCTGCTGTTAGAGCTCTGTGGTGCTTTTGGGATTACACTAGTTGGCTGGCTTGTTGGAGATTTAAGACCCCGGGACGAATTCAATTTGGTGCTTGATTCCCCTCAACGGAGGCAATCCACCTAGCATTTCTTCAGGAAACATGTCCTCGAAGTCCTGCAAAATACTTTGAACAAAACTAGGCAAATGGTTATCGTTAGTGAAATTATCATTAGAGTTCAGAAGGATGCCCTTGTGCACGAGGTAAATCATTAGCTTGCTTCTATCATTGCCTCGGAGGCACTCACCGGTTGCATGATTGCACAAATATTACCTGACATGGGCAGTGATTTATTATCCTCGGCCACAATTTGTGTCCCAACGGGAGACTTGACTTTGGCCTCTTCTTTCAGCTCTCGCATCCGTTTATAGTCCTCATTGACTTGTTTTGAAGACAAAGGCTTGAGTATGAAACTCTCACCTCCGAGCTTAGCAATGTAAGTGTTGGTTCGACCGTTATGAATAACAAACCTGTCATACTGCCACGGTCACCCAAGAAGCAAATGAAAAGCTTGCATTAGGACCACATCAAACATTATCACATCATGATAAGCCCCTACTTGAAACTTTATCAACACCTGCTTTGTTACCCTCAATTCTCTGTATTCATTCAACCATTAGAGTCTGTATGGTCGGGGATGTTTGTAGTAGGCAGCCCTACTTGTGAGACCAAGGTTTGGCTCACCGCATTCGAACAGCTTCCCGAATCGATGATCATCGAACACACCTTTTCCCTTACTTGATACCTCGCATGAAAGATATTTTCCCTTTGAATATCATCCTCCTCCATGTTCATAGTGCTCAAGTTTTGCCGAACCACTAGAAGAACTTTCAGACGGTCAACTTCAGCTTCTTCACGACAGTCATCATCATGTTCAGCTCGGTCAAAATCCTTCCCATTTTCCTCCTCCGAGTCACTTACTTGCTCATGGACGGTTCTATCATCGAGCAAAACCATAGCATGACGAGTCGGACAATCTCTCGCTATGTGAACATAACCCCTGTATTTATGGCACTGAATATTTGAAGCATTGGGAGTATTGAGTTGAGCTTTACCTCCCAACTCCTTGAAGTTATTAATGGTCACTCTCTTTTTGAAGGGTTTCTTCAGATCACGGCCAGTGTTGGCACTTGTAGGATTCAGACTCTTCCAATCTTTACTCCAGTTCAATGAAGTTGAAGTAGTGACCCCTTGGTACCGACTTAATTTATCGTCCTTCACCACTTCTCAGCATCAACGGCTGCATGGAAGGCTTCTTCCAATGTGTGATACACATGCAGTCGTAATTGAGATGAAAACTCAAGAGTCAATCCAATTTTAAACTGAATAATGGCTTGCTCGTCGTCTTCTTCCATGTCAAGAGCTAATTGAATCTTCTCAAACTCGTCAAAATACTCTTCGACTGGTTTAGAACCTTGTCTCAAATCATAGAGGTTCCAAAGTAAGACGCTCAGGAAGATCATGTCTTCTTCTCATTCTCTTCTCAGATTCCCACCATGTAGAAGCATATGCCTCGAACGAAGCAACAACATGTGTAGCTTTTCTTTCCTCGGTCATCTCATTTGTTTTAAAGATTCTTTCCAAATGAAGCGTCCAATCAAGATGTTGGTCTAGATCACTAGTTCCTCTAAATGGTGGAGTAGTGATCTCAACACTGTTCAAGTTTGAATATCAAGCACCTCGGAGTTGATCCGAATGCTCATCATAATAGTCATCATCCTTATGCTCAATATTGCGATCAACATATGAGCCTCGATATTGAACTCAAGGATTCCCCGGCCTCGGTGAACATGCCTTCGTGAAAAGAATGGTGGCTCATACTCAGCTTCGACCTCGAAAAACTCTCCATCATCACCTTTTTCATCAATAACCATGACTTGTCTTTAGGGCCATTAAATTGGTGGTCTACTAGCTTGATGAATGCCTAAGTTTTGCTATTCCGCTTGGGGAATGCCCAAGTTTTGTTGTTCAGCTCGGGGAATGCCCAAAGATTCATTTCGAACAGCCTCGTTCCTCAACCGTTGTTGACGAGCCAGTTCAGCAAATTGTGTCGATTTCATGGGAGTTGAATTGCTGGTTCTAGCTCCAGAAGCTGGCAAAGCCACGAATTCTCACTCTCGCTTGAGGTTAGCTACTCGAGCACTGATGCCTTGTATTGCAGCCGTGAGGTCGACTAATGGTACCTCGGGCGCTACAACACCATTCTCTTCATTTTTCAGCTATTGTACCTGCACTAATCAAACACGAACAAAATGTTAAGGTTTGAAATCACCTCACTCTCCCTCACTTTGTTTGGGTGGCGCTCGAGTCCACTCAATTTGTAGGTTCGGTCACTCAAGAACTTGTAACCAATGGCTTCGTCGGATTGATCAGTCCCTCTAAGATCCTTCGAATTCGACAAGATTCACTATCTTTTTCGGGAAGAGTGAATTGATGTTTGACTCGATGGAACAGATGCTATTTAACTACAAACTGGAGGTCAAGAATTTTCTACAAAATTTCGGACTTTGGTTCTCCATACACGAGTTCCTATAAGTTAAAACAATTAGTAGTACCTCGAGTAGAAGAGTTTACTCCAGAGATCTACTAACGAGAATTCATGAACATAAAGAAAGAAAGAAAACCTAGGAGAATCTGTCGTCCGTTTCCTCATTTGGAAACCTTGAAAACGTCACCCCTATACGAAATAAAAGTGGTCCCTCCTTGGTACGGATTATGTTTTAACCTTATCCACTTTCTTCTTTCAAACTTTCACATGGGTTTTAGCAAAGATGCTAATCCTTTTTCTTCGATGGAACAATGAACTTTCCAATTCGGACGTACGGACACTTTTCAAACTTGTTCACAGTCCAGAAATTAAGGTAAGACTCAAGTTGTTTTCCCGTTAACTCAACAACGAACAGAATAACTTCAGCTCCAAGCAAAGCTAAGAACAGCTTCGACTCGTCCGTACATTGTTAAGAATGTAACAATTTTCTAGCGTATGGACGGGGTTTTACGACGAAGCTTCAAAGTTTTCAAGCAAACACACCACCAAAATCCACCGATAACAACCAGTTTCAACACCAAACAACCATAAAAAACCAATATTTCAACAGGGGTTTTCAAACAAAATTGGCGTCTGACAAATTCAAAAATCACAAAAGACCCTTGGGCGGCGCGCCGCGGAGGCTACCGCGCCAGGCCATTCTTCTTGCTCCTTGGTCCGAAATCTCGCCTCGCGTCGTGCCTTCGTGTGTTCAATCCAATCCTCAATCAAAATCCAATATTTTCTTGCTCGATCATGCTTTTTAAAGCTCCAATTGCACTGCATAACAACCTACATACACACGACATAAAATTAGTGTAAAACCACATTCATAAACTATAAAACGGGCGAATAAAGTATCCAAACGCAAGGAAATATTAAGGAAATATAGGTATAAAATGCTAAACGTCACCACCCCACACTTGAACCCTTGCTCGCCCTCGAGCAAGTCACAACTAACTTCCCAACCTAGGTAAAATAGGTCTGCCTATGACTATGGTTGATACCGATCGTTGAACAAATGCACACATGACTACTATGGGTCCAACAAACATGCCAACAATTCATGAAACTCAAAACATGAGAACAACCACCCCAAGATAACTCAAATGCACAAACTCAACTCATTGCAATCATGCTCCCACAAAGTCACACCTATCTACTCAACCAAGAAGCCACAACTTCACCTATCTAATGCAAACCATGCGCCCTCACCAAAATGAAGCAAGAGAGTGTCCCCCAAATATCACACACAACAATGAATATCAAGAATAGAACGGGGACAATAGCATAGAAAGGATTCACTCACTCTCATGAAAAGCTCACATGTCACACATGATGTACCATAGGCTTGCCCGTAGTGTAGGACTCCACTAATGTAAGCTCACTCCAGTCGGGATTAACTAGGACTTTAAAAAGGTTGTAATGTAGGCTAAGGGGCGGGTATGATACATATGGGTAATAGTGACTACCTCCCTAAGCACTTTTAATACATCACAATTATTTCAAACACACTTCTCATCAAAGCCACCCAATCAACAACTTTCACACACACCCTCTCAACAAGTCGCAATATTTTTCTTTTAAGCACACACTAGCAAAGAATGGATATTCTTTTCTCTTTATTTCTTTTTCCATTTTTTTTTTCAACTTTGCTCTTTTTTTTTTTCTTTTTTTCAATTTCATTACTTTCCAACCTTGCCAATGCTCATAAACAATTACTACACAATTCATTCAAGTATTCCTCTTCATTAGTTCCACTAAAAAACCTCCCAATATTCAACCACAACTCCACAATAATATCACAATATCAACTAAAGTGCTTAAGGAGTAAAGGGCCAAAAGAAAGCAATTTAAAACAAGTGGGTAGGCTTGCGGTGTGGGTGCCAACAAAAGGTCAAAGAGATCACAACAATCAAGTCCAAGGTGTATATATAAGGGTAGGCAATTCAAGAGAAGGCCTGTATCATTTTCCGACTAGAGTAAACCTAGGATTTCGCTTTGCACATGCACGGGGCAAGTTCTAGACATCAATATATAAACATGGAGAAAACAAGAATATGCCTCACACACACATTGCACATGATCCACACAAAAAGGCTCCATCAACAACTCTCAATCAAGCATTTAGAGTGAAACTTGTGGAAAATTAAGCACTAATGTACAAAAGTTCACAACAAAGTCAAACAAGTGGACTCAAGCATCTCAAGGGGGTCGTTCCATTTTTTTCCTAGTCATGCATCACAATTAAAACCCAAGGACACCACAAATAGCACATGCAACAAGTTCAAGTCCACCGCTATCAAACAAATCAAAGGCACCTAGCATTCCACCTATTCCTTTCGTCTAGGGTCACCTATACTAACTATTCTAATCATAAAAATAAAAAAAAAACTACCCGGTTCAAAGGTCTCCCCGTGGAAAAGAACCGAGACCATAAGAAAAACCACGGGGTGGTTGACATGTACCACTAATAAAACTAAAAGGAAAATCTTTTTGTAATTTTTCATTAGTTTTCTAATTTTTTTTTTCATATATTAAAGCAAGAAACAAATCAAAATAAAGTCAAGTGACAAAAGAAAATCCTACGGTACATGCATCCCTAACCTCAAAAAATAAATAAAAGGGTAGCTCCCCCATCCCACACTTAATCTAAGCACTGTCCTCAGTGCTAAAAATAAGAAAGTGCAAGGGTAAAGAAAACTTCCCTGACGACTCTAATCCTTGGTGCTAGCATCCTCCAAGCTTCCATACAGTATGAGGTACTCAGACTTCCCTCATCAAGTCATCAATATTAGGCAAAGGTGAGGACACCCCACACTTAGCCTCGACATTACGTGAACCTGCAATCCAAGGAAAAATAAAAACTACGTGACACTATAAATAAAATAATACAAGTACAAATTCGGGTTGCCTCCCGAGAAGCGCATTAGTTAACGTCGTGGCACGACGACACTTTTAGCTCACTTCCAGTATTTATGTCTTCTCTTCTTACGCCGAACTTTTGCTTTCTTCCTTTCTTTGAGAGAACCCCTCTTCAACTTCACATGTGGTGTACTTTCATGTTCTTGTCTGACACATTCGATCATAGAGCACTCTTCAACCTTAGCTATGTGCTCCTTCCCATTATAAACCTTGAAAGTAACCTTTTCTCCATGCGCTCTAACAGTCATCTCACCCAGCTCCATGTCAATAATTGCCTTCGAGGTGACTAAGAATGGTCTCCCCAAAATGATTGGAGCTTCTCGGTCCTTTTCATAATCTAGGACTATAAAATCAGCAGAGAATGTAAACTTACCAACTTTAAGCAACACATCCTCCAACTTACCATCAGGGTGAGTGAGAGATCCATCTGTCATCTTAAGAGTAACTGAAGAGGGCTTGATTGCTCCTAGCCCTAACCTTTTGCAAATAGAGAGAGGCATTAGATTTATGCTCGCACCCAAATCACAGAAGGCACCAGTGATATTATGCCCTCCAATGGTACAAGGAATAGTAAACCTCCCAGGATCTTGAAGTTTTGGAGGTAACTTGCTCAAGATTGTGCTACACTCCTCGACTAATTCAACTGTATCTATCTGTTGAGGTTTTTTCTTCTTGACTAAAATCTCTTTTAAGAACTTCACAAAGGATGGCATCAATTCAAACACATCAGTCAAAAGAATATTAACTTGAAGTTCTTTCAACATACTCACAAATCTTTGATACTGGGCCAGACCCTTCGATGGTATAAGTCTCTGCGGGAATGGTGGAGGTGGCAGAGGTGCCTCCTTTCTCTCTTCCTTCTTCTTTACCTTCTCCACTTTTTCAACTTTTTCTATTTCAGCAATCTCCTCGGACTTGGCCATCAGCTCTCCACCTTCAATTAAAGTCACTGCAAGACATTGTTCAGGATCTTTTTTAACAGTGCTTATTTTTCCCACCAACTGCCCCAACTGGTGCTCCAGGTTCTTGTGAGCATTGGCAATATCTTATATGGCCTGTGCATGGGCTGCAGTGTCAGCTATCATTCTCTGCTGGCCCGCCATTATCTGCTTTAGCATATCTTCAACTGAATTGCTAACCTGTTGTGGTGGAGCTGGAAGTGGGTGGTAATTATTCGGGGCTCTCGTATTGCCTTGATAATATGCATTACCAAAATGATTTTGACCCTGCAGCATGTTTTGATTACCCACATAATAAACTGACTCTGGATTAGAGGAGCAAACCTCAGTAGCATGAACTTGACCACAAACCTCACAAAAGCTCTGGAGTTGTTGCACTGGAGCCACTGGTTGCTGAATCTTTGGCAGAACTAGCTTACTAATTTGATTGGAAATAGCATCCTTCCTCGCCCTTAGCTCTGAAACTGCATCTAACTGAAGTACCCCAGCAGATTTCTGCGTAATAGCTCTACCATCTCCCTGCCAATCAGGATTGCTGTGCGAAAAATTATCTAGTAAATCATAGATCTGGTCAAAATTTAAGGCCAATACTTGTCCTCCAGCAGCAGCATCTACCACGATCTTAGCATGCGCATTCAACCCCTCAACAAAAGTATGTGCAACAACCTCATTGGATTAGTTGTGGTGTGGAAAATCTCTCAATAAAGCTTTAACTCGCTCCCAGGCTAAATACAAAGACTCTCCTTCTATTTGTCTGAAGGACATAATTTCACTCCTCAGTCGGGCTGTCTTGGCAGATGGATAAATTTAGCCAAGAACTTCTTAGCCAAATCCTCCCAAGTAGTGATAGACCCAGACTTTTCAGCCTTTAACCACTTCCTTGCTGCCCCAATCATTGAAAACGGGAACAACGTCAAGCGAACATAATCAGTAGGAACTCCCACTAGTGTATAAGTATCACTGATCTCCAGAAAATTCTGAATGTGTTTTTGCGGATCTTCATGAAGTAATCCACCATATTTCCCAGTCACGTGCAGCAACTGAATCATGCCAGACTTAATCTCATAGTGCCCGGTGATAGCGGGCTTAACTATGCTAGACGCTACCCCCTCCAGGCTGGGGAGAGCAACATCTCGCACAGCTAAAGCTAGTTCTTCTGCCATTCCTGTAGGTAAAGATCAAGCAGGACCTAATACCTGAAACAACACAAAACTCAAAACAAAAATTAAACCTGGATAGAAAGTAATAAACTGTTCAAAAAGAAATCAGTCAATTGTTTAGTCCCCGGCAACGGCGCCAAAAACTTGTTGCTCCCAACGCACACGCAAGTATACGTGGTCGACAAGTAATAAAGTGATAAATCGAGTATCGTTCCCACGAGGACTATGCAGACTAATACTTAACAAACAATTTCTAAACAAACTATTCAGGGATCTTTTTCTTTGATGGTGAGAGTTTTTGTAACTAAAAAGCAGTAATTAAAGTGCTAGAAGTGTAGTCAAGCAATGGTGCAATACTTTGGTTGTTAACAATATTAAGAGGACGGTCCAGGGTCAGAGTTACGTACAATCCAGTTGAGTTATCCAATTGATTCCACTTCTTAAATCCCGGGTTACTAACTGACAGAGTAAATGTAACTGTGAAAACCTTTCGATTCTTCACAGTCTATGCAGGCTACTTCAATCCCTATATGTCTATGGGTTAAATCACATGCACGCATTAACGAATTCTGCAATGAGTTAAACTAGGCGAGCAAGTATATGTGTATCCTACTCACAAATTGGTTCCCCGATGCCCGGGTTCACAAACTAGTTCTATTCTTTCTTATTACGTAATTAAATTCCCTCTTTCGAGTTCAATCTAAAAACCATAGATAATAAATAATTATCGAGCTCTAACAATTATACAAGTGAAATCAAGAAAGAATAAGCAACCCGTTATGGGATTCAATTAATGGGAATCAATCAAACAATCAACTTTCATGTAATACTCTAACCCTAGAACGTAATATTTAGCCACGCATAGTCATAATCACAAGGCAAAGATTTAATGAAATAATGATGTAAATGATATAATAGATGAAAGATTAGGAATAAACCCTTGTTCAATGAAGTATGGTGCTCTCAAATTGCTCCAAAGTATCAATTCCTATCAAAAACTAAGTAAAAGAGTATTTATAGGGTTTACAAAGGCCTGGTAATAAGTTAGACCTAAGCCTAGACGAAATAGGAAGTCAAAATTCGCTCCAGGGGTGCTATAACAGGCGCCCCGCGCCCACGACCGCGCCTAGACAACCAGTAGCCGTCGAAATCCCACCGCTTTGGCCATGCGCCGCGCACAAAACCGTGCCCACCAGGCTGGAGCGTTGGGTGGCGCACCGCGGAGGCTACCGCGCCAGGCCATTCTGCTTGCTCCTTGGTCCGAAATCTCACCCGCGTCGTGCCTTCGTGTGTTCAATCCAATCCTCAATCAAAATCCAATATTTTCTTGCTCAATCATGCTCTTTAAAGCTCCAATTGCACTGCATAACAACCTACATACACACGACATAAAATTAGTGTAAAACCACATTCATAAACTATAAAACGAGCTAATAAAGTATCCAAACGCAAGGAAATATTAAGGAAATATAGGCATAAAATGCCAAACATCAATGCAAGCCAACGAGGCTTATCAATAAACACCCACAAGCTGAAGATAAAAAAGGAAACAAAAAAGATAGAAGCAAGACACAACTCGACTTGCTCGAACAATATCAAGGAACTAGTCTTAGTACCATCCGGGTAGAAACAAAGTGCATCTATGCTGACCAACAATCCTCAAGAGAACATTGGCTCTTGCAAACTGAATGATCAAAGAGGAAATGTTCAATCGGAGTTCATCGAAAGCCACAAGTTCCATTAACAAGGCCCACATCTAGGTTTCTCACGTTTGAGATACAAACATAGCTCTCGGCTAAACTCTATATTCATTAACTGTCTCAAAATGAAATACGAAGGGGGTTTATATAGATAGCCCCAAGGGAAAACTAGTGAAATGGTCACAGTCGAACAATAAAAAACAAGCCACGCAGGGCCGAAATAAATATAAGTGTTCGTGCGCTCTTGTGCTTTTAATGCTAGATCACTCATTAGCCTCGGACACTTTGAGATCGGACGTTCTTCTGCCTTGGGCACATTATATCCCATCCATAGCTTCGTTGCTCGGCGTCATTCACCAAGGTTCAGGTGCTTCCAGCCTCGGGCTCGAGCGTGCGAATGCAGCTTTCATATTTTGCGCTCGGCCACTCAGTCTCCGAATAGTTTCTTCCTCCTGACCACGCTAAGTGTATGTGCACGTCGTGCAGAGTCTTGGCTTGGCTTCATGTGACCGGTCTCGATGGCTCGAATACTTGATCAGCGCGGGCTTGCGCTACATCAAAAGTTGGGTCTCACTTCATACCAAATGTCTGAAGGTGAACTGCCAACTTCAGAATTAAACTTCAGACCAAGTTGATAAAGGCCAACTTCAGATCCAATAAGATGAAGTTGAAGTACCTCGAACAAAAACTTTTTGAAAATTCATTTTTTCTCTAAATAGTGATGGGAAAAGGTGCACTCCACCCCGAACAGCGTATACTATCGAAGAAATAGAGAGAAAACATAAAAGAACTCATTTTCCATCCTTGATGAAAATAGTAGGTTATCTTTAGAGTTATAACAATTTCAAGTAATCATGTGAAGAGAACTATGAAATTTGCCCTATGTAAGATGTCTAGAACTCAAACTTTTATCATTGGGTTGCATGTTGGCGGTATAGTTTCACTTTAAGCCTATCTTGAGGTAGCATCATCTAAAAAAGGAAAGGATATATGGCAGAGGTGACAACTCTGATCGCAAATAGTGTGTGCCAACAGGCCCTAACTAGAGTAGCCCAAGTCCATGATGCAATCTAAATTATGGAAGCGATAACAAACTAGACAAGCAGAAGCAATAAACGGGATAACAAGAAATAAGGATTTGGGAGGCAAGAAATAAGAAGAAAGAAACGAATCAAACTCACATACGTATATTGAATTCAATGGGAGAAAGAGAAACTTGAACCAAATCTCGGATTCATACTAGGATGCAATCCTCGGGTTCCCAAGTCTTAAGGGATACATGAGCTTCAAGCTCGAAACAAGAAGGCCAAGCCTCTCAATATTCTATCTTCTATATTCAAGATTCATAAACTAACTTATGAATGAAATGGCTAATTGTGGCATTTATAGGTGTGCCACACTCCTAATGTAATGTCTAAAAAGTCCTCAAATAAGATAAAAATAATACAAGCCTCGTATGGCCAAAATAGGGATTACACGTCAAATTCCCGTCCAAAACTAAGTAAAACAGGCGCCGCACCTAGCAGAGTAGGCGGTCCGCCTACTATAAAGGGTGAAAAGTGGGCGGTCTGCCTATTTACAGAGGCACCCCGCCTTCTTGAACTCCAGAGAGTTGGCCATCAACTAGGTGGTCCGCCTGATGCTGTGGGCGGTCCGCCTCTTCCTGGGAGGTCCTCAAAATGCACTCTAGGTGCTCCTCCTTGGTCCGTAGTCGGTCCTCCCTCTATGGTGCTCAAGTCCATGACCTTAAATCACTCTCGAATTCATCTCCGGAGCCCTTGACTTGTTTTCATTGTGCTCTCGAGCTTGGCTCTTGATGGTTGGGACCTAAGCCTAATTTGTATTGAATCATCCTCCCTTCTTGAAAGGATTTCGTCCTCGAAATCAAACCATCAGAGCCTACATTCAAAAACAAGCACAAACAAAGCTTCCCACTATAAGAGTAGATTAGTGCCAAAAGTGTGGAAAATACACTCTTATGATAGAGCCAAGCATCAATAACAAGTAAAAAGTTTATGTCTGAAACAACAAGTACTTGACTCAACAAGAAAGTGCAGCCATCACAAGAACAAGCAAAGAGATCAATAGGACATGGAACATGCAAGATAAAGCAATCAAATTCCCTATGACCCCTAAGCTCATGACCAACACACCAAGCCTTCAATGCAATTTTATCACAACGTGACGCAATGGCTTTGGCATGCTCAACACTCAAGGTGTGGTCAACATATGGAATGGAGTAAGCAAAATAGTTCAAGCAACAATTAACATCAAATACTCCACTCCCCTTCTTAAAAGCACTCTTACACATACCAAGAGGTACCTTCTCACCTCCACTTTTACCTCCAAGACAATCCTCCTCACTAGACAAACTCCCAAGGGAGGTCTCAAACGATAGATTATCTATAGAGTTAAGCTTTCCAAACCATGAAGGTTTAAACTCACACTCTACTCTAGTTTGATATAAATCACCATTTCCATTGAAGTTGCCCTCATACAAAGGATTAGTATAGGCACACTTCACAAGCTCAATAGTAAGCAAAAGTGAAGTATCCAAACTAAAGACAACATCCACACTTGAGGAGTCATCGAGCATAATTCAATCCATCTCATACACTAGAGACTCCTCAAGGCCACAACCACCCTCACTACACACCACCATCAAGTAAGCAATCAAAGGGAAGAGTAGGATATTCACTACACTCATCTTCTCCTCTATCAAATATGGGTGGGGTGTCATAACAAGATTCATAAACAAGATCAACTATAATATTTTCACTAAAGAGAGGTTCAATGAAAACCGAGCTCATATCATGACGTGGCATTACAACCTTCTCAACTAGTGATTCACATTCACACACAAGTTGACCATTCGACTCTACACTAGTTGCAAACACATTGTAATCATACAAATCATCAACTAGTATAGAGTTTTCACAAACAGTATCATAAGACAAGGAAGTATCATGCTTAAGGAAAGAAGAACTAACACTCACACTTGAGTTGCCATCTTGCTCACTCAATGCATTTGAAGTATCATGGCTAGCTTCTCCACCTTGTAGCTCACATTAGGGATCATCTTCACCTTGCTTTTCCACTTTTGGAACATGATTGAGGCTCCATCGGTTTGCCTCCAAGAATTCCTACACAAGAATTCAAACAAGAAGAAGAAAAAGATAAAGAGTTAAGGTTAGAATAAGGGGTACCCTCACTCTCAATGATTCTTTTTCCTCTTTCTTTTCCCTCATTTTTTCTTCAAGGTCGGGTGTAGATTTGGGTGGTGACAACCCACTCACATCACTCAACACAACCTCTTTTTTTTCCACTCGAGAGTTGTCACCGGTCATTCCCTTACTCCTCTCAATCTTTTGTCTTTCATATTCGGGCGAGTTGGGACGAGGCCCAAGAATACGCATAGCCGTAGTAGGTGGAATTTTAACATCAACCCGAAATCTAGGACATAGAGACTCATCACTTGATGTCTCCTTCTTCTTTGATGGTGAACCACTTGGCTTTGAAGCTTGTGGATTCGGGTTCACCTTGTTGACACTAGTCAACTCTTTTCTTGCACTTGTCCCACCACTTCTTGTATTTGTAGGACTTCTTGATTTCACCATTTCGACCATGGAATGAAGTTCTCGCTCTTTGCTCATTTGCATAGCAAAAAAATATGCACTAGTAGGCAATTGGCCTCTTGCCCGATAAGGGACAAAGTCATAAACCCTTTGACCTATGCCCACAAGATGCGCATCCTTCATAGCACTATATTGCAATCTCTTGTCTTCCAACCATAACTCACTTAACCATACATCAACATGTCACATGGGATACACATCACACCATACATAACTTTTGTAATTCCTATGAGATATGAGTACTCGAGCTTCCTTGGAAACCCACACTCCATCATGCTCATAAGGGTGCTCTAGCGTACGACATGGTATCCTTAGCTTATCAACCAAAGAGGTGCTAATATTATTGGTATCAGTGTCATCAATTTTGAGCAAGTTTCCTCCATAACCATTTACCTCAACAACGAACCTACGTCTATCCAAGCATTGTAAATTTACATCCAAGTAAGGACTTGAATGCTCAAGAGTAGCATCACTATCAACTTGGGTCTTCCTTATCCCTCATCTCCTAGCACCACCACTAGGATAACTTCCACTTCCCGTCACTCTTCCAACATTAGAAGTGTTGTTGAAAGTCGAAGAAGGAGTCTCACCATGGAATCTATAAGATCCTCTAGTCTTGGTTCCATAGCTAATAGCACCACTCCTACTACTACTACCTCTCACGACATTGATAGGACAATACAAGCCTTTGGTAGCAAGAGCAACACCATTTCTCAATCCACCTTTCACATGGGAATTATGAGCTTTGAGCCGTTTAGCACAAGTAGGATAGGCAAGCTTCCCTTTTTCCATGGAACAACCACCACCTCCTCCAAAACTAATGGAAGGACCTCTACTACTCCCTTGTACATTTTTAGAAACATTAAGAGAAGATGCAAGTTAAACATTTCTATAATCAACCTCATCATCAATTCTCTCTAAGTCACTATCAACATTGTCAAATTCATCACAAGAAGAGTAAGTAGGAACATTGTACCTTGAAGCGTCACCATCTTCATATTCTTGTTTAGAAGCATAAGGATCAACACATTCATCTTCATAAGCTTCATAGTCTTCATCAACCTCATCATCATCATAGTGAACCGCTTCATCACCATAGGAGCCATGGTTTTCCGAGTTGTCATAGTAATCCCCTTCAACATCATTGTAGGAACCATAGTCTCCATCATCTCCATACGAGTTATAGCAACTCACATCATCCCCGCATGAGTCGTAACCTCCACAATCATCATCCGACATAGTTGCACCAATAAGAGAAAGAACCTCACAAAATTCACTCCCTCACGTGCATCGCTCAAAATATGAACGCTCAAAGGCAAGGCCTTAATCTCTTAGAAACCACAGTGATCACAACTAGTATGTCCAAGTATTGGTTCGGAATGGAGTTAATGGGACTCTATGGACGGACGACTATTTAGAGTGCGCACTTGAGGCCAAAGAAAGTTTTACGACTCAACTTTGAATTCTAATCTCCTCTACACACGAGTGTCCTAATACGCTAAAAAGTTAGTGTCTTTCGAGTAGGCCAATTACCCTAGAAACACTAACCAAGAAGTATGGAAGCAAAGAATAATGAAAACCTAGGAAACAAAACTACCCCGACAACCTCAGGAAAAGAGGCGCCCCGCCTCTGTAAAGGGGCGGTCCACCCAGTGTGATATCCAAAGAGTTGCCCAAAAAGTGTGCGGTCTACCTCTGCAAGTGGGCGGTCTGCCTACTACACTCCTCAGCAGCTTCACAAAATGTGTTTTTGGCTCGCTTTGCACCCAAATTCCAATGTTTTCAAGTTGTTTTTGCAATTTAAAGGTACCCAATGGTGTTTTCAACTATCCCCAACAATCCCCAATGAATTTTATCAACACCCAATCAATAACAAGCTCGGATTAAGAAAATACAAATGAAAATAATCCGCGATAACAAACATCAAATAAATCATCACAACCAAGAACATCTAGCAATTTTTTTGCAATTTTAAATTTTTCACTTTTTGTTTCTTTTTCTTTTACCTAGAACAAGTAACAACAAGAACATAAATCTAAAGATACAATAAACAAGGAAAGAGGACTTGTAAGAACGAAACCCTATCCTTTTTCTGATACCAACTGATGCAATCTAAACTACGGAAGCGATAACAATCTAGACAAGTGGAAGCAATAAACGGGATAATAAGAAATAAGGATTGGGGAGACAAGAAATAAGAAGAAAGAAACAAATCAAACTCACATACGTGGATTGAATTCAATGGAAGAAAAAGAAACTTGAACCAAATCCTGGATTCATACTAGGATGAAATCCTCGAGTTCCCAAGTCTTAAGGGATACATGAGCTTCAAGCTCCAAACAAGAAGACCATGCCTCTCAATGTTCTTTCTTCTCTATTCAAGATTCATAAATTAACTAATTAATGAAATGGCTAACTGTGGCATTTATAGGTGTGCCACACTCCTAATGTAATGTCTAAAAAGCCCTCAAATGAGATAAAAAAATACAAGCCTCGTAGGGCCTAAATAGGGATTACACGTCAAATTCCTATCCAAAACTAAAAAAAAAGGCGCCCCACCTAGCAGAGTAGGCGGTCCGCCTACTACAGAGGGTGAAAAAGTGGGCGGTCAGCCTGTTTACAGAGGCGTCCCGCCTTCTTGAACTCCAGAGAGTTGGCCATCAACTAGGCGGTCCGCCTGATGCTGTGGACGGTCCGCCTCTTCCTGGGAGGTCCTCAAAATGCACTCTAGATGCTCCTCCTTGGTCCGTAGTGGGTCCTCCCTCTATGGTGCTCAAGTCCATAACCTCAAATCACTCTTGAATCCTCCTCCGGAGCCCTTGACTTGTATTCTTTGTGCTCTCGAGCTTGGCTCTTGATGGTTTGGACCTAAGCCCAATTAGGATTGCTTCAGTCCATAAAGAAGCTAAGGCTACTTGAGCAACAATACACATGGCGTATTCATACGCTAGGTGCAGTAAATTCTACCTCATATGATGATTTAGGTATTATCGAAGGGTTTAAAAGAATTGCCATCAGGTGCAATAAGCTATTGATTTATTGAGAGGAGGGAGAGATTTGCTGAGGGACAGAGACATGCTAAGCTTGCAAGAGGAGATAAAGTGATTGTGATTGACTTTCTAAAGTTAGGACCTCCTAATCTTAGGGGTCCAAGGAAGATTGAGACCTTACCAATTGGTGGAATGCATCCAGAAGGCATTAGAGTCACTGAGACGCGAAGATACGAAATGTGGAAAATTTTTCATTTTGAGTCTTATCTACTAAAGTGCGAAAGTTCATATGTTGAAGACATTTTGAATTTGATTTATCATCGTCCCTTAAAATTTGCATGAAAATATTAGGACATTATGAGCTTCAAGTCCAGTTTAGTTTACCCGATCTCCAAGTGCCATACCACACTCAACCAGAACACGGGTCGTTACATAGAAAGTCCACGAAAGGAATTGATTAAACACTTGCCTCAGTCCGAAGATAGCCTAGCTACTCAACAACCTCCTTCCCTCTCGGTATTTCCTCAATCCAAGACTACTCATGAATCAATGGATAAAATCCAAACTCAAAAGCCCTCCAAACTTGATAAGAATCAAAAACGAAACGCGGAAATAAAGATAAAGAGCGAGACACTACTCGAACTCCCTACGAAGTAACTATGGAGAACTCGTTCCATAATACCCTCGTATCGGTGTCAAGGAGGACCTACACTATGCAACTACCCTCGAGCCACACTTGGGGCTCGCAAATAGAATGATCGGGTTTTCGGTTCAAGACTCAACTAGGTTCCACTAGTGAATTCAAGCAACCAAGAAAGGATTTCTTCATAAAAAGAGATAAACTCTATTCATCATTCATAAGATTCAAAGGTAAGGTAAGGTAATGTTTCAAAGAGGCTAAGTGAAGTATTTATAGGCTTCACTTAGTCATACTAAAAGGTCTAAAATACCCCCAAAGTGGGTTAAAACAAATAAGGCCACGCAGGGCTATAGTTGGAAGTTCAAGCCAAAAGTAATAAAATATCCCGCAGGCCAACACAGGGGGAGGCGCTCCGCCTCCAGGTTGAGGCGCTCCGCCTCGGGATGGTGAGGCGCTCCGCCTCAGGATGAGGCGCTCCACCTTCTTCTGCTCAGCTCTCTGCTTCTTGGTAGGCGCTCCGCCTCAGCTCTGAGGCGCTCCGCCTCCTTCTGGAACTTGTGCAAGAGGCTCAAAATGAGCTTGAGGTGGATCACCTTGGAGCCCAAGTAGTCCTCCATCCATGGCACACCAAAGCATGCTCTTCAAGTTGCTCTTGGGGCCTTCTTCCATACTCTTCCATGTCAAGTGAAGATGGGTATCTTGGATCAACTTGGATTGACTCCGAGTGAATGGTCTTGAGGGGGTTTGGGTCTTATCATCCTCCCCTTCTTGAGAAGATTTCGTCCTCGAAATCGAAGTGTCATTCACGACCTCTTCATCATCATGCACGACCCCTTCATTACCTACATTCAAAGGAACCAAGTCACAAACATTGAAAGTATTAGAAACTTGATACTCACTTGGCAAGTCGACCACATAGGCATTGTTGTTTATCTTCGAGAGCACTTGGAATGGGCCATCTCCCCGGGGTGCCAACTTCCCTTTCCTAAGGTTAGGAAACCTTTCTCTCCGGAAGTGCACCCACACATAGTCACCCTTCTTGAGTTCCACCTTCTTGCGGCCTTTGTTTTTCTTGGAGGCAACCTTAGCATAAGCTTCCTCCAAGTTCTTCTTTGTCTTTGCATGGAGTTCAACCAAAGCCTTGGCTCTAGCTTTACCTTCAAAATTAACAACCATTTCCCTTGGCAAAGGGGTTAGATCAAGGGGAATCAAGGGGTTAAATCCATAAACACACTCGAATGGAGTCATGCCTATCATGCTATGCAATGTACGATTGTAGGCGAACTCCATAAGAGGTAGACGATCAATCCAAGTCCCGGCCTTCCCTCGGGTCATGGCTCGAAGAAGAGCTCCCAAGGTTCGGTTTACCACTTCCGTTTGCCCATCGGTTTGGGGGTGGTGGGACGTGGAGAACAAGAGCTTGGTGCCTAAAGCACCCCATAAACACCTCCAAAAATGACTTAGGAACTTAGTGTCCCTATCACTCACTATGGTTTGAGGCACACCATGCAACTTCAAGACATTTTCAATAAACAAAGTTGCCACATGTTGTGCATCATCACATTTCTTGCATGGAATGAAATGAGCCATTTTGGAAAACCTATCCACAACAACATAAATGCTATCATGGCCCCCTCTAGTCCTTGGTAATCCCATCACAAAATCCATTGAGATATCCAACCATGGACTAGTAGGTACGGGGAGAGGGGTATACAACCCATGAGGGTGGGCTTTAGATTTGGCTCGCTTGCACTCAAGGCAATTAGCGCAAAACTTTTCCACATGCACCCTCATCTTTGGCCAATGGAATTGTTCTTGAAGAATGGCCAAAGTCTTTCTTGTGCCAAAATGTCCCATGAGTCCCCCGCAATGTGCCTCATGCACAAGCAACTCTCTCCAAGAGGACTCCGGAATGCACACCCTACCATTTTTGAGGATATAACCATCAAACCATTGGTATTTGTCAACTCTCTCCCCTTTCTCTAGAGTGTCATGGACACTCTTTAGCTTTGGGTCATGAGCATACATCAATTTAATGCTCTCAAAACCCATGAGCTTAGAGGTGAGAGTGGTGGCTAGAGCAAACTTTCTCGAAAGCGCGTCCGCCACAACATTGTCCTTCCCTTTCTTGTATTGGATCACATAGGGAAAGGACTCAATGAATTCAACCCACTTGGCATGTCTCTTATTGAGCTTCTCTTGGCCTCTCAAATGCTTGAGTGACTCATGGTCACTCTTGATTACAAACTCACGAGGCCAAAGATAGTGTTGCCAATGGGCAAGGGCTCTCACAAGGGCATACAACTCCTTGTTATATGTAGAATAATTCAAGGAGGCCCCTTTCAATTTCTCACTAAAGTAGGCGATGGGTTTGCTATCTTGCATTAGAACACCACCAATTCCCACCCCCGAGGCATCACACTCAACCTCAAATGCCTTCCCGAAGTCGGGCAATTGCAATAGCGGGGCGGTACTCAACCTACTTTTCAACTCAAGGAAGGCCTTCTCTTGAGGCTCTCCCCAAACAAACGGTTGGTCTTTCTTCACCAATTCGGTGAGTGGAGCGGCAATGGAGCTAAAGTCCTTCACAAATCGCCTATAAAAGCTTGCGAGACCATGAAAGCTCCTCACTTGAGTCACGGTAGTAGGAGTAGGCCAATCACGTATGGCCTCTACCTTAGACTCATCCACCTCCACTCCTTGGGCACTCACAACAAACCCAAGGAAGACCACCTTCTCAACACCAAAGGCACACTTTTTAAAATTAGCATAGAGCTTTTCGGCTCTCAACTTTTCAAGCACAAGCCTAAGGTGTTCAACATGGTCGTCTATTGATTTGCTATAGATCAATATATCGTCAAAATAGACGACCACAAACTTGTTGATGAATGGCTTTAGAACATGGTTCATTAGCCTCATGAAAGTGCTAGGTGCATTGGAGAGCCCAAAGGGCATCACCAACCATTCATAGAGACCAAACTTGGTCTTGAATGCGGTTTTCCATTCATCACCCGGTTTCATCCGGATTTGATGGTAGCCGGACCTAAGGTCAATTTTGCTAAACACACATGAACCGCTCAATTCATCTAACATATCATCAAGTCGGGGAATAGGATGACGGTACTTTACCGTTATTTTGTTCACGGCCCGACAATCAACACACATTCTCCAAGTGCCGTCCTTTTTGGGAACAAGGATCACGGGCACGGCACAAGGACTCAAGCTTTCCCTCACCAAGCCTTTAGTGAGCAATTCATCAACTTGCTTTTGCAACTCCCTTGTATCCTCCGGGTTGCTCCTATAGGCCGGTTTGTTCGGGATTTGGGATCCCGGGACAAAGTCTATTTGATGCTCAATGCCCCTCAAAGGAGGCAATCCATCCGGCATTTCATCCGGGAACATGTCACCAAAATCCTTCAAAACATTCTCAAACACACTAGGCAAAGGGTTAGAAGAAAAATCACAATTAGAGTTTAGAACCATACCTTTGTGCACTAGGCATATGAGAAGCTTGTTGCCATCATTTCCTTTTAGGATCTCGCCCGGTTGCATCATGGCACATATGCCACCGGTGGAAGTAGGTGGGATTGCCACCAAGCTTTTGGACAAAGGGCTAGTCTCAACAACCGACTTAGCCTTTGCCACTTCTTTCAACTCCCGCATCCGTTTGTAATCATCGCTCACTTGTTTGGGAGTCATGGGTGGGAGCACAAACTTTTTCCCCTCATGCGTCACCGTATAGGTGTTAGCATGACCATTATGAACCACACGTCGATCAAATTGCCAAGGCCTACCAAAGAGTAGGTGGCATGCTTGCATAGGCACGACATCGAACATGTGTTCATCCACATAGTTCCCAATCTTGAATTTGATCAAGCATTGTTTAACCACCCTCAACTCACCACACTCACTAAGCCATTGAAGCTTATAAGGATTTGGGTGTTTCAAGGTAGGTATTTTCAATTGGGTAACTAGTGTTTGGCTAATAACATTAGCACAACTTCCCGAATCAATGATCATAGAGCAAAGGAGTCCCATGACTCGGCATTTGGAGTGAAAGAGGTTCTCTCTTTGTAAGGTCTCAACATCCTCTACGCACATGGCTCCTAAGCTCCTCCTCACAACAAGGAAGGCATGGGAATCATCATCTTCTTCCTTGGCAATCTCCCCATCATCTCCTTCCTCCTCACCCTCTACTCCCTCTTCTTCTCCCTCCTCGGACTCACTATCTTGCTCATAGACCAAGTCACCAACAAGAACCATAGTTTTCCGGGTCGGGCAATCTTTAGAGAGATGACCATAACCCTTACACTTAAAGCATTGAGTAGAAGAAGAGATTGGATTACTCAATTGAGTTCTAGAATTACCTCCCACGGGTTGTGTAGACCTTTCAAAAGGCTTCTTCACATCCTTGCTAGCACTTGCACTTGGGAATTTGGCATTCGTTGTGGGAGCTTTCCAATCCTTTGGTTTGTTCATGGAAGTAGAAGTGTTGCTCTTGTAACGGTTGGACTTCTCTTTCTCAAGCCATTGCTCGGCTTGGATAGCGGCATCAAGAACCTCTTGAAGTGATAGATAAGCACGCAATCTCAATTGTGAGGCTATACCATAGCTCAACCCATTCATGAAACGGATCACGGCTTGCTCCTCATCTTCGGTGTCCATATCCAAAGCCATTCGAGTTCTTTCAAACTCATCATAATATTCATGCACCGTCTTGACACCTTGCTTCAACTCATAAAGCTTCTTGAGTTGCTCTTGACGATATCGAGGAGTGATGTACTTGATACTCATGATACCCTTCAAGTCGATCCAACCCACATTCACGGGAATTCCCGCCCTTCTCCTTGATCTCTTGACGGACTCCCACCAAGTAGATGCATAGGATTCAAAGGATGAAATAGCATAGGTGCCTTTCCTCTCATCGGACATCTCGTTTGTGTCAAACAATCTTT
Source organism: Petunia x hybrida (assembly GCA_037355625.1). NCBI lineage: Eukaryota > Viridiplantae > Streptophyta > Magnoliopsida > Solanales > Solanaceae > Petunia > Petunia x hybrida. The sequence continues at coordinate 3,770,052 of JBBBVM010000152.1, read as the reverse complement.
CCATTTGTAGCACCCATTCAATGTAAGCATTCGGATCACAATTCCCTTTGAAGGTTGGGAGACTAAGTTTCACACTATTGAGGTTGGTGTTGTCACGACCCCCACGGAACGGCTCCGGTTGGCCCCCATAGTGATCTTCATTCACACCATACTCCCTCCGCGCATTCCCTCCAACATATCCCATAGGTGGCCCTCGACCTCGGCCCCTACCACGATCCACATTACGACCCCAATTCATACCTCGTCTCGGTTGAAAGTGATCATCAAGCCCATACATATCATTACCATATTCGGCTTCCTCCCCTTCTTGAGCCTCATCGGCTTGTTCAAGAGGTTGCACATTTCGGATGGGTCTTGGTAATGGAACGTCTCTTGGGGGATTATCCAAGATACGGGGAATGCCTGTTCGTTCAATTCTCTCCCGGTCCTCCTTTACCCGTTGTTGATTGAACAACTCAAAGACATGACTTACTTGTTCCGGGGTAAAGTTAGGAGTACTTGAGACTTCACCGGTCTCAATTGGGACACTCGGGGTCCCCTTTTCAATTGGGACACTCGGGGCCCCTTGGTCACCTTGGGTACTTGAGGCACCCTTTTCAAGTGACTCAATCCTTTGAGTCATGACGTCCATCTTGGCAAGAATGCTAGCCAAGGCATCCTTGATGAAATCTTGACTCTCGTTGGACATTGTACCTACAAAGAAAGAAACAAGAGTTAGTCAAAACACCTCACTCGCTCCCTCACAAGTTTTCACTCGGATCACTCGTATGGTGGTGATGGCTATTTCACTCTTGCTTGAACTCAAAGTTTCACGAAGTTGAACAGTAAACCTAAACTTAATCACTCGACTCGAAAGCCCAATGCACTCCGGGGTGAGTGGAGTTAATAGGACTCGATTGGAACGCTAAGCACTTTGAGTGAGGACTTGAGTCAAAAGGCACTACGGGTCTTCTTTGAGTTCTAGTCTCCTTTCTAAGGCACGATGATCCTAATTAGCTCGAAGTAATTAGTACTAATCAAGTAGGATTATACTCTAATAGTACCAATTAGAAGCAATGCAAACAACAAAACACGAGAACCTAGAAGAAACTACCCAATTCCCAACGTTCAGGAAGTAGGCGCCCCGCCTCAGCTAGTGGGCGGTCCGCCCAGGGTAATGCTTCAGGTGGAGGCGCTCCGCCTCAGCAGGGAGGCGCTCCGCCTCAGCAATTTCCAGAGAGGTCACAGATTTGAGGCGCTCCGCCTCAGAATGTAGGCGCTCCGCCTCTGCAACCTTCAGCACTGTTCAACAACGCGTTTTTTCTTGGTTTTTCACCCAACAATTCAACTAATCAAGCGTTGTTTTAGCAATTCAAAGGTACCCAAATGTTGTATTAGTCACAAAGATCAAACCCCAACAACTTTTATCAAACCCCAATCAATATCAAGCAATCCACCATGTTCATCTTCTTCAAAGCTAGGGTTTCAAAATTTTCAAATTCTCATGGGGTTTCAAAATTTCAATTCACGCAATACAACTCCAAATTGGGTGTTTAAGGTACCAAAAGAACGGGAATCACACAAGGATCAAACCCCAATATCAAATCTCAATCCAATATCAATCCAACTCAAGAATCAATCAAAAGCCATCAAGAACAAGTTCATCAAGGGTTTTAAAGGGTTTTGGGGTTTTGATTTTCAATCTTCTCCAATCCAAGTGTTTTTGGTATCCAAACGACGGGATTTCAACCACGATCAAGAATCTATAACACCCATATCAAGAATCATTCAAACCAACAAGTTACACCAAATTTTTAGATTTTCAATTTTTCAATTTTTTTGTAGTTTTCTTCTTTTAACAACAACAAACAAGAACCTAAGATAGAAACCAACCTAGGCACGAAGAATCAAGGGTCGGGGGTTTGTAGTAACAAAACCCGAGCCTTGCTCTGATACCAAGATGATAAGAATCAAAAACGAAACGCGGAAATAAAGATAAAGAGCGAGACACTACTCGAACTCCCTACGAAGTAACTATGGAGAACTCGTTCCATAATACCCTCGTATCGGTGTCAAGGAGGACCTACACTATGCAACTACCCTCGAGCCACACTTGGGGCTCGCAAATAGAATGATCGGGTTTTCGGTTCAAGACTCAACTAGGTTCCACTAGTGAATTCAAGCAACCAAGAAAGGGTTTCTTCATAAAAAGAGATAAACTCTATTCATCATTCATAAGATTCAAAGGTAAGGTAAGGTAATGTTTCAAAGAGGCTAAGTGAAGTATTTATAGGCTTCACTTAGTCATACTAAAAGGTCTAAAATACCCCCAAAGTGGGTTAAAACAAATAAGGCCACGCAGGGCTATAGTTGGAAGTTCAAGCCAAAAGTAATAAAATATCCCGCAGGCCAACACAGGGGGAGGCGCTCCGCCTCCAGGTTGAGGCGCTCCGCCTCGGGATGGTGAGGCGCTCCGCCTCAGGATGAGGCGCTCCGCCTCAGGCGCTCTGCCTCAGGATGAGGCGCTCCACCTTCTTCTGCTCAGCTCTCTGCTTCTTGGTAGGCGCTCTGCCTCAGCTCTGAGGCGCTCCGCCTCCTTCTGGAACTTGTGCAAGAGGCTCAAAATGAGCTTGAGGTGGATCACCTTGGAGCCCAAGTAGTCCTCCATCCATGGCACACCAAAGCATGCTCTTCAAGTTGCTCTTGGGGCCTTCTTCCATACTCTTCCATGTCAAGTGAAGATGGGTATCTTGAATCAACTTGTCTTGACTCCGAGTGAATGGTCTTGAGGGGGTTTGGGTCTTATCAAAACTGAACTTCTCAAGTCACCAAATGGTGGAAAAAATACCACGACCAAAGCCCCCATTGATACTTGAGCTTTTTGGTGTCCCCAACGAAAAATGCTTGGTGCGGTGTGCCAGGTGCCGCCCTGGGGTCGCGCTAGGCCACTTGATCTGGCACCAATAACTTAAAAGGACTCCACAACTCCTGTCCACTTAAAAGCCTATAACCTTTCCTATAAAACTTTGATTGACGAACTGTTTGAATTTAGAGACTAATATCGAAGAGCTATAACTTAGTATGAAAATTTTAAAATAATTTTCAATTGAGAGTAGTATGCTCCCAAAGTTAAGTCATGTGCGACTTTGGACCTTCCTTGCCATCTAATATTCCAAACTTCATACTTAAAACTCTAAATCACACTTGACGCATAGGTCAAAAAAGGTATTTAGAATTCTCTATGAGCTAAATCTCCAAATCAGACAGAGCACAAATCGAAGGGGCGAGTTTGTTACAGTTCAAACACCAACTTTCACACGAAGTGCTGAATATGATCAAACAGAACCAGAATTCGCTTTTGTTTGCACAAATATATCAAAAAAATACTTCACAAACTAAAGAATCAACGGCCACCGAACGGAGAACCGAACGGAGCTTGTTTACTCAAAACGGCATGTCAAGTTCATTGGTTGATCGACGACAAACTTAAAAGTATAATCGTGTTCCAAACCCTATCAAACGATTTCCAATTGACCTAAAATTTACAAGCAAGTCAAAGATAACATATCAAAGCTATAGAACTATCTCTTCATTAAATAGCTCTGATTCTCAAAGCGATCGTTCGGGTCGTTTGAACACATGGGTCTTTAATTTATATGTTATTATATTATGATTAAAATTTTTTTTATAATTGTATAAATAAACAGGATATATAGGTGATTTAGAAGGGTATTTAGGTAATTTATTTCTAATTTTGGAGTTTATGCTTTTACAATAAGTGTGTGTGTGTGTATATATATAGGAGGAAAACAATAAAAATATACTCCGTGATATCTTAGAAGTGGTGTATGATGAGACTGAGATGTACGCAGACCTTACAGCCATCAAGTTGGAGAGGTTGTTTCCGGTAGACCTTCGGGTAAAGAAAAATGTTTTCGAAAATATATTTTGAACAATAAGATGAAAAAATAGGACGAAAACTACCACACTAAGGAAAATGCTGGCCTAAAACTAAAGAATACCCAATAATAAACAGAGAATTCCAAAAGCAATAAAGACGAAGTATCATATAGAAATAGTATATATAGAAGTAATACTACTTCTAATATGGCATAAATCGCTCGACTGCAGACTAACTGATGTAGGGAAAACAAGGAAGCGATAAAATAAGATAGAAAGGCTCGAACAAAGACCCAAGTAGCAACAGAGAACTCATTCTGTTACACCCCGGATGGATGTCAAGGATCACCTACACTACGCAACTACCCTCGAGTCAATAAGAACTCGCAAGTAGAATGATTGGGGCGGGGTCGTTGTCCAACTAGAATCCACTAGAAGCACACAAATCCCAAACATAGGTTCTTTCATTCATTCTCAAGAGCATTGCTCAAGTTTCACATTCATCAATAATAAGCTGAGTATAAAATAAGCTATACTTGGGTTTTTATAGTGTTTCCCAAGCTTACACAATGACCCAAATACCCTTACTAATAAGGTTCATCAAATAAGCCACATAGGTCAAAACAGTAAAAGAAACATAAGTTCAGCAGCTGGGAGGGGCGCCTGAAGCTGGGAGGGGCGTCTGGATTGTGCTGAAGCTGGGAGGGGCGCCTGGGGTCAGGCGGGGCGCCTGTGCACTTTGCACTCTTAGGCAGTGAGGTCTTCAGGCGGGGCGCCCGGGCTAGGAGGGGCGCCTGGATGTGCTGGGCCTCCCTCCTCCTCCTTAGGCGTGAGGCCTAATGCTGAAACCATCCGAAACACTTCCAAAGCACTTGACTTCAAGTCCTTTGTATTTTCCAAGCTTGGCACACGTTGGAAAGTGTCTTGGCTCGATTTTCCCCGCATCATCCTCCCCTTCTTGAAGATATTTCGTCCTCGAAATCAATGCATTCACGTCCAAGGCATCATCTCTTCGGGGTGCGCAATGCTCTCCTCCCTTGAAACCCTTGATCGTCACTTTGACATAGGTCTCTTCCAAGATCTCCCTTTCCTTAACATGGAGCTTAGAACCTACAAGCAACGACAAGCAATCACAAGATTTCCTACTTTGAAAGTAGGTTAGTGCAAGAAGTGTGGAAAACACACTCTTGTAGTATAACCAAGCATCAATACTAATTACAAAGAGCAAGTCTCCAAGGAGAACAACAAGTACTTGGTTAATTAACAGCATGCACTCAACACGATAATGAGCAAATAGGTCATGGGGACATGGAATATGCAAGATCAAGCTATCAAAATCCCCTTGAACCTTAAGCTCAAGATCAACAAACCAATTCCTCCTCAAGGCGTGATTAATAAGTGGAGTGGAGTGAGTCGAATAACTCAACATACAAGAAGTATCAAGTACTCCACTCCCCTTCTTTAGAGAATACTTACCCACACCAAGGGACTCCGCTTTACCTCCAATTTCATCACCTAAGCAACCCTTCTCAAAAGACAAGCCCTTAAGGAAGGCATTGATAATGGCCTTTTCTTCATCATAACCCCAACAAGCTATAGTAGGGTTACTCAAAGAGTCATTTACCTCAATCAAGTTTTCACACAATGGGTTGCCTAAGGAGTCAAATCCTTCACACCATGGAGGTTCCATCTTACTATCAACCCTAGTCCGATACAATTCGCTACCACAAATGAGATTATCTTCAAACAATGAAAATGTAAAAACATGCACCTCAAATTCATGGTCACACAAAAGCATGGTATCAAGACTAGGTTCTTTACCCATACTCGAGGAGTCATCGAAAACAAATCGATCCATTTCATACTTAAGAGACTCCCCAAGGTCACAACTATCCTCACTACGACGCATAGGTCCACCAAATAGAAGCATATCAATAAGGGTATGATCAACCATCTCATCTTTCCCTTTGTCAAAGGTTGGTGGTGTATCATAGCAAAGGTCACAATCATTGTCAACTATCAAATCTACACTAGGGAGAGATTCACAAAACAATGAGCTCACATCATGATGTGGCTTAGCATTTCTCTCAACTAGTGTTTCACAAGCATACGCAAGTTGACAACTAGACTCTCCACTAGTGGTATACTCACTAGATGCATCAAAAACACCAACTAGTGTTGAGTCATCACAAGACAAGTAGTTAGTAGGCTCATGAAAAGGTGAAGCAACACTTACATTTGTAGTACTTCCTTGATCACTAACAAGGCTTGAAGTGTCATATGCAACTCCTCCTTCATAAAGCTCACTTTGAGAACTTTTCCCCTCTTGTCTTTCCTTCCAAGCACTTGGTTGAGGCTCCAATGACTTGTCTTCAATTGTACCTACACATGAACTTTCACAAGAAAAGGTAGAAGATGAAGAATTGTTAGAACAATGGGTGCTCTCACTCTCAATTTTTCTTTCCTCACCCCTCTTCTCTCTCAATTTTACCTCAAGGTCAAGTGTAGTTTGTGGTGACAATCCACTCACATCACTCCTCAAATCCTCTCCTATTTTCTCTCTTGGATTGTCACCGGTCACTGCCTCACTTCTCTCTATCTTTTCTCTCTCATTTGAAGTGGAGTGACTCCAATTTTCACCATGCATTAGCAAGACAATGAGATTGTTTGCCTCGGGTTCAAGTACAATGGGTGATTTTGTTTTAGCCACTTCCCTTAACTCCCTCATTCGCTTGTAGTCATCACTCGCTTGCTTGGGAGTTAAAGGTCTAAGCACAAACTTCTTTCCCTCGTGCTTAACCGTATAGGTGTTAGCACGACCATCATGAACCACATGTCTATCAAATTGCCATGGCCTTCCAAAGAGAATGTGGCATACTTGCATAGGCACCACATCAAACATGTGTTCATCCACATAGTTCCCTATCTTGAACTTGATCATGACTTGCTTGACCACCTTCAATTCACCACACTCACTAAGCCATTGCAAGCGGTAAGGATTTGGGTGTTTCAAGATGGGTATCTTCAATTGGGAAACTAGTGTTTGGCTAATGACATTAGCACAACTTCCCGAGTCAATAATCATGGAACACATAAGACCCATGACTCGGCATTTAGCATGGAATAGATTCTCCCTTTGCAAAGCCTCACTATCCTCCACAAACAAGGCACCTAAACTCCTCCTCACAACAAGGAAGGCATGGGCATCATCATCATCCTCCATTGCATCCTCCACATCATCAACCTCCTCATCACCCTCTACTCCCTCTTCATCCTCGGGTTCACTATCTTGTTCATACACCAAGTCACCCACAAGAACCATAGTTTTCCGGGTAGGGCAATCTTTGGAGATATGTCCATAACCCTTACACTTATAGCATTGAGTAGAAGTAGAGATAGAATTACTCAAGTGAGTTTTAGAGTTACCTCCTACATGTTATGTAGACTTCTCATACGGCTTCTTCACATCATTGCTAGTACTTGCACCACTTGCATTTGGGAATTTGGCATTTGTTGTAGGAGTCTTCCACTCCTTTGGCTTGCTCATGGGAGTAGTAGTACTCTTGTAGCGAAGAGATTTCTCCTCTTTGAGCCATTTCTCGGCTTAAACCGCATCTTCACAAAGCTTGTAGTGATCATTGTACTTGTGAAACTTCAATTGTGAAGCTATGTCTCGGTTCAAGCCACCTTTAAATCGGATCATGGCCGTTTCATTATCTTCCTCATCCAAGTCTAGGTTCATCCGGGGCTTGTTCAAATTCATTGAAGTACCCCCCAACCGACTTGTAACCTTGCTTCAACTCATAGAGACGTTTTTGTTGGTCCACTCGGTATTGGTTAGTCAAGTACTTCTCATCCATCACACGGATCAACTCTTCCCAAGTAAGATTGATAGCCATTCTTGTCCTCCTTCTATTCCTCTTGACCGACTCCCACCAAATAGAAGAAAAGGATTCAAAGGAAGATATTGCATACTTGGTCTTCTTCACCTCGGGCATATCATTGGTGTCAAATATCCGCTCCATGGACAACTTCCAATCAATGTACTCCACCAGGTCACTACTTCCTTTGAAAGAAGGAATAGTGAGCTTCACACTATTAAGATTGTTGTTGTCACGACCCCCTTGGTAAGGCTCCAGTTGGCCTCCAAAGTGATCTCCATAACCACCAAGATCCCTTCTAGCATTCCCTCCAACATAACCCATGGGTGGCCCTCGACCTCGGGTTTTACCCCTATCCACATTCCGACCCCTAAATTGATAGTGAGCATCATACCCACCATCAACATAGTAATCCTCCTCCCCTTCTTGAGCTTGTGCAACTTGCTCAAGAGGTTAAACATTTCAAATTGGTCCGGGAAGTGGAACATTCCTTTGGGGATTGCCCATAAGGTTAGGAATGGTCACTCGTTGGGTATTGCCCAACAATTGTTCAATTCGATCACGATCCTCCTTTATCCGTTGTTGATTGAGCAACTCAACAACTTGTTCCGGGGTAAAGGTTGAACTACTTGTGCCTTCACCGGCTTCAACTTGGGCACTCGGAGTCCCTTTCTCCGATTGGACATTGGAAGTCCCTTGCTCAACTAGGGTACTTGAGGTCACCCTTTCAAGGTTTTCAATCCTTAAGTTCATACTATCCAATTTGGCAAGGCTAGTAGCAAAGGCATTCTTAGTGAAATCATCACCTTCATTGGCCATCGTACCTACAAAATGAGCAAACGGTACCAAAATAACCTCACTCACTCCCTCACAAGTGTTTCACTCGGTTCACTCGTTTAGTGGTGGTGGATATTTCACTCGGACTTGAATGCTAATAGCTTCAAGTAGTTGAACAACAATCCTCAACTCAACCAACTATTCACAAGCCAACTGTACTCCGGGGTGAGTGGAGTTGATATGACTCAATGAACGCTAAGCACTTTATAATGAGGACTTGAGTTAAAAGGATCTAAGAATCTTCTTGGAGTTCTACTCTCCACTAATGCACGAGTTACCTAAAAGCTTCAAGGGCTAGTACCAATCAAGTAGAAAGGTTACTCAAAGTAGTACTAGCTAGATGTTATGCAAACAAAGAAATAGGAAAACATAGGAAAAACTACCCAAAACAACACCTTCAACAACCAGGAGGGGCGCTCAGAGTTGTGCAGGCAATCAGGCGGGGCGCCTGGGACCTAGGCGGGCGCCTGAGGTCTTAGGCAGTGGCCAAGCTAGGCGGGGCGCCTAGCTGTGAAGCAGTTCTAGTTCGTTCCAAACTTGTTCCAAGTCGATTTTCAATCCACAAATCCGATGTTTTCAACTTGTTTTCACAATCCAATGATATCCAAAGTTGTTTTTGATCTTCCTTAACAAACGCCAATCAAATTTACAACTAAACAATCAATCAAATCCAAGGTTCAATGTCAAGAAACTCAAGAACACAAGGGTTTGTCAAAAGGGTTTCAAAATAGATTGTGTCCCATCAAATTTGGTGTTATACATGTTCAAATCCCACAAAATTGGTACCAAATCCTTTGTTTTTCAGTCAAGATCAATCCCCAATGTTAAGTTCTCAATCAAACACCCATTCAACCTAAGAATCAAGCCCAAATCATCAAGAACAAGGTTTATCAAGGGTTTAAAGAAATTTTGGGGTTTCAAATCTTCAATTTCACAAATTCAATCCAAACCAAGTGTTTTTGGTACCCAAACAACGGGATTTCAACAAGGATCAAGAATCTATAACACCCATAACAAGAATCAAACACATCAATAAGATACACCAAATTTTTGGATTTTCAACTTTCTCAATTTTTTTTGTTTTCTTCTTCTTTCTAATAACTTCAAACACAAGAAACTAAAAGAAACTAACGTAAGCACGAAGAATCAAGGGTCGGGGGTTTGTAGAAACAAAACCCAAGCCTTGCTCTGATACTAAATGATGTAGGGAAAAACGAAAGCGATAAAATAAGATAGAAAGCGAGACGAGGCTCGAACAAAGACCCAAGTAGCAACGGAGAACTCGTTCCGTTACACCCCGGGTGGATGTCAAGGATCACCTACACTATGCAAATACCCTCGAGTCAATGGGAACTCGCAAGTAGAATGACCGGGGCGGGGTCGTTGTCCAACTAGAATCCACTAGAAGCACACAAATCCCAAACATAGGTTCTTTCATTCATTCTCAAAGAGCATTGCTCAAGTTTCATATTCATCAATAATAAGCTGAGTATAAAATAAGCTATATTTGGGTTTTTATAGTGTTTCCCAAGCTTATACAATGACCCAAATACCCTTACTAATAAAGTTCATCAAATAGGGCAAAACAGTAAAAGAAACATAAGTTCAGCTGGGAGGGGCGCCTGGATTGTGTTGAAGCTGGGAGGGGCGCCTGGATTGTGCTGAAGCTGGGAGGGGCGCCTAGGAAGGTGGAGCGCCTGTGCACATTTGCACTCTTAGGCAGTGAGGTCTTCAAGCGGGGCGCCCGGGCTAGGCGAGGCGCCTGGATGTGCTGGGCCTCCCTCCTCATCCTTAGGCGTGAGGCCTAATGCTGAAACCATCCGAAACACTTCCAAAGCTCTTGACTTCAAGTCCTTTGTATCTTCCAAGCTTGGCACACATTGGAAAGTGTCTTGGCTCGATTTGCCCCACATCACTAATCGTCTATTCTAATCCTTGACCTCCACACCTTCCTATTTAGGACCATGTCCTCGGTAATTTGAAGGTGGTCCATGTCATGCCTAATCACCACACCCCAATTCTTCTTTCAGTCTACCTCTACCTTTATGTAGACCCATCGCAGCCAACCCCTCGCACCTCTTCACCGGATCATCTTTGCTCCTCCTCTTCACATGTCTGAACCATCGCAGTTACTCGCATCTTGTCCACCATTGCGGAAACTCCCACCTTGTCACAAATGACCTCGTTCTTGATCTTATCCGTCTTTGTATGCCCACACATCCATCTAAGTATTCTCATCTCTGCTACATGCATCTTCTAAATGTGTGTGTTCTTAACTAGCCAACACTCTGCCCCTTACAACAATGCTGGTCTAATGACCACTCTGTAGAACTTAGCTTTAAGTTTAGGTGGCACTTTGTTATCGCATAGGATACCGGAAGGTAGCCTCCACTGCACCCAACCTACTCCAATACGAAGTATGATATCATCATCAATTTCTCTACTGCCTTGGAAAATTGAGCCAAGATACTTGAAGCTTCCTTTCTTGGGGAAAGAAATGCGATATTAACCCTAGATTAACGAAGTTTGAGTGTTCAAATTAGTTTGCTATTAGATGTACTTAATTTGTGAAGATGATATAAATGCTACCGAAACTATTAATTTAAAAAATATAACTCTATAAAAAGGACATACAGGTGAATATTATTTATGATTTTAGTCCAAAGTTTACTGATCCCAACGCAAGTCCCCGCCTATTCGAGGATGAAGGTACTTGAATTCTTATAAACCAAATGCATAAATGACCTTTTAAAGTTGTCCTAATTTTTTATTTAGGCACCTCAACTAGGGTAGTTACCTATTAGACACTAACATCAATTGATTTGTATGCCGACTTGGCTAAAAGATTATTTCTCACCTCTTTTATGTGCATGAGCTTATCCAAAATCATGTTATTCTTCTTTTCCTTATTTATTAAAACAAAATAATTTAAACACCACACAGCCTCCATTACCATCACCCTCTACCACCGCTGCCACTGTTCCTTCTCTGTTTCACGCCGGAAGTTCCAGTGTGGACTATGCCGGTAAAGATAGTGACAACGGATTGCAGGGGAGGGGAAGTTAATTTTTCAAATTTTCCTTTGGTCACAAGACACATGTCTTCGATTTCATCACTTTGCATGTCACCAGCAACTGAGTAATAGTCACTTTATTTTGTGGATTGGTTGTTAGTGAGGGGCTCAATAGGTAGAGATTGGACATATATTAAGTGTTTAAAGAAAATCAGTCTTAGTTGAGCTGTCAAAATGAAAAATGAGGACAACTTTAAGAGTTTCTCTATGTATTTGGCCATATTTATAACCAATATTTGTTTTAGAGCCCGTTTGGGTGAGCTTAATACGGGCATATGACTACCTCAAGAGTACTATGGACTTGTATAATACTTGGGAAAAGTTTGTGAAACTAATTGTTAGTGGACTTTCAGTTTCCAAAACAAAAAATTGAAGTACAAGCATAAACATCTACTCTTTCTAGGCTAAGACTTTCCAGTGAAGTAATAATAGCAGTACCATGCTAGTTGAGATTTGAGAATAAAGCTTTTTGTAAAGCTAAGGTAGCAATCTCGGACTTGGGGTGTGATTAAGCTAAGATTTTAAATTAGTTAAAGCTAGCTAAGCAATGATTGCTATTGTATTATGACCCTAATTGGTTAAATCTATTTAGTACTAAGTCGTGAAAGATGATTATACAAAATTGAGCACTAGACAGTAATCACATTAGCTCCCTAATCTAAAAGACTTAGATGTTGCTTGAAAAGGACAATATGACAAAGGCAAAGACTTCAATGTTGGACGTCGTGGTATGTTAGGGTCGAAAAGACAATTTCATGTGCTAACCTCAAATTAAAGCAATTCCTTTTCAATTTGTCGTTGCTTATTAAATTTCCTAAGCCTGATCAAATTTCCCACTTCTTCTTTCATAAGGAAAATATACAATATTATCACGCTCCACTTCTTGAGCCGTTAATATTGACAACTTAAGGATCTGTATTAAGACCTATACTTGATTAGATTCATTTCACTTTTATTATGTTCACAAATCGATGGCCTAATTATTCATACGATGTAGTAGCTGGATTTGCCTAAGCATGCAAAGCGAATCTAATTGATCATCTGAAGCGGTAGTTGCCTAAGCATGCAGGAAAAGAGAAACAAAACTTAACTCTTTTATTTTTCTCCATTTTTTATCCGCGAATAAGGGGAATTTATACTTATATACAATTTTGAAGCCTTAATTACCAAAAAAATAGCAATATTATTGATATTACAAAACATGACATTATTTTTTATATACAAGTTGCTACAAACAACTAAAAAAGGAAAAACCTAGTCTCCACCTAACAATTCCCCCACTTGCCACCCCTACTGCCGTCTATTGTCCCCACTGCCACCGTCCAGGTTTGTATATCTTTGTATATATTTGTATTTTTATATATAAATATGTATATCTTTATATATTTTATATATAAATGTCTATATCCACCCTTTTTTGTATGTATATGTTTGTATATATGTGTATGTTGTTGTATGCTTGTGTAGAATGGATAGTTATTTGTATTTGTATTTTTTGTATGTGTCGTGTATATCTTTTGTATGTTTGTGTATATTTGGTTATTGATAGTTTCAAAACATTAAATTTTTAAAATTTTGCAATGTATATATTTATATTTTTGTATGTTACATCTTGTAGATATAAAAAAAAAATCTGGTGGTGCACTGGTGGCCGGCGGCGGCTGTCCGGTGGTTGGCCAGCACCGGTGAGTGGTGGCAGCAGCCCCCAGGCAGTGATGGGTGGGAGAATTTAAAGGAGAAGGAGATGAAACCCTAAATTGTAGGTATTTGTTGAAACTTATATATGGAATGTTAAAAAACTATTGATATATTTTGTAAAGTGATAAAGTATTGCTATCTTTTGTCAATATAGTGACATGATTGTATATTTCTGTAAATCACCCTTATCAAAATTACCTCAAATCAGCCGTGCGTTAGGCCCCAAAATATAGAATTACTCTTTTTTTTTGTCATAAAAATTACTCCTATTGTTATATATAAATCATTTACTGTTTAAAAAAATTTATTTAATATCAAGGATGAGTAAATTCTTTTATCATTTTTTACTGATTAGTTTATATCACTTCTATTTATCACTCTACTGCATGATTTTTTCCTTGAAGGCCTTTGTAGGAACAAAAGAATTAGCAGCTTGCGTCTCAACGAAAGAATAAACTTTAAATAGAAATTTGTGTAAGTTTTATTAAATAAATTTAAGGCCTCTTATTAAAATATATATGACTACTAACACCCTTGAACTTTTGAACTCTTCCTTAACAAGTTGACACCTTCGCTAAGTTATTCATGACTTCGACATTTTAAATCTCTTGACTTCTGCTCAACATTTCAAACTTCATCTATATATATATATATAGTACCTAACTCCATTAAAACAATATTTTTTAAGAAGAAAATTCAGTGAAACTGAGGGATATATTCAAATAGAGCAAGAGGGACAGTGATTTTACTTTTAGTTTAAATTCAAGCTCATAACAAGCTCTGCTATCACAACCAAAAGATGAAGGATTTGGCTAACGCTCCTGCAATGCCTCATAAAATATAAGCTTAATTTTGACAGATTTTGCATCTTAAGTTAAACAAATTATATGTCCCTCCATTTTGATGGGATAATGTTTGCGTCCATCTCACCCTCCACAGACCTCATTTATGGAATAACACTCGATCATTTTTTTTCTTGTTGTTGTAAGTTAAACAAATTATATGCAGTATGTGTTAATAAGATAGTTTGGAGAACTACATTTTGGTGGTTGGGAGATGGTACAAATGTTGGCATGGATTGAAGTCATTTCTGACTGATTAGCAATAAAATGAGCAAAAGTGCCTACAATTCACTGATGTTAAGCTACTTGTTCCGAGAGAATGACACAATTTTTGTATTAGTCTGTCAAAAAAGAATGTCATAATTTTAAATTTTTTTAAAAAAAATTAATTTATGTTAATGAGATGATTTTCAGCCATACATATATGGCTTATTTGAAATCGTAAATTTCAAAAACTTTTTTTTTTTTTGGATTAAACTTTGTGTTAAATCAAAATTATATATGATTTATAAATTGAAATGGATGGAGTATATTAAACTCTATCCTATTCCAAGATCTTTATAAGTTTACTTAAATTATTTATTGACAAATGTAATTTAAAAAATAAATAAATTAATACATTCTTGATTTGTGAAAAATCAAATGCTTTATACCAAATAAAAAGATTAAATAATTAAATAAATGAATAGGACGGAGTATTTATATAGAACTTACACTCTGTTCCAACTTATGTATCAAAGTTTGAACTGTCGACGATTAAGAAAAAAAGAAAGACTTTTAAAATTTGTGGTAATAAAAAATGCTAGAGCATTTATGTGGCTATAAATACTTCTCATTAAGGGTAAAATAAAAAATTTAAATTAACTTGTGTGCATATTTAAAAAGTTGTCATTATCTTTTAAATAGATTAAAAAAATATTACTTCCTCCGATTCAAAATAATTTTCTATTTTAGGCGTGGTACACTCATTAAGAAATTTAATCAAGTATATTAATTGCATGAGCTATTATACTTACCCTTTATTTTTAATCAAACGTAAATACTATTGTGATTTCGATTATAAGAACCATGGAGTCTAAGGTTCAAGTACCAATGGAGACAAAAAATACTAGGTCTCTCTTCTCATTGTATGGGCCTAAACCAGTTTTAGGATTACAAATCGAATTTGGGTTTGAATATAAGCAAAACTTCGTATCAAAGCCAAATAAATGCGAGAAATATGCGTAAATACAAAAGAATAACTTGATTTCAATAAATTGTAGTGAGTACAAATTTGGGCAGAGTTTCAGTATGTATTTCTAGATGCATATGATACAAAACGAAGTACTATTTATAGGCCTAAGAGCCTTGCCCACGTTCTCCACTATCAGTTGTGTTTTGTCCCACGATCTCGGCATTAAAGGAAGGAATTAGTGGGCTGCAAAGCCGCTGGAACCGAGGGGATTCACCGAGGTGCAATGTGTGACCTCGGTGATGGGGCCTTGCTATTCAATCGAGGTAGGCATCATCGAAGCTCAGCTTAAGTCTCGCCTTCGGCAACGACCTCGACGTGTGACCTCGGCGATCCTCATAGTAGCTTCGGTCTTTGTCGTTAAGTGCTCGATTGCTTGTCAGGTTATATGACCGAGGCGAATTATCGCGAGCCGATTTTTACCCAATACAGATAGTCCCCCCACTCTTCGGTCACTTACCGAAGTTACCGAGGAGTGGAGTGAAATTCAGCAGAAAAGCGACGTGGCTTGATCTTATCCAAGTGTTTCAAATTTTGTCAACTGTCTGCGTCTCATCAGGTCACTTCTCATTGACACGTGTTTGAGGATTGCTGCTCTATTCCACCTCTGATATTCTAATATATTCAATCCCCTTGTTGATCTTGGCACGCAAAGATTTTTCAGGCTACCAATATTTTCTTAACACTCCACTGTTTCATGTCCAAAGTAATGCAAAGATTATTTGTTATAGTTAATATACAATACTCCATAAAATCTAAAATATTTATTAATTCTTCAATATATATATATATATATATATATATATATATATATATGATGCATTCCAATTCGAGAGATGCTATCCATCAAGACTCAAGCTAAGAAGCCATGAAAGCGTGAGCTTCGGAGGAGAGTTCGGGGAAACGATTGAGCAAGAATGTAGCTTCGGTGAAGGGTGGAGCACCCTTGAAGAAAGGTGAAGCGCCCCACACATGTTAAGAGGATCCAGCCTTGGTGCGCCTCCAAGAGTGGCGGACCACCCATGCACCATTTCCTTTGGATTTGATTAGGCACAAAATGTCATGCTCTTTGAAGTTTGCCAGGACGGAGCGGCCACATCCCAAGGCAGACCGCCCCTGGCATGGTTATTATCAGAAGTTCAAGAGGCGGGGTGCCTCCCCCTAGGGCGGGCCGCCCTCTGATCTGCTGTACATTACAGGTTTAGTTCTTATTTTAAAACACTAATATTCTACTGGCCCTTCATAGTCTTGATTTTATGGCCAACTTGTGGCTACTTTTGAAATACTAAGATGTGTGGAATAAATCCTATAAAAGCCACACTTAGACTCATTAGTCATTAGCTAGTTCATATTATAGAGAATAGACAAAAAGAGGCGCTGCCTTCTTGTACAAGCTCTTAAGCTTCATTTTATCTTCATAGACATAGAATCAATGGAGAACATCACTAGTATGATTCCGATGTTGGTTCAATTTTCTCTTTCTTCATTGGATAAATCTACATCTTGTGAATTTGATCTATTCTTTCTTCTTATTTCCGTTCTTTTCAATCCATCTTTCTTGTTGATTGCTTGAATTCTATCTTTTATTGCTTCAGCATTTTATGTTACATCAGGTGGTATCAGAGCAAGGCAAAGATTTGTTCTTACAATTCCTAGTCTCGTTCTTTGTGCGTAGATTAGGATTTCTAGTTTGGGGTTCTTGATTAATTTTGTTTTTGATAAAAAATAACGTGAAGAAAAGAAGTAAAACGAATTGGATTGTGGTTTCCCAATAGAAGTTATTACTGGCGATTGTTATGGTGAAGCTTCCTGGTCGTTTGAGATCCTTGGAACACGATTTGGTGTAGTGGTTGAAGTTCTTGATTGATTGAACCTTCCTTTAAAAACTCTAGTTGAAAAATTGATCTAAATTTTGAAATCTGAGACTTGTTGTTGATTGTTTAGGGTTGGAGATTAGTGGGTGTTGCTAGAAACCCTCAAGAACACCATTAGGCATTGTTAGTGAGGAAAAAACAAGTGAAAATGACTGGACAAGTGGTGAAAAAGGGGAAAAACCAGACCTGAAAAAAAGTTGCAGGTTGGAGGAAATTGCAGGTTTTTGCACAGGGTGAAGCGCCACTTTTCAAGGCAGAGCACCCCAGACCTCAGGGTGGAGCGCCCCCATTCCAGGGTGGAGCACCCCAGTCTAAATTCTACAATCGAGTAATTTTTCTTCTAGGGATTCCTTGTTTATTGGTTAGTCAACTCTTAGTATTTCTTGGGTAATTGTCCTACTCAATTAACACAAACTCTTGAGCATTTAGGAACTCGTGCGTGATCGAATCCTTCCAATATTTGTAGAAATTTCTTGGTTTCAAGTGTGTATTTAAAGAGCCATCCGTCCATAGAGTCACATCCTAGTCTGGGGGCACTTCACCCTAGTCTGGGGGCACTTCACCCTGATCTGGGGCCGCTCCACCCTCACAGGTACTGAGTATACGACCTTCAAATCATCTCCAAAGCTTTTGCTTTTGCATCCTCTTAGATTGACTCTTGATGGTTGGCGTCTAGGCTCAAAATATATTGCACCAACATGGAAGTAAAATAGAAGAAGATCGAGATAGGAAGAGATAGAAGAAAGACACGAATTGAACTAGAACAAGGATTCATCGAGGAATTAGTCTCGTTACGCCCTTGTTAGAGTCAACAAGCACCTACACTATGCAAACTATCTTCAAGATTACAATGAATCTTGCAAAATGTTTGATCAAAGAGGATTTGAGGTTCAATTGGATTTACCAAGAGAAATCAAGTCCCAAGGATTTCTTGTATTGAGATAATTTCAAAGGTTCAATATTCTAATATCAATGTAGGCTGATGAAATAAAAGACCTTATGAGGTATGTATAAGTTCCGTTCATGCACTAAAGTTATGAAAATATGCCATAAGTTTGCTTAGTGAAATAAAGAGCATGCAGGGTCAAACTTGTAAATAATGAAATAAAATCCGTCACTTCAGCTTCATGGGGAGGCGGTCCGCCCTTGGTGGGAGGTGGTCCGCCTCATCATCTTTAGAGGGTGGTTCTGGAGTGGGCGGTCTGCCCTAGCTTGAGGCGTTTCGCCTGGAAAACTTCAGAGAGTTGCAATTTCCATACTTAGCCGCATTTCGGAGTTTTTCATGGTTTTTGGAGCATGGGTGGTCCTCCCTTCTTGGGAAGCGCTCCAAATTGGTCTGGAGTGCTCCACCCTACTCTGGGGGTGCTCCACCTTCTCACGGTACTCAGCAACGTAGCCTTCAAATCATCTCCAAAGCTATTGCCTTTGCATCCTCTTCGCTTGACTCTTAATGGTTGGTGTCTAAGCTCAAAATATATTGCATCATCCTCCCCTTCTTGAAAGGATTTCATCTTCGAAATCAAACCATCAAGCCCTAGAAACAAAGACAGACACAACCCAAACATTCTACTACAATAGTAGGTTTAACGAGACAATGGTTAGTGCGAATAGTGTGGAAAATACACTTGTATGGTATAGCCAAGTATCAATAACAATGATAAAGTCCATGTCTCCAAAGGAAACAACAAACACTTGGCTCAATGAATGAATGCACTCAACACAAGAACAAGCAGAGAAATCAATAGGACATGAAGCATACAAGCTCAAATAATCAAAGGACCTATTAACTATAAACTCATGCGTATCACACTAAACACCAATTGTAGGAGTCTTACAATTTGACACAATGGTTTTAGCATGCATACTTTCCAAGGTATGATCAACATATGCAATTGAGTAAGCAAAATAGCTCAACCTACAACTAACTTAAACTACTGCAATCCCCTGCTTAGGAGCATTCTCACACATACCAAGAGATATCTCCTCACCTCCACATTCTCCTCCAAGACATCCCTCCTCACTAGACAAACTCTCAAGAAAAACATTTATAATGGCTTCTTCATCATCACAACCCTCACAATGAAGGATAGGACTACTCGAAGAAACACTCACCTCATTTAGATTTTCACACAAAGAGTCATCTATGGGATCAGATCCTTTACACCATGGAGGTTCTAACTCACTCTCTACTCTAGCCCGATACAAATCACCACCTTTGTGAAAAATGCCCTTAAACAAAGGATTAGTAAAACTAGACATCTCAAATTCATTACCAAGCAAAGGGAAAGTATCAATACTAGGCTCACCATCATACTCACTATGACACACAAGACACCATTATCAAATGTGCCATCAAAGGAAATAATATAGTAATCAGATAGTTCATCTTCTTTACTATCAAATACGGGTGGTGTGTCATAACAAGACTCACAAACAGGGTCAACCATAGAATTTTCACTACAGAGAGGTTCATTAAACAACAAATTCACATTATCATGCGACTTATGAATTTCTTCACTTAGTGTTTCATGCTCACAATCAATTTGACCACTAGACTCTACACTAGTCGCAAGCACATTGGATTCAATACAATCACCAACTAGCATTGAGTTCCCACAAGACAAGGGGCTAACATGCTTATGTAAAGGAGAATTAACACTTACACTCGAGCTAGCACTTGAAATTGTCATGATCAAGTCCTCTTTTATGTAGCTCACAATGAAGATCTTCATCACCTTGCATTTCCTCCTTAGAACATGGTTGAGACTCCATTGGCTTGCCTTCAAGAGTACCTACACAAAAGCAAGGACAAGAAGAAGAAGAAGAAGATAAAGAATCGTTAGAACAAAGGGTGTCCTCACTCTCAATTTTTCTTTCCTCTCCCCTCCTTTCTCAGATTTTTCCCTCAAGGTCAAGTTTAGATTGAGGTGACAACCCATTCACATCACTCAACACATCCTCTCCTTTTACCACTCAAGGATTGTCAGTGGTTACTCCCGTAATCCTCTCAATCTTTTGTCTCTCATTTGCAAGAGCATTGGGATGAGGCCCAAAAATGCTCTTATCTAGAGTAGGTGGACTCTTTACTTCAACACAACATAATAGCAAGGTTTACAGCTTCGGGCTTGATCTCCATGGGAGACTTAGCTTTAAATGCCTCTTTTAGCTCCTTCATGTGCCTATAGTCATCACTCACTTGCTTGGGCGACAAGGGCTTAAGTATGAAACTCTTACCCTCATGCTTAGCCGTGTAAGTATTGGCTCGAACATCATGAACTACAAGTCTATCATATTGCCAACGCCTGCCTAACAAGAGAAGGCAAGCTTGCATAGGCACAACATCAAACATAAGCTCGTCCTGATAAGCTCCTATCTTGAACTTGATCAAAACTTGCTTCACCACTCTCAACTACCTACACTCACTCAACCATTATAATCGATATGGTTGTGGATGTTCAAGAGTAGGCAACTTCAATTGTAATACCAAAGATTGGCTCACCACATTGGCACAGCTATCGGAATTAACAATCAAAGAACACACTTGTCCCCTCACTCTATATCTAGTATGGAACAAGTTCTCCTTTTGCACATCTTTCTCCTTCTCAATACTTATGGCACTCAAACTCCTTCGTACCGAAAGAAACATACAAGGATCATCACCCTCCGCCACTTCATCTCCACCCTCAACTCGTTCATCTCCCTCATCTATCTCCTCTCCGGGTTCGCACTCTTGCTCACACACCGTTCCATCATCCATGACGATTATTGTTTTACGAGTGGGAAAATCTTTAATAAAGTGTCCATAGCCCTTACACTGTGACATTGAAAAGAAGAAGCACTAAGAGTATTCAATTGAGTTTTAGAGTTTACCTCCCGACTCCTTAGAGTCACTCCTTGGTGTTACCTTCTCAAAGGGCTTCTTCACATCTCGGCCTCCACTAGCACCACCGGTAGTCGGGCTCTTCCAATTACTAGTTCGGCTCACGGGAGTAGATGTAGTGTTACCTCTATAGGGAGTGGCTTTATCTTCTTTACTCCAATTCTCGGCTTCAATGGCTGCATAGAATGCATCTTGGAGTGAATGAAATATATGCAATTTCAATTGTGAAACCAAATCTCGATTTAGGCCATTCTTGAACCGGATAGTAGCTTGCTCTTCTTCTTCCCTCTCATATCAAGGGACATTCGGTTCATCTCGAACTCATCAAAGTATTCCTCAAACGACTTGAGGCCTTGTTCCAATTCATAAAGTTTTTTGAGTTGTTCTTGGTGGTGTTTGGCGGTCACATACTTGTCACCCATCACTTACTTCAACTCATCCCGAGTAATGCTCTCAGGCAACCCAACTCTACGTCTAGACCTCTTAACCAACTCCCACCAAGTGGAAGAATAATCCTCGAATGAAGCAATAGCATAGGTAGCCTTCTTCTCATCCGACATGTCATTAGTTTCAAAGATCCGCTCCAAACGAACTTTCCAATCCAAGAACTTCTCCGGATCACTAGTCCCTTTGAATGATGGGATTGTGATCTTCACACTATTCAAATTGTTGTCACGACCTCCACGGGGTGGTTCCAGATAACCCCAATAGTAGTCACCATAATCATCATAGTCATGCTCCAAGTTCCTTCCCACATATCCCCCTTGAGGCCCTCGACCTAGCCCACGACCTTTATGTTACCTCGAACTCCTTACATTGGCCTCCTATTCGTATAAGGTGGCTCATAGTCATCATAGTCATCACCATGTTCGGGTAGTTCCCCTTCTTGAGCTATAATATCTTTCTCAATAGGTACCACATTCCTTCTGGGTATTATAAGTGGTGGAATATTGCCTTGGGGAATGCCCCAACGCCCTATCATTACGGGCTACCTCTTCTCTCAACTTTTGTTGATAAGCTATCTCCGAAAATTGTTCAGGTTTCATGATGAAGCCATCACTAGTGCCTTCTCCAGAATCCTTTGGAACACTAACAGTTCTTTCCTTCTCAATGTTTTCAATCCAAGTACTCATTACCCTCATCTCGGCCAAGAGGTCGGCAAAGGTAATTTCGGGTGCCTCTCTGGTCTTATCTCTTTCTCCGGCCATGTAAAGAAAAGGTTAGTGTTATAAAACCTTACACAATCCCTCGCTTTTGAATGTCACTCAGGTACACTCAATGTAGCAATGTAGGATTACTCAACCTTGATTCAAAAGGCTCCTCAAATTGAACAACTTCTTCAATAATCTACCAAGTCCATAACAATCAAAGTACTCTTCGAGTCTTCCAGAAGAGTGAGTTAATGTGACTCTATGGACGGACGGCTATTTAAGTGAGTACTTGAAGCCAAAGAATTTCTACGAGTCTTCTTTGAATCAGTTCCAACACGCACGAGTTATCCAACGATCTCAATGAACTAGTACTAAGTGAGTAGGAAGATTACTCAAGGAGTACTAGCTAGAAGTAATGCAAACAAAGGATAAACAAAAGCCTACGAGAAAAACTGCCCGTCTGCAGTAATTCACTGAGGCGCCCCACCTAGGAGGGAGGCGCTCCCCCTCAGTATAAGGTGGCGAGTCCGCCTAGAATGTGAGATGCTCCACCCTGCAGAAAATCTGCAACCTGCAACTTTGTTTCAAGTACGGTTTTGGCCCCTTTTTCACAAACTTCCAATAGTTTAACTTGTTTTTCAATCCAAATGGTACCCAAATATGCCCTTAATGGTTTCTAATAATCTCCAATAATTTCCAACCCAAATCAATTAATAACAAACTTTGATTCTCAGATTTGAAGCAATTTTACTAGGATTCTTCAATAATGGGGTTCAATCTTCTAAACCTTCAATCATAACACCAAAACAAGATATAAGGGTACCAAATGCTCAGGAAAACTTAGCACAATAATCCCCAGTTACGATCAATGAATGTGGAATCAGTTTCAATCCTTCAATCGTGTTTTTTTTTTTTTGTTTTTTCAACTTTCATTTAATAAAAAACGTAAAGATTAAGATATCGAAATTATACAAGGCATGAAGAACAGGATGAGGGATTGTAAGAACAAATCCTAGCCTTGCTCTGATACCAACTAATGCAATATAAATTACGTGGAAGCAAAATAGAAGAAGATCGAGATAGGAAGACATAGAAAAAACATAGAAGCAAGACACAAATTAAACTAGAACAAGGATTCGATGAGGAACTCGTCTCGTTACGCCCTTCTTAGAGTCAACAAGCACCTACACTATGCAAATTATCCTCAAGATTACAATGAATCTTGCAAAAGGTTTTATCAAAGAGGATTTGAGCTTCAATTGGATTCACCAAGAGAAATCAAGTCCCAAGGGTTTCTTGTATTGAGATAAACTCAAAGGTTCAATATTCTTATATCAATATAGGCTAATTAAATAAAAGACCTAATGAGGTATTTATAATTTCCCCTCAAGCACCAAAGTTACGAAAATAGGCCACAAGTTGGCTTAATGAAATAAAGACCATGCAGGGTCAAACTTGTAAATAATGAATTAAAATCTGTCACTTCAGCTTCAGGGGAGGCGGTCCGCCCTAGGTGGGAGGTGGTCCAACTCATCATCTTTAGAGGGTGGTTTTTGAGTGGGGGGTCCGCCCTGGCTTGAGGCGCCCCGCTTGGCAAACTTCAATGAGTTGCAATTTCCATACTTAGTCGCATTTAAGAGATTTTCATGGTTTTGGATCATGGGCGGTCTGCTATTCTAGAGAGGCGCTCCACCCTGGTCTGGGTGCTCCACCCTCACAGGTAATGCAACATACGGCCTTCCAATCATCTCTGAAGCTCTGGCATTTGCATCCTTTCCATCCTCTTAGTTTGACTCTTGATGGTTGGCGTCTAGGCTCAAAATATATTGCATCTCTCCATTCTGAGCCAATAATTGGACATACTAGTTGTTGATCTTAGCACTGTGGTGTTTAAGAGATAATGAGCAACTTTGGATGGAGTATTTGGAGTGTGAAATCTAAAGAGTGCGAGTGCCACCACTAAAAAGTGAGGGAGTGCAAGTGAGGTTATTTATACTATCCTTTCTTTTTTCCCATTCCCTTAATTTGTGTTATGTGCAGGTACATTGTTAGAGATGGTGAGAGAAGTGTAGGCGAGGCCGAGTTATCCCAGGCTGACATTCGGGTCCTTTGGACTGAGATAAAAGCAATAAGTGCTCGAGTTCAAAGCCCTGTACTAGGAAAAGGGTCTATGGATACAAAATAGGCCGAGATAAAGGATGCTAGGAGTATTTCAGTTGGTTATGGAGCCAAGTCGGATGGAGAGAGCTTGTACCACACTCACATCCTTAGAAAGAGCTTTTATGAGAACCTTGAAGAGGAGCACCAATCTCCATATGGTGCATCAAGGTATAAGACTCCTTCCTTGATTTCCCATACCATGCTTAGTGTTGGAAGGGTGACGGAAAGTGAAAGGGTCTCTAGTGAGGTTGATACTCAGAGGGAGTTGATAGGGTGCTCCTACGATGAGCGTGGAGTGAAAAGAAAGTGGAGTAACTTCGTAGTGAGCATAAATGGGTATGAAGATTATATGCTGACAGTGGATGAGGGCGAGGCAAACTGGATTAGTCATTTAATGGTGAAGAGGTTGAAGTTACCTTGTGCTAATGGGAGATCTAGGTTCTTTATTTCCCACGGGGAATATAAAGAAGTTTTCCAGTGTGGAGTGCCCTCTTTGATAGTAGATATGCCATATTGGGAAAGCCTTAGCTTTACCAAAGGTACTTTAAGTATGTTTTTTCCCATGGCATGTACCACATTAGGGCGCATGAAAAGTTGCAAGAACTTCGCCCTATGACTGAAATAGTGCAAACAAGAAGTCTTACAAATACAAGAATCAGTGGGACAAATGCAGCAAGTAAGGGGTTGACAACTATCAACTAGGTGAGGCTGAAACTGCATGACTCAAAGTCAAGTGGTTCACCTAAGAAGAAGAGGGCGTCGAGTGATGGTTCTCTAAGTCCCAGATTTTAGTTTGATGTAAAGAGTCTACCTACTCCAGCGAAGGGCTTTCTTGGGACTCATCCCAACTCACCCGAACGTGAGAGAGAAAAGATTGAGAGGAGTGAGGGAGTGACCGGTGAAAAATCTCGAGCGAAAAAAAAAGAAATGATATATTGAGTGACGTGAGTGGGTTGTCACCTCAATCAATACTTGACCTTGAAAGAAAAATGAGGGAGAAGAGAGAGGGAAAAAGAATATTTGAGAGTAAGGGCACCCCTTGTTCTAACACTAATTCTATATCTTCTTCTTCTACTTGTTTTAGCAATTATGCAGGAATTCTTGGAGGCAAGGCAATGAAGCCTCAATCATGTTCTAAGGTGGAAAGGCAAGGTGATGAAGATCCTTATTGTGAGCTACAAGATAGAGGAGCTTGTCATGATACTTCAAGTGCTTTGAGTGATCAAGGCAGCAACTCGAGTGTAAGTTTTAGTTCTTCTTCCCATGTACATAATATTTTCTTGTCTTATGAGAGTGTTGGTGATAAAGTACTAGTTGATGATTTGCATGAATTTAGTATTTTTGCAACTAGTATAATGTCTAGTGGTTAACTTTTGTATGAGCATGAAATGATAAATGAGGTGGTTTGTAATCCGCATGATAATGTGAACTCATTGTTCAACGAACCTCTCTATAGTGAAGAATATGTAGTTGACCTTGTTTGTAAGTTTTTGATGACATACTACTCGTGTTTGATAGGGAAAAGAATGACTTATTTGATCACCATATTTTCACTTTTGATAACATATTTGATGTTGGTGGTATTGTGTATCGTAGTGAGGATGATTATTGTGTCGAGGAGTCTCTAGTGAATAAAGTGCATAGAGTTGAACAAGATGTTTCCTTAGATGATGATGTACCTGGATTTGATACTTCAACCTTGTTAGGTGGTGAGCTTGAGAAGCTTTCTTTTACTAGCCCTTTATTTGAGGGAATTTTTAATAGGGGTGGTGACTTGTATCAAACTAGAGTTCATAGTAAGTTTGACTCTATAGCTAATCCATTGTTTGAAATTCCAAGTGGTATACATGATTTTGATGTTGGCTGTGATGGTACATCTTCTAGTAGTCCTAATCTTGATTGTGTAGGCTGTGGTGATAAAGAAGCTATTATTGAAGTTTTTAATGGAAGTTTGTCTACTGAAGAGTATTGTCATTGAGGTGAATGTAGAGGTTAGGAGGAATATTTTGGTGTGAGTGAGAGTAATCCCAAGAAAGGGAGTGTAGTAGTTGATGTTAGTACTAGGTTGCACAAGTTTACTTACTCTATTCCATATATTGACTACACCTTAGAAAAAGAGCATGCAAAAACCGTTGTGTCAAATTGTAAGGGCATTGCATTGAAAGTTTGGTGTCGTAAACATAGGGATAATAGGGACTTTGATTTTTTGAGATTGTATATTCTACACCCTATTGATCTCTTTGTTATTGTCTTGAGTGCATTCCATTGTTGAGCGAATTACTTGTTGTTTCCTTTCGAGACATGGACTTTATCACTGTTATTGATGATTGGTTTTATCATAAGAGTATGTTTTTTGCAAAACATGCACTAATCCTTGTTGAGCTAACCTACTCGTGTAGTAGAAAGTTTTGGTGGTCTGTTTTTGTTGCAGGGCTGGATGGTCATTTCGAGGATGAAATCCTTTCAGAAGGGGATGATGATACAATCCAATCCGAGTCAAGATGCCATTCATCAAGACTCAAGCTAAGGAGCCGTAAAGGCATGAGCTTCATAGGAGAGTTCGGGGGAATGATTGAGTGAGAGTGCAGCTCCGGTGAAGGGTGGAGTGCCTCTGAAGAAAGGTGGAGCACCCCACACATGTTGAGAAGATCCAACCTTGGTGTTACCCAGGGGCGGAGCGCCTCCAAGGGTGGGCAAACTGCCCATGCACCATTTTGCTCCAGATTTGACTAAGTACAAAATGGCATGCTCTTTAAAGTTTGCTAGGGTGGAGCACCCACATCCCAAGGCTGACCGCACCTAGCATTGTTGTTCTCGGAAGTTCAAGAGGCGGAGCGCCTCCCCCTAGGGCGGGCCACCTTCTTATTTACTGCACATTACGGGTTTAGTTCTTATTTTAAAACACTAGTATTATATTGGCCCTGCGTGGTCTTGCTTTTATGGCCAACTTGTGGCTACTTTTGAAACACTAAGGCGTGTTGAATAAACCCTATAAAAGACACACTTAGCCTCATTAGTCATTAGCTAGTTCAGATTATAAAGAATAGACAAAAAGAGGCAATGCCTTCTTGTAAAATCTCTTAAGCTTCGTTTTATCTTCTTAGATTTAGAATCCATGGAGATCATCACTAGTATGATTCTACTGTTGGTTTAAGTTTCTCTTTCTTCCTTGGGTTAATCTACATCTTGTGAGTTCGATCTATTCTTTCTTCTTATTTCTGTTCTTCCCAATCCATCTTTCTTGTTGTTCTTGAATTCTATCTTTTATTGCTTCCGCGTTTTATATATATATATATATATATATATATATATATATATATATATATATATATATGTGCTAACCTATTACATGATTGTAGTAGGTTAGCATTGTATCTACTTTTGAGTTCACCAAAATATTCCTCATAAACACTGCCAACAAATTAAATATAAGGACATTTTAGTCATTAACCCAAAACTTTTTCTCATTCATCTTCAATCTCTGTTTATGGGACTTCTACCGAGCAAGAAAGGAGTCTTCTTTCGAAATTGAACTGCACTCATTCTCCAAACCTATCTCTATTTTCATTTCTAACAAGAAGTTAAAGATTGTAACTTTCTTTTCCAATAAGCAGCGAACCAAAAAGACTAGAAGGAGAATCCAATTTTCTTCAAAACTTGAAATTAGTACAGTTAGATTGAGCTAAGTGAATCTAAAACGGTATTTTTAGCTTATTAAAGGAAAGTAGATCTTGTTGAATACTCAAATCACATAGCTTCAAATTAAGATCTCAAAAATTTTGGTACCCAAAGTTATATCAGTAACTATAGAAAATACCCAAAAACATATGAACTTGGTCATTATAATGGACACTGAGTTAAATATGATTGATGAAATTTATAATTAAATAGCACACGTTATTGGTATATTGGAAAAGGTTGGAGATGGAACCTAAGAGAGGTCTTGTGATCCTTGTTCACTTCTGAAGATGGAACCTATTAGGGGATTTGAAGAGCTGTATCGACAGGAAAATTGCGGAGAGGAATTGCGGATTTGGAGAATTTTGTGAAAAGACACAAATTTCCTTGCATTTAATGAGTTGGCAGTTGAAAATAAGGGTACTCTGTGAACTCAAATATAGGTTAGCATTATACCTATTTGTGTTTACCTAAATTGTCCTTACTATTTTTTAATACATATTTATGTTGCTAATACATATATTCTTATTCCATCTTCTATTTATAACTTATGCATGTATTATTTAGAAACTATAATATTCTATTACAACCAAATGTTGCATAACCGTTATGCTGAATTTGAAGATGGAAAATTTTTAAACTAAACATCGTATTACAAGCTCATTTTATATGAGTTTACTATGAGCATTGGGCAACAAACCAGCTCCAAGGTAATTCTCATGAAATCATGTAAATACATCGATCTACGTAGAATACACCCCAGGCATTTACATGGAAACCTATCTCAAGAAAGATCGAGTAACACGGGCAGAAAAAAAAAGCTCAGAACATGATAGATAACTTTTAAATAGTGACAAGTGAGGGTTGCTCAGATGGTAAGCACCCTCCACCTACATTCAAGAGGTTATGGGTTCGAGTCACCATAGGAGCAAAAAGTGGGAGGGCCACTATTTGTTCCGAGAGAGGGAAAGGGGTGAGGTTTAAAAAAAAAAATTAAATAGTAGGTCGTCATAAAAAGGAATCAAATAATTTAGCAACATTTGAGCGGAGCTACAACTAATTCTGACTCTATTGGTGGATGACTCAAATGTAATTGTTTTTTCTTTCGTTTAAACTATTGTCTCAATTTATATAACGGTGTTTGACTGGAGTATGGAGTTTTTGAAAGAAAGAAAATTTAAAATAAGCCTTAAATTTTTTATGTGTCTATAAAGCATCCAATTAAGATAAAATAAGATGCTTAAAGTTACAGTGAATTGCTTATAAATATTAAAATGTTTCATTCATTTTTCAGTAGATTAATAATGAAAGAGCGTCACACCTATTGGGAATAAAGGGAGTATTCAACAATGGGTTAGTAAGGTGGTAACAAACATAATTTGGATAATATGAAAATGCGATTGGAAGACTGGAAGACAAACTATTTGAACATTGCTAGCCGAACCACCCTTGCAAAATCTGTCCTAAACAGTTTACCAACCATATCATGCAATACCACAAAATTACCCAAAAAAAAAAAAAAAAAAAAAATTGACTTCTGATTAATAAAATTCAGAGAGATTTTATTTTAGAGCCCAACTTCTGAAAAGTCTAAGATCTATTTGGTTAGCTGAAAACCCTACTCAACCCAAAGAAAATGGGGGTATTTTCTGTAATTGATGTTGAAATAAAAAATCTTACCCTTCTTACTATACTTGCCTAGCGCCTTTTTTCAAATCCTGTCACTTTATGGGCACAAGTTCTCATAAAAAATACCACAGAAGAAACCCTACTGAAACTCAATTCAAACCCAAACTTGGAACATGTGTAATATCATGAAAGAAAATATTGTTTTCAATGCATAACATGGCAAATAGGAAATGGTAAAATAATACCTTTCTTTCATATGCCTTGGCTTGATTAATTGTCAAACTACATTAGAAATTAAATTCAAAGCCCTTTCCTAGATCATGAAGAAACTCTTATGGTCTCTGAGCTAACCAACACTGGTTCCGGTGCAAGCAAACCCGAGGGAAATGCTAAACACGAAACGCGGAAGAAAATGACAAGAAAAATAAAGATAGAAGCAAGACTTGTCTTGCTTCGATTCAAAAGAACAGTGAGGAACCTGTCTCAAAGCTCGATTGAAAGGAAATCAAGACGCACCTATACTATGCAACAATCCTCAAGAAAGACCCGCTTCTTGCAAATTGAATGATCAAGAAGAAATTGTTCAAACGAATAACACCGGTTGATACAAGTTCTTTAAAATTCCCACGTTGGGGTTCGGCTCCATCGGAGACTCACAATAGCACTTGCTATGTTTTTCATATACTAAAAACTTCTCTCCCTACAATGAAATGGAAATGGACTATTTATAGACTATGCTAAGGATAAAGTAGTAAATAGTTACAAGTGACTATTAAAAATAAGCCACGCAGGGCTGAGCTAAATTGTGTGTTCGGCAGCCTTGACTTCGGTGCTCGGTTGCTTGCTCGAACTCATTGTCCTCGGTCACTTTACCTTCGGGCTCAAATATGAAGATAACGCCCTCGGTTCTTGAGCCCGGCCACTCAGCTTCGGAGTAATTGCTTTTCTTCGGCCAGGCTAAGTGAATGTGCACATCGTGCAGCAGCTTGGCTTGACTTCGTGTCATCGGTCTCCTCGGTGGATCGAACACTTGATCAGCACGTGTTCGGGCTGCATCAAGTTCTTAGTCTTTTCAAAACTTATTCTTTGTACTACCAAATAAAATCACGGACAAAAATCAATAGTATTCCACTTCCAACATATCCACATACTGTTGATCACCTAGTTTGGATTATCAGTACTAATAGGGTGTTAGACTCCAAACATGTTCGTCAATTGATATCACTCCCTCCTTAAAACACCTTAAATTTCTGTTCGATATGGAAACTAAAAATCTCTAATAAAGTCAAATCTTCTTATGGACACTATATCACAAGAGACTCCCCGCCTGTACCTTCCTTCATCACATTGGCATTAATATATCGCCATATTGCTCCACTTGCCAAAAATCTCCAGAAGACATTGAACATATATTTTTCTCTACTGTGTCTATGTCTAAAATATTTGAAGTCAGTTAGGTATTAGTTTCTCTTCATCTAACAGAAAAAAATTTCCTACACACTTCTTGGATCATCTCGAGATAACTACCACTACCCGTATTCCTCATCTTTAGGACCGGCATGATTTTTTTCCTCAACTTCTATGACACACCTGGATCAATAGAAATAAAAACCTTCACAACAACTTGAAAAACCATGTGTCCATTGACGCCGTCCTTGCAAAAACTGTGGAGTATGTCACTTTAGGAAAATATCTTCCTACTAGCACCAAAATAGTAAAACTCCATCTCCATTGGTTTTCTCCAAACCCTAAAACTTACAAGCTCAATGTGCATGGTGCTTCTTCGAATGGCAAGGGAGGTATTGGTAGGGTAATCGGTTGTAGCAAGAGCCAATAGATTGTGGGATTTAGTATGCATATTCATGTGGCAAACCACATCTATGCGGAGCTCTTAGTTTTGAGGCATGGATAATTCCTAGCTTCTGAAAACAACCTGACCCCTCTTTAAGGGGAAACTGACTCAATAGAAATCTTAGAAACATTCGAGTCAAAACCATTCTTATACGCTTACATTGTTCATGATTGTAGGTTATTAATGGATAAGCTGGGAATAAAGCAGCTTAGGGGCATTGTTTCAGAGAACAAAACATGGTAGAAAATCAAATGGCAAAGGATGGTGTTGAGATGGCTAGCGGAAAAAACTTTTTTTTTTGTTATGGTTAGACCTCCGAAATGTGTTTCTAATAGTTTTTTGAAAGACTTATGCAGTGAAGCTACTACTAGGACTATTAATACTATAAGTTGTAAGACTGTTGCCGATCACGACAACCCTATGTCCAACTGTCTCTAATGTTAATATGATCTTGTTTGCACCAAAAAAAAAAAAGAATAACATAATTTACATATTTTTAGTGAATGTATCGTGTCTCTTTAACATCTATTCGTGCGAAACAAGAAACCAAATTGATAGATGCATGTTATGTATTCGCACATAATCCGTCTTACTTAACTATAGTTAATATATTTACCATATTAATTCACTTAATTAGTTAAGTATAAACATCCGGTGTGGAAATATTTTTAATACTATATTACTCCCTCTATCCAATTATGTAACACTCTTTTTTATTTTAATAAAAAAAAGGACTTATTTTTATATTTAATAACAATTTGACTTTAAATTTTTTATTGTACCAATAATAAGATAGATTTCTAAACTTTTTGCATAGAAGATCCATAAAAATAGAATCATAATGCAAAAATAAGAAGAAAATCACGAATTTCTTTTACTATGAAAAGGGTGATCGTTTTGTTGTTCATCTTTGTGACTTTATTAATTCTCCTTCACATTTTTTTGGGGTGAAAACAATGAGCAGAAATACATAAAATCAAAATAAATTTATTTTGTCTCTCAGTTTAACTACTACTCCCTCCGTCCCAATTTGTTTGTCGTAGTTTGACTTGGCACAAAGTTTAATAAAATAAGGAAGACTTTTGAAACTTGTGGTCTAAAATAAGTCTTGGATATTTGTGTGGCTATAAATGAGTCAAAAAGTAACTTTAGAGTTGAATTATTGCCAAATTTAGAAATATGACAATCTTTTTGGGACAGACAAATAAGGAAAGTATGACAAATAAAGTGGGACAGAGGGAGTACTTTATTTACTCGTGTTTTATGCTTTAATTATCCAATGTAGTTGGACTACCATACACATAGTATGTAAAAAAGGGCTCCGTCTCTTCTCTTATCCTACCCTACATATTTATTGAGGCATTCATTAAGCACCTACCAACATTCCTAACATTCTGTTGAAAACATAACAAAAAATAGAAGAAAAAATAAGAGTTCCATATTACAGTAGTAGTAATAAGAAATTATAGCCTATTCCATTCTTTATTGCTGTCTGTTGTGTAAGCAAAGCAAAGATTTTCCTCACTTGCTAAAGTACCAATTCTTTTTAGCCACACCACCCCCACTCTCCAACCCACCTCTTCTCGTTTTTCTTCTTCAAATATATTTTCTACTCCCCCACCCCACTGACCAACCATATACACTTCCTCCTGAAAAAACACTCTAAATACCACCCCCACCCCGCCACTTGCCACGTATCTCTTGGGCAGAAAGCAATGTAGTAAACCATACTTGAAACTTTGTCTTTCTCGTGAATGCACTCAATGCTATTTCTATTTTCTCATCAGTTGTTGAATTCTTTTTCTTCCCTACTAACTTCCGTTTTCATTTCTATTCATTTTCTTCATATATATAGCAGGAAATATAAGTTAAAGGCTTCATCTCCACCAATTTAGTCTTCAATACTCTCCATAAACAACGGTAGAAGTTCATTAATTTCCATTAGTTCTCTGAGACTCTGACCCCTCCCCCCATTTTCCTCCAAGGAATTTTAAAGAGCGAAAGTAAGAAAATATAGAGGTAATGAGCAATATATCAACCCAAGTAGTGGCTTTGAACAATAACAACAACAACAACAACAATAAAAGTTCAAATGTTGAAGATGGATATTACCCTAATGAGAACGGAAGTCAAGCCATGGAAGTTCATGATCAAGAAAGAGTAATACATGAAGAGCCCTTATCAGAAGGTAACTCAAAGAAGTACATGGTGATAGTGAGAAACAGCAGCACTCCATTTGGTTATAATAAAGCTGGAGGTAACAATGATAATATTATTGACGAAGGTGGTGTGAAGTACATGGAGTGTCTGAAGAATCATGCAGCTGCAATTGGTGGGAATGCTAGAGATGGGTGTTGTGAGTTTATGCCCAGTGGTGAAGAAGGTACCCTTGAAGCTCTCAAATGCTCTGCCTGTCATTGTCATAGGAATTTCCATCGCAAACTCCTGCAAGGTTTGTTTATTTCTGTACTCCTGTTAGTGTTGTTAATTTACTCCATTTTAGTTTGATTGTATATATAACTTAAACTTTTCCAAATACGAATAGAGTTTAAGTACTTCTGATAGCGTTAAAAAGTTTTGTTTCCTAACAAATTACCTAAAAATTAATTGTAAGTAACCGTAAAAGTGAAGAAGGTGAAAAAACAACAGCTTAAATACATTAAAGTAAAAGTTCATTTTCACAACCAATATATGTATATAAGCTAAATCTTCTCTAATATTCTGGTTTAGTGCTGTTATTTACTTACTCCCATGATTATCTATTTCGTTTGATATACTGGTAGAGTAGTACTCCAATTTAGACTTTAAACATTTCAATGTTTAAGCTAACATTGTTTCCTTTGACTAAAATAGCTTTCTAAGTTTACCATTTTCATTACAAAAAATAATGTGTGGTAGTTACGTAAGAGAATGAACGATTGATTTCTTTGACAACATTATTAGTTCTGCTTTTGATTTTTGTAGTAAAATTTATGTGCTTCGTGGTTTTGTACAATTTTAGAAACAGAATCTCTTTGAGGAAATAGGTTACTAGCTTGTTTTAGAGAGTATCAACATTAATGCTAGTTAGCAATTAATTACATGACCTTCATCAATCGATGTAAGTCATTCCCTTTAGTACTGAGACAGTAAATGATCAGTAATATTCAAATCACCACTTCTGAACAAATGCCCGTTCCTTTTTCTTTTTCCTTATTTGGTTTACCTGGGGGTTGGGGTTGGGGAAGAGGGAGGGATAGGTACGGCAGTGAGGTTTTATATGTCACTCGGCCATTGACATTTTTTAGAAAAGGCTTTTGTTTATTTGAGATTTACTTTAATACTACTACTATTGGAATAAGTACTTTTAATTACGTACATGGCAATTTAAATGGATTCATTTCTCTCTGCTTCTTATCTATTCGAATATACTTCCTCCATTTCACGTTAGTTGTTACAGAAGAAGGAAGTACTGTCTTGGTAGTGTTTTTTTGTTTATCAGTTATTAAACAATTAAAATATCATTTTCCTATTCATTAACTTAAGGAATTACCAGATGCTGAGAGGCAAATCAATCCGATGCAACAGCTTGTAAATTATTTCCAGCACTGAAAGTTTATGTATGCAAGATGAAGCAATAAAATCACTTCTACAGACTAAGCGCTCTATTTTACGTACATTATCCTCACTAACTAATACTCCTAATCAACGTTATTTTTAACAACCTCTATCAAATGAAGCTTTACAATGTTGATTTCTCAACTCTGTGGTAAATACAAGAAGCTTTATACCATAGGTTTCCAAAAACTCTCACACAACACACATTTATTGTGGACTGGACGCCACATTATTTAGCCAGCAAAAGAATCTAAGGGAAGTTAATTTCTTCGTTTGCTTCATTTTATATTACTCCCTATGTTTTAATTTACAAGGCACTATTTTGAATTATTTACTATTGTGAATTATAATATATTTTATGTAATTTGTAAATATTTTTATTTTAAAATTTGGAAGATTTATGTCTGGGTTCACTCTAAAATTAAGTAATTTGACTCTCGTACTTTCGCCACATAAAATGGAACCGAGTATATATTGTTCGCTTCGAAATATTGTTCACTTTGAACAAACTCATATTAAATTCTGACATACTTCCCAAAACAATAATATTGTCCACACCAATGTTTTACCAAGTTGCAGGTTGATTACTTAGGCAGATAGTGTAAGTTATTATGAACATTTACTCATTAAGGTTAGAGCTGGTACAAAGTTAAGCTCATTCATGATATGCAATTTCATGGGCGTAGGTCCAGAGGTGATAGGGTATCCAACGGGCACACTGATAATTACTCCAAAGGCAGCATTAGAGCAAAGGAAGATTTCCTATAAAAATGGGATCATCACAAGCCCAACATCAGATTCAGATGATGAAAAAGAAGGAGCGGGTTTTATGGCATTGAAGAGACCTTGTCAACAGGCAATGAAGAAGAGATTCAGAACAAAGTTCACTCCAGAGCAGAAGGAGAAACTGTTCAACTTTGCTGAGAAAGCAGGTTGGAAGATACAGAAGCTTGATGACTCAGTTATTCATCAATTTTGCCAAGAGCTTGGCATCAAGAGGAGAGTCCTTAAGGTTTGGATGCATAACAATAAGCATAACTCGGCCAAGAAAAGTTCCCCCACTACTTAAGCTTCTTGCTTGGTTGGAGATGGGAGAATTATTTTTGCACTAGTTCTATATTATTCTCTCTCTAGTTTGTAGCTTTTAGATTTGTGTAGATTTCTGTTTTGGACCGACTTTTTGCAAGAGGGAGTCACTTCTATTCTATTGTTGTTCTAAGTTTTTTAACTTAACAGGGACTGTTTGTTATACATTCTATTTTAAAGTATTGAAGGAGGATGCTAATTCCATAAACTTTGGTTGTTACATAACCTTATCTTGAAATATAATTATTAGGGCAGTCCACTCAGCATAAAGAGAGTTCCATGAGTCTGATTACCATATATGATATACCAACAATGAAATTACATAAACAAACCACAAGATATAAAAGTCAAGCTAAATTAATTCATTAATCTCAAAGACTGTCAGCAATTGACTCTTAGTATTGTATTGGCCAAAAATCACAGCGGACACATGTTACTATGTGCCCGATGACATGATAGGCAAGGAATGAATTTCGGGGACAACACATCATCAATCCGGCTTGCCTGATAGATTGACTACAATCAAGCTTAATCCGACCGGTCTCTTTCTGAACACTTAGAATTCGGAGAAGAACCAATTGGTCACTTGAGCAGGTAAGGTTGTTGCTCTAAGTGACTGCTATTTTCGGGAGAATGTATTATCATGTCCAACGGCCTGTCGATCGTGGAGAGACGTGAGGAGAAAGGAATTTTCTTAGATTTAGGACTCTAGGCTTATAAATACAACATCACCCCTCATTTTTACCCATTAGATTATCTTGTTATCAAAATAGCATTTATCATTCACCATTATCATTGTTATTGTTTCTATCTATTGCTTTGCACTTTGTAAGGCTGTTTTTGTCTTCATCATTAAAGCACCATCATCTCATTTCAATAAGATTATTCATTCCTTTCGTTTATACTTGCTTTACATTATAATTGCCATTATTTACTTGACTCTAGTCATTATCATTATCATCAATATCATTCAATTGTTCACCTAGCTAATCATCTACTAATCATAATCTAAACAACGTAGATTTATATTAAGAACGTCTAATCTTGATATAAAAGATTGCTTGTGTCCTAGCTAATAAATATAAACTTAATTGTTAAACCTAAACACAAATTTTAGAGAATACAATTTGGCACCCACCATGGGGCCTAGGCAATCTGTTTATTCCAAGATTTACGGCTTCTATTTCAAATCTACTTACTAGTTTTTCGTTTGTCGGAAATTGCAGATGATGCAAACATTCCCAGAATCTCGGGTGATATGGTCGATTGCAGTCTTGCTCCATGATCTAAAGACACAACCGGTGAAACCCAAAATAGAGGACTTGGTCAAAATCTGATCTACACTCCGGTTGGTTCAGACAGAATATGCCAATGGTCCAAAGACCTGGAAAGGAGGAAAAAATGGGCACTGGGTCCATTGATTGAAATGTATATATTATGGATTTTATTAAGAAACAACAAGAGGAACAAAAGATTTTTTGGTAGATCAGGCGATTATTAATGATAGAGTAAGTTCACAATTGATGGCTCTGTCCGCTCTTTAAGTAAGAGAGTGCCCGTCCTTCCAACACCACTTCCCGCAGGCACTGGAACCTCTGTCCCTCAGGGCACAGTAATAGGGGGGACCTACATGTCACGACCCAACTTAGGGCCGCGACGGATGACCAACACTAAGTGCCGATCATCACTAATCCTACTGATAATATGCTAACCATTATAACTGATAAACAGAATAAGCATAAACCTAGCTGATAAGGAGTATGCAATGCAAATAGCTGACAAGGCTAACATAAGCTGACATATATAACATACTGACTGCACCACACAGGGACATATCTACAGGCCTCTAAGAGTGATGAACTGAATATACAAAGGACGAGATAAGGCCCCGCCATACCCAAGCTGGCTGACTGTACACATACCAAAAGATAAGTAACTCCGGGAGTAAGCGGAGTGACTCCAGTAGCTGATAGATGGCCTACTAACATGGTCCAAGC
Source organism: Petunia x hybrida (assembly GCA_037355625.1). NCBI lineage: Eukaryota > Viridiplantae > Streptophyta > Magnoliopsida > Solanales > Solanaceae > Petunia > Petunia x hybrida. The sequence continues at coordinate 3,731,707 of JBBBVM010000152.1, read as the reverse complement.
ATTGATCTATCTGCACCTGCGCGGCATGAAATGCAGCGCCCCAGAAAAGGGCGTGAGTACGATATGTACCAAGTATGTAAGGCATGAGCATATAATATGTCATAGCTGAATGAAACTGTAGGCTGGAATATAAATATGTAAACATGAGCTGGAGCATAGCAATATAGCTGGAAATCTGAAGAACGTACTAAACATGATATGAATATAAGCTGAAGTCTAGCTGAATCTGAACCTGAAGACTGAGCTGAACTATACTGATAAATAACTGTAATATGACTGATAGCTGGTTACTAGAAACTGGAACTGATAACTGTCAACTGATACGACGCTAAGAACTGGTGGCCGATAACTGAGAACTGATAACTGGTACCGAGCTAAAACTGAACTGTTATCTGAACTGGTAACTGTCTGGTGTTATGGCTATATCCCCCCAAATCAGGTAACTGAATATCTGAACTAGTACCTGTCTGGCGTTATGGGCTGTATCCCCCCAAATCAGGTAACTGAAAACCGGAACTAGCCTCATGTATAATCATGCAGTGCATATTGTGGCTATATACGCATATATAACAAACCTGGTGGGTGTTATGGGCTATATCACCCCCCCCCCCCAGCCAGTAATATCTAGTCTCTCTGGTCAGAGTGTGTGAATGACACCCGGTCACACTAGGTGTTTCAACTCCCGCCTGAACCAGAGGGGCTGTATCCCCCAGACGGGTAGTATCACACGCGACCGGACTGTGTGTCCAATGTCCAGCCTCTATGGGGGACTTCAAATCACACATAACATGATCACAATATAAGCATAAGCATGTATGAGGCATAACACATGTGGCAACAATATATATGGACTCTAAGGAATGATAAGAATACTCTGGATTGAATTATAGACACAACCTGAAACTTAGAATTTGTCTAACTCTTTGACTTTTATAGAAATTTCGGCAGAGTTTCCTCTGAAACTGGTTGATCCGCAAAACAGAACCAACACTATACTATACACGGGAATGGATACCCGGATAAACTGATAACATAAACATGTTAAACGGATAACAAGATGAGACAACTGGATGACATAACAAATCCACAGATAAATGTCTGGACAGCACCACTGTCCGGACTTTCAACCTGATTTTCAGAGTGTAGATCAAAGTTATAGACTTCATAGTATTCATGAAAGTTTTAGATATATGTCTTAGGGTTCTGGGGATTCTTAAAGAATCTAAATATCAATTTTGTATAAGGAGTTATGATCAATATACTAACAACTGTCCAAAGATCAAAACAATTTTCCAGATTTTGAAACGTTTTGTCTTGCTGATTTGGACATCTTTCACCTTGGATTTTAGTACCAATTTAAGTATATAGAAGGTTTCCTTGGTACCATACAAGTTCCTCACAAGAAACACTAAGATTAGAACTAAGAAAAGCTTCAAAAGCTAAAAGATACATGCCTTGCCAAAAGAAAGGTTTAGTCTTACATACCTTTGATGTTTCTAGCTTCTAAACTTCGTTTCCTTTGAATTCCACACCTTCTAAAGCTTAAACAAGCTATAAAATACAATTTAGATACTTTACTTAGCTATGAAGTAATTCTAAAACTCAAACTATAGACGAAATTGAAGGTAGCATAATGTTACCCAAATCGCGTAGAGCGTTTTGACGCAATCCATCTTCCGTTTCGTGTCAAAATTGATGTTCTATCTTCAAAATCATAAAAAAATGGATTCAAACTGAAAAAGCTCTGTTTATATCATGGTTTTACTGGAAATTTCGAGAGAGAGAGAGAGAGAGAGAGATTTCTCTTTTATAATAAAAACATTTCATTTCTAGCCCTCTTTTGCGCTTATGTCCCTTTTTCTGGTCTGATTTCTGACGCTCATATCTTTTTATCTATAAATTATATGAGAATACCGTTAAAAGTGTTGGAAACTACACTCCAAGACCTTCAATTTGGTATATGATATGTCCCCAAAAGACTTCATATAACACATGAAATTAATTGCTGAAAAAGCTCCATGACAAGGCAATTCCTTAGTCGGTTTTTCCGCAACTTAAATCTGATTTTTCCCAAACTTTATATTCAACATATAAACATCATATATGGTCATATTATTACTTTAAACTCACTTAAATCATTCTTAACATGATATTATAATGATATACGTCAATTTAGACGTACGGGGTGTAACAATATTCCCCCGTTAGGAACATTCGTCCTCGAATGTTAAATGAAGTATGTAGAAGCATTAAGCAACGATCTGTTACATACTCGAAGTAATGAAGAGATGTGTATATTTGGCCCTCATGTCATTTTCAGCTTCCCAAGTTATTTCTTCTATATTATTGCTTTGATATAGCATCTTAACTAAAGGAATGTCTTTCGTCCTTACTCGACGAATCTGCCTCTTTAAATTGCAACTGGCACCTCCTTATTAGTCAACTATTCTGTAATCTGTACATCCTCTACTGGTACAACTCTAGAAGGATCTCTGACACATTTTCTGAGCATGGAAACATGGAATACTGGATGTACCTCCTGAAGGTCTGCTTGAAGGTCTAACTCGTAGGCTACACGCCCAACTCGCCTGATAATCTGATATGGACTAATAAATCTAGGGCTAAGCTTTCCCTTCTTTCCAAATCTCATAACGCCTTTCATAGGTGATACTTTCAGGAATACCTAATCGCCAATATGAAATTCTAAATCTCAATGTCGATTATCTGCATAGGACTTCTGTCTGCTCTGCACTGCTAATAATATTTCCCTGATCAACTTGACTTTATCAATTACTTGTTGGATTAAGTCTGGACCTATCAATTGAGACTCGCCAACCTTGAACCATCATATAGAAAACCTGCATTTGTGCCCATACAAAGCTTCATATGGCACCATCTGTATGCTAGAATGATAGCTATTATTATATGCAAACTCTATCAACAGTAGGTGACCATTCCAGCTGCCTCTAAAATCTAACACGTAAGCTCTAAGCATATTTTCTAATGTCTGAATGGTCCGCTCAGCCTGTCTGTCTGTCTATGGATGAAATACTGTACTCAGATACACCTGTGTCCCTAAACCTGTCTGGAACGATTTATAGAAATTAGCTGTAAACTGGTGCGCCCCCGTCTAAAATAATAAATACTGGAATACCATGTAGGCGCACTATCTCTCTGATATAAAGTCTGGCATAATCCTCTGCTGTATATGTAGTTCTAACAGGAAAGAAATGAGCTCATTTAGTAAGCCTGTCAACTATAACCCAAATAGAGTCATATCTGCTCCGCATACGGGGAAAGCCTGTAATGAAGTCCATATTCACTGCTTCCCATTTCTATGATGGAATCTCGACTTCCTGTAACAAGCCACTAGGTTTTTTTTTTTTTTTTTTTTGCTCGACTTTAACCTGCTGGCAGTTAGCACACTGAGCCACAAATTCTGCTATGTCACGCTTCATTTCGTCTCAACAATAAATCTGCTTAAGATCATGGTAAATCTTAATCAAATTAGGATGAACAGTGCATCTGGAATAATGTGCATCTGTCATAATCTGTCCACATAAATCTGCAACATCAGTAACACAAAGTCTATCTTTATATATAAGAACCCCGTCACTAGTAACCTATATAATAATTTTGGTTTTCTTCTGGCTATCTGCCTGTATTGAACTAGAACTGGATCCTCATACTGGCGCTGCTTTACTTATGTCACTAGGCAAGTAGTGGTTGCGTTCTGAACTGTAACTCTTGCGTCCTCTGAATCTATTAATCTGACATCCATGCTGGCCAACTGGTAGAGTGTATGAGCTAACTTTATTTTCTCTGGTTGTAAATAAGATAGACTACCCATAGGCTTGCGACTAAGGGAATCAGCAACAACGTTCGCTTTACCCGGATGATAAAGAATGTCCATGTCATAGTCCTTCAGCAACTCTAGCCACCGCCTCTATCATAGGGTTAGCTCCTTTTGCTTAAATATGTACTGGAGGCTCTTGTGATCCGTATAAATATCAACATGAACACCGTAAAAATAATGTCTCCAAATCTTCAATGCATGAATGACAGCTGAAAGCTCAAGATCATGGATGAGGTAGTTCTGATCGTGCTTTTTCAGCTGCCTAGAAGCATAAGCAATTACTCTTCCATGCTGCATCAAACACAACGAAGACCAATTCGAGAAGCATCACAGTAAATGACATAGCCCTCAGATCCGTCTGGAAGTGTAAGTACTGGAGCTGTTATCAACCTGTTCTTTAGTTCTTGGAAGCTGTGCTCGCAAGAATCAGACCACTCAAATTTAGCTGATTTCTTTGTCAATTTGTTCAGTGGAGCTGCAATGGAGGAAAAACCCTCTATAAACTTTCTGTAATAACCTGCCAAACCCAGAAAACTACGTACTTCAGTTGGCGTCGTAGGCATGGGCCAATTCTTCACAGCCTAGATCTTCTGGTCATCTATTTTAATTCTTTCTGCTGAAACTATGTGGCCAAGAAATGCCACTGAATCTATCTAGAATTTACACTTTGAGAACTTAGCATATAATTGTTGGTCCCGATGAGTACCCAATACTGTGCGTAGGTGCTCCGGATGCTCTGATTCAGACTTTGAATAGATGAGAATATCATCAACAAATATAATCACAAATAAATCTAATAAGGCCTGAATACGCTGTCCATTAGATCCATAAATACTGCAAAGGCATTAGTGAGTCCAAACAACATCACTAAAAACTCATAATGGCCATTCCTAGTCCTGAATGTAGTCTTAGGTATATCAGATTTTCTAACTCTAACCTGATGGTAGCCTGATCGCAAATCTATATTCGAGAAGCACTTGGCACCCTGGAGCTTGTCAAACTAGACATCAATCCTGGGCAGAGAGTATTTATTCTTAATAATGATTTTATTCAGCTGTCTGTAATCTATGCACATGCGTAGAGAGCCATCTTTCTTTTTTTTTTTACAAATAGCATCGAGGCTCCCCACGGGGAAATGCTGGGTCTGATGAGGCCTTTATCTAACAAATCCTTCAATTGCTCCTTAAATTCTTCCGGTTATACAGGTGCCATCCTGAAGAACATGCCCCTGATGGCGTGCTGATGCTGAGCAAGCAACTGGTGATCTAGCTGGCTGGGCTGTACAACTGCCACCCCTAGGCGGGCAACCTTTCATGAAATAGCTGCCCCGCGACAAATATAACAAGTATCAACTCCTAACTGACATGGACCCAAGTGGCGTCTACCACAATCCGAACATCTGGGATATGTCTGACTGGCCGGTATAGAAGTACCACGACACTTTAATCTTGAAGTAAGTGATATGTGACTAGATCTGGACTGAGGAGGTCTATCAGATCTAAAGCCACGAGACTATGTAGGTATACTAGCTGGTGGTTGTCTAACACTCTGCTATCTACTCGCTCCAGACGTCTCTCCAAACGAACCAGAAAATCTGCCCCTCTTGTCTAGCACTTTATCCCTGTCGGCTCTCTATTTCTGCTTCCTCTCCTCAAGTAACAAAGCAAATGCCTGAATGTTATGTTCATACATGACTGCATAGCAACTGTCATACGCTCGTTCACTAGGTGTGGAGCTAGTCCCACTATATACCTGTGAATTCTATCCTCCATACTCACTACCACCGTAGGGGCAAACCATGCTAAAGAACTAAAGCAATAATTATACTCTTCTACACTCAAACTTCCCTGTCTCAAGGTCAGGAACTGATTAGCACGGGCTCCCTATGTCTCTATAGGCATATACTGATAAAGGAAGGTATCTGAGAATTCCTTCCAAGTCATGGGAGTAGCATCAGGCCGTCTAGATAGCTCCCATGTCTGGTATCACCCTGCTGCTAGGTTATGCAATCTGAATGCAGCCAACTCTACTAACTCTGTGTCTGACACGTGCATAACCCTCAACACTCTAGCTATCCTCAATAGAAAATCCTGAGGTTCTTCTCCTGTACGGGATCCGGTAAAGACTGTAGGCTCTAGCCTGATAAAATCATTGATCCTGGATTCAACATCTCCCTGGGCATCTGCACTGTGTTGTCTAGTCTGAGCAACTACAACACTAGTCGATAATCTGATGGCATCCCTCATTTCCTGCCCCTGACTATTAGGCTAAGAAGGTGGAGGTATAGTAGCTGCAGTACCTCTAATATCACCCTGAACTGATAGGATCTGTGAGGCCTCAGATGGAGCCTCAGGTCTGGACTCCTCACTCTCATCCACCTTAGGTGGCACTCTACTAATACCCTCGCCGGCTATAACCTTGCCCTTCTGGGCAGCTGTTAGTTTCTTTGGCGGCATCGCTTTGCTGAAATTACTATTGTTAGAGAGCTAAATTCTATAATCATGGCTCTATCGCACGATCTAGAGAAGAAAGAAAGACAACTGTCCTGAAGTGCCTTGTAGCCTCCTGTTCAAAAGTATGGCGCGCAACATACTCCTAAACAAGACTCTACTAGACACGGCCTGTAGACACCCTAGGACTGAACTGCTCTGATACCACTTTTGTCACGACCCAACCTAGCTGATAAGGAGTATGCAATGCAAATAGCTGACAAGGCTAACATAAGCTGACATATATAACATACTGACTGCACCACACAGGGACATATCTACAGGCCTCTAAGAGTGATGAACTGAATATACAAAGGATGAAATAAGGCCCCGCCATACCCAAGCTGGCTGACTGTACACATACCAAAAGATAAGTAACTCCGGGAGTAAGCGGAGTGACTCCAGTAGCTGATAGATGGCCTACTAACATGGTCCAAGCATTGATCTATCTGCACCTGCGCGGCATGAAACGCAGCGCCCCAAAAAATGGCGTGAGTACGATATGTACCAAGTATGTAAGGCATGAGCATATAATATGTCATAGCTGAATGAAACTGTAGGCTGGAATATAAATATGTAAACATGAGCTGGAGCATAGTAATATAGCTGGAAATCTGAAGAACGTACTAAACATGATATGAATATAAGCTGAAGTCTAGCTGAATCTGAACCTGAAGACTGAGCTGAACTATACTGATAAATAACTGTAATATGACTGATAGCTGGTTACTAGAAACTGGAACTGATAACTGTCAACTGATACGACGCTAAGAACTGGTGGCCGATAACTGAGAACTGATAACTGGTACCGAGCTAAAACTGAACTGTTATCTGAACTGGTAACTGTCTGGTGTTATGGGCTATATCCCCCCAAATCAGGTAACTGAATATCTGAACTAGTACCTGTCTGGCGTTATGGGCTGTATCCCCCCAAATCAGGTAACTGAAAACCGGAACTAGCCTCATGTATAATCATGCAGTGCATATTGTGGCTATATACGCATATATAACAAACCTGGTGGGTGTTATGGGCTATATCCCCCCCCCAGCCAGTAATATCTAGTCTCTCTGGTCAGAGTGTGTGAATGACACCCGGTCACACTAGGTGTTTCAACTCCCGCCTGAACCAGAGGGGCTGTATCCCCCAGACGGGTAGTATCACACGCGACCGGACTGTGTGTCCAATGTCCAGCCTCTATGGGGGACTCCAAATCACACATAACATGATCACAATATAAGCATAAGCATGTATGAGGCATAACACATGTGGCAACAATATATATGGACTCGAGGTAATGATAAGAATACTCTGGATTGAATTATAGACACAACCTGAAACTTAGAATTTGTCTAACTCTTTGACTTTTATAGATTTCGGCAGAGTTTCCTCTGAAACTGGTTGATCCGCAAAACAGAACCAACACTATACTATACACGGGAATGGATACCCGGATAAACTGATAACATAAACATGTTAAACGGATAAGAAGATGAGGCAACTGGATGACATAACAAATCCGCAGATAAATGTCTGGACAGCACCACTGTCCGGACTTTCAACCTGATTTTCAGAGTGTAGATCAAAGTTATAGACTTTATAGTCTTCATGAAAGTTTTAGATACATGTCTTAGGGTTCTGGGGATTCTTAAAGAATCTAAATATCAATTTTGTATAAGGAGTTATGATCAATATACTAACAACTGTCCAAAGATCAAAACAATTTTCCAGATTTTGAAACGTTTTGTCTTGCTGATTTGGACAACTTTCACCTTGGATTTTAGTACCAAATTAAGTATATAGAAGGTTTCCTTGGTACCATACAAGTTCCTCACAAGAAACACTAAGATTAGAACTAAGAAAAGCTTCAAAAGCTAAAAGATACATGTCTTGCCAAAAGAAAGGTTTAGTCTTACATACCTTTGATGTTTCTAGCTTCTAAACTTCATTTCCTTTGAATTCCACACCTTCTAAAGCTTAAACAAGCTATAAAATACAATTTAGATACTTTACTTAGCTATGAAGTAATTCTAAAACTCAAACTATAGACGAAATTGAAGGTAGCATAATGTTACCCTAATCGCGTAGAGCGTTTTGACGCAATCCATCTTCCGTTTCGTGTCAAAATTGATGTTCTATCTTCAAAATCATAAAAAAATGGATTCAAACTGAAAAAGCTCTGTTTATATCATGGTTTTACTGGAAATTTCGAGAGAGAGAGAGAGAGAGATTTCTCTTTTATAATAAAAACATTTCATTTCTAGCCCTCTTTTGCGCTTATGTCCCTTTTTCTGGTCTGACTTCTGACGCTCATATATTTTTATCTATAAGTTATATGAGCAAACCGTTAAAAGTGTTGGAAACTACACTCCAAGACCTTCAATTTGGTATATGATATGTCCCCAAAAGACTTCATATAACACATGAAATTAATTGCTGAAAAAACTCCGTGACAAGGCAATTCCTTAGTCGGTTTTTCCGCAACTTAAATCTGATTTTTCCCAAACTTTATATTCAATATATAAACATCATATATGGTCATATTATTACTTTAAACTCACTTAAATCATTCTTAACACTATATTATAATGATATACGTCAATTTAGACGTACGAGGTGTAACACTACAGTACAAGTCAGATCTGGAGGATCGGATACAACAGTCGTGGCTATGAGAGCTCTGACTGCCATGGTGGCAAAGTCTTATGAGATAGCTTCGCTTCATGATTCGATGGATAAGAAGTTTAAGAATGACATCGTTTATGGAAAAGCTCCGAGGAGCACCAAAATTGACAAAGACGATAGATATTAGGAAGTTACCGATACCAAAGAAGTTCAAGTTACTGGAGAATATACCATAATATGATGGAACGACCAATCCCATAGATCACATTGCTACATTTGTTAGGGTGGTCAAGGCAAGTTATCTACGAATAAAGAGAACAATTTAGTGTGTCTGAAAAAGTTTGCTAAGGAACTCACCAAAGGGGCATTGACTTGGTATAATTACTGCCCGAAAGGGATATTGAATCATTCGACGAGATGATAATAAAATTCATTAAGGCACATACAAGGGCCCAAAAGCTTGAAAAGAAGAGTCGACGACATACTTGGTATTAAGCAGCAACAAATGAAACAACAAAGGAGTTTATGGACTGATCCTAGAAGGAGAGAATGACTTTGCCCTTCATCGAAGAGAGATAAGTGGCCTTGGTAGTCGCTAACAATCTGAATATTAGTGTCCCAAGAGCGTGTAAAAGGTTAAAGGAGAGGTTACGTGAATGTCCTCCGGAGACATAGGATGATGTTCACCAAAAATGTAATTCGATAATAAGGTTGGAGGAAGAAGAAATGATATCAGAATATAACAACCACTGCAGCAACCGCTCGGAAACCTCATAGAGAGTTGATGTGGACAGGTGAAATCCTAGCTTTGAGCCTTACACCTTTCCCCGTCAAGTTGCTCGTGGGAACGACAATAGAGATTACAGAAGTCCGGCTAAGAGGGAGACGCCGGGTCCATCTTTAGTTCAAAAGGATCCACCACCTCCAAAGATATTGGAGTACCATTTAATGTAACAATGTCTCAGCTTGTTAATGTCTTGAGATCGATGGGTGACAAGGTAGTAAAGTTTCCAAAGGCCGACCAAGTGGGATCCAGAATAGTGGTGTGAGTTACATCACGATCATGGTCATGCGACCGAAGATTGCAAAGTGCCACTCTATGAAGTGTCTCACATATTTCAGAAAGCTGAGTTGCAAGACTTGTTAACTGAAAGGGGGAGGCAGAATTTTAATAAGAAGAGAGAGAAGTAGCAGCCTCCGAAGTCTTCAATTCCTATGAGGACGGTAAATGTCATTTCTGGGGGATCAGAAGTGAACGGAGTGACTTTACCTCTGCTAAGAAGTATGCTAAAGTGTCCATCACTCATACAAAACGGTCGCGGGATAACAGCGAAGACTTGTGTTTGGAGAAGTTGATTTCGACGAGAGGTTGTTTCCTCACCATGACGCTTTAATAATCATGATGGGAGTTGATGATTCGAATATCTAACGAGTACTAGTTAATACCGAAAGTTCAAATAATATAATTCAATCTAGGGTAGTGGAACAAATGAAATTGTCCGAAAAAGTGGTACCAAAGCTGATTGTGCTTTTGGGATTTAACAACTCAAGCGAGAAAACTTTAGGTGAAATTACATTGAAGACGTACGGAAAAGGCGTGGAGAGAGAGAGACTGATTTCCAAGTTTTGGGTAGAGACATGGCTTACAATGTCATACTTAGTGTCGACACCCTTTTTACCGAACCGCTATAGTTCAAGACAAGATTAGACTATTGGAACTCACGGGTAAAATTTGTAGTCTCCACCTAATAAATTGTTTAACTAGGCATAATAGGGCACCTACTTTGTTTCTAGCCAATTTTATAGTTGACTACGAAACTCAGTCTGCGAACTAGAGATTACAAGTAAGAGGTTCGAATTAATCCAGAGGGAAGGTGCTAGGCACCTCTCAAATTCCACTAAAGTGGTTTCCGATCGGACTAAAAATTGGGATTATGAAATTAAACAATTAAGTTATTACTGCAGAATGTAAAATATTCACTATATGATACAATTTTAATATAGATATTTCGTATAAAAATAAATGAGCATATCGTCTTCTCCAACTACTTCTTCTTTGCTTCATTCGAGTATATCTCGAAAATAAAAACCAATAGTTAGTACAAATAAATATTAATATTAAATAATAGAATAAAAGAAAGTAATCAAATGTTTTTGTCCACTCCAAATGTGTCATCTTTTAATTGATTTCATCCAAATATACCTCGCCAAAAAAATATTAGTGCAATAATAAATAGATTCAATGAGAATAAAATAGAATAAAGATAGTAAGATAAAAGAAAATGAATCAAAGTAATATAAAAGGAAAACAGTAGTGTTTTTAAAATGTTTAGGCTCAGATTGGTGCGGATTGGATAGAGGTTAAGGATACCGTCACTGCTGCAAACATAGTGGCCAGTCGATTTGTCAAGTCAAGTGCGGATCTCATTGCCTATCTGATGCAGCTCGTGTCCGTGCTGATCAAGCGGCCGAGCCCCAGCCAGTGTTCGAGACATTGAGACCGGTCACACGAAGCCAAGCTAAGATTTTGTAGGATGTGCACATTCATCTAATGTGGCCGGGAGGAAGCAACTGCTCGGAGGATGAGTGGCTGAGCTCAAGACTTGGAAGCTACATTTGCAAGCTCGAGCCCGAGGCTGGAAGTGCCCGAACACTAACCATTGATGCCGAGCTCTAAATGGACCGAAGGGCTAGAAATGTGCCCGAGGAAAGCGAGCATCCGTTGTATATTGTGCCAAGGCTGAGCGACTAAGCATTGAAGCAAAGAGTGCCCGAGCACATTGTTTACTTCGGCCCTACGTGGCCTTATTTTATTGGTCAACTGTGACTATTTTCCTAGTTTACCCTTGGGCTATCTATATAAACTCTTTAGTTATTTTATTTTAGATACCAGTTTTTTATGTTGAATATTAGTTGAATTCTATTGTGTCATCTTTGTGAGTCAAACTCCATCGTGGGATTGTTATAGAAACTTGTGTCAATTGGTGGATTCCATTTGAAAACTTCTTCTTGATCATTCGATTTCCAGGAAGCTTGTAAAGTCTTCTTGAGGATTGTTGCCTAGTATAGGTGTGTCTTTTGTCTTCCATTCGTGCGGCTCCAAGACTAGTTCATTGGATTCATTCGATTTAAGCTACCATCTTACTTCTATCTTTACTTTTATGTTTGTTTATCTTCCGTATGTGTGTTCGTGTTTAGCCTCATTGGCTTGCACTATCTTGGTATCAGAGCACGATTTGGATTTGTTCTTACAAACCCAATCTTGTTCTTTATATTTTATTTCGTGCCTTTATGTTTTCTGTTTCAGTTTTCGTGTTCTTGTTACTAAGTTGTTGTTGTTTGGGTTCTTATTACCACAAAAAAAAAGTAAAAAGAAGAAAATTTAAAAACTTAGTTTGATTGTTGGTTGTTTGAATTAAAGAACCAAATATTCGTGAATATCTTCGTTTGGTGATTCCAAAAAGTACCCGTCATACACCATTTGTCGACTAGGGTTTCTCATGATTTGGGCTATCAGACGAAGGTTACCATTGTTTGAAAACCCCAGTTGAATTTCATTATTGGTTGATTTTGGTCGTGTGTTTGTTTGAACAATTTCGAAGCTCAGTCGTTAAACAATGTCTGTACGCCGAAACATTGTTACATTATAACAGTGTACGGACGACGTCGAAGCTGTTCTTGTTTGCTTTGAGCTGAAGTTTCCTCTGTTCATTGTTAAATCTCAGAAAAGCGACCTTGAATCTTATCGTAGGTACTGGACTATGACCAAAGTTGAAATTGTCCGTAAATCGAAAAAAAGGAAAGTTTATTGTTCCATTGAAGAAGAAAGGGAAAAGGCAACGTTGCCTAAAATCCCATGTGAAAATTGTTGGCAGAAAAGAAGAAAGTGGATAAGGTTAAACCCTAATCCGTATCAAAGGAGGGACCACTTTTATCCGTACAAGGGTGGCGTGTCCGAGATTTTCAAAAGAGAAAACGGAGGGTAGATTCTCCTTGGTTTTCTTTCTTTCTTTGTGTCTGTGAATTCTCGTTAGTAGATCTCTCGAGTAAATTCTTCTACTCGAGGTACTATTAACTTGTTTGAGCTGATGGAAACTCGTGCGTGGGGTGACCAAAGTCTAAATTTCATAATTAATTCTTTAGCGTCTGTACTATCGAGTCGAACATCAATTCACTCTTCCCGAAGAAGACAATGAATCTTGTCAAACTCAGAGGGTCTCAAAGAAATTGTTCAATCTGACGAAGCCATTGGTTACAAGTTCCTGAGTGACCAGACCTACAAATTGAGTGGACCCAAGCGCCACCCAACAAAAGTGAGGGAGTGAGTGAGGTGATTTCTAACCGACCACTTCTTGTCTTTGATTTGTGCAGGTACCATGGCTGGAAATGGAGAGAAGGGTATGGATGCGCCCGAGGTGTCATTAGCCGATCTCATGGCTCCGATACAAGGTATTAGTGCCGAGCTAAGAGGAGTAAATGTTCGAGTTCCAAATCTCGAACAAGACCGAGCCTCTGAGGCCTTACCCGGGTCTGGGGCTGGAACAAGCAATTCCACTCCTTTTCGACTGATGCAATTTGCAGAGTTGGCCTGACGCCAACAAGTGAGTGCTGAAGCTGCTCGAAACGAGCAAAACTTGGGTATTCCCCAAGCTGAACAACAAAACTTAGGCATTCCCCAAGTTGACTTACCACCACCTCAAAGACCCCAAAGGAATTTAGCAACCGTTGCTGAAGATGGTGATGTTTGAGATGAAGAGTATGTTAAAGCTGAGTTTGAGCAACCATTCTATCCTCGAGGTCAGGCTCAACGAACCATCGAAGTCGAGGACGAGGAGCTTATGTTGATAGGAATCTTGAACGTGTGGCTGATTATCTGAAGCCAGCCCGAGGTGGTATAGATACAAACTTGAACAGTTTCAAGATCACGATTCCACCATTCAGAGGAACTAGTAATCCAGACCAATATCTTGATTGGAAGGTTCGATGAGAATGAATCCTTGAAACAAATGAGATGACTGATAAAAGAAAAACTTCCTATGCAATTGCTTCTACTTAATGGGAATCTGAGAAGAGAATGAGAAGAAGTCATGCTTTAGCCAAGCACCTTACTTGGGCTCAATTGAAGAGAGTGATGGATGCTAAGTATGTGACAGCTAAACATCGTCAAGAGAAACTTCTGAAGCTCTATTATTGAAACAAGGGTCTAAACCGATCGAATTGTATTTTGACGAGTTTGAAAAGATTTGTTTGGCTCTTGATATGGAAGAAGACGATGAGCAAGCTATCATTCGCTTAAAAAATGGGTTGAATCGAGATATATAATCTCAACTAAGACTACATGTGTTCCATATTTTGGATGAAGCTTTCCATGCAGCGAATGATGCTGAGAAGCGGGTGAAGGACGATCGAACAAGCAGGCACCGAGCGATAACTACTTCGACTCCTTTGAACTGGGGTAAAGATAGGAAGAGTCCGAATCTTACAAGTACCAATACCGGCCGAGATCCGAAGAAAGCCTTCGAGAAAGGAGTGACCATTAATAACTCCAAGAAGATGGGAGGTAAAGCTCAACTCAATACTCCTGGTGCTTCAAATATTTGGTGTGACAAATGAAGGGGTTATGGTTGCATGGCAAAAGAGTATGCAACTCGCAAAGTTATGCATTTTCTCGAAGATGGAACCGTCCATGAGCAAACGAGTGACTCCGAGGAGAAAAACAGAGAGGAAGCTGACCGAGCTGAAAATGATGACGGTCAAGAAGCAACCAAAGCTGATCATCCAGAAATGTTTCTTGTGGTTCGTAGGAACTTAAGCACTATGAACACAGAAGAAGAGGATAATCAAAGAGAAAACCTCTTCCATGCAAGGTGCGAGTGAGAGGAAAAGTGTGTTTGATGACTATTGATTCGGGTAGTTATTTCGCAAAGGAACTTTGAAGAAGAGGTTGAGTGCCAAGTGGGTCCTTTAGAGGGATGTGATGTTATGTTTGGAAAGCCTTGGCTTCTCCATAGATACTTCAAGTTCAACAAAGGCCTTGGTGGCTACCATGTTAAAGTACAAAGGAAGTTACAATTCCTCCTTCCTAGGAAAGAAGAAGTACAAGTAAGAGAGCCCACGAACAAGAGAAGTAGTAGGACACCATTGAGGAGAAGTCTTATGATTGAAAGAATGCAATCAAGAAGTCCTACAAACACAAGCGATGGTGGGACTAGTGCAAAAAAAGAGTTGGCAAATGTCAACAAGGTGAACCCAAAACCAAAAGTTTCAAAGCCAAGTGGTTCACCAACAAAGAAGAATGAGACATCAATTGAAGAGTCTCCAAGTCCTAGATTCTGGGATGACGTAAAGAGTCCACCTACTCCGGCTATGGGTATTCTTGGGCCTCGTCCCAACTCGCCCGAGTATGAGAGACAAAAGATAGAGAGGAGTAGGGGAGCGATCGGTAACCACTCTCGAATGGAAAAAGGAAAGGTTGTATTGAGTGATGTGAGTGGGTTGTCACCACCCGAATCTACACCCAACCATGAATAAAAAATGAGGGAAAAGAAAGAGGGAAAAAGAATCATTGAGAGTGAGGACACCCCTTATTCTAACCCTAACCCTTTATCTTTTTTTTCTACTTATTTGAGTACTTGTGTAGGTATTCTTGGAGGCAAACTGATGGAGCCTCAACCATGTTCCAAGATGGAAAGACAAGGTGAAGGTGATTCAAAATGTGAGCTACAAGTTAGAGACACTATTCATGACACTTCAAGTGCATTGAGTGAGCAAGATGGCCACTCAAAGGTATATGTTAGTTCTTCTTCCCTTGAGCATGAAACTTCCTTGTCTTATGATGGTACTTGTGAGAACTCTATTCTAGTTAATGATTTGTATGATTACAATGTGTTTGCAACTAATGTAGAGTCGGATGGTCAACTTGTGTGTGAATGTGAACCTCTAGCTGAGAGGATTGAAAAGCCACATCATGATGTGAGCTCGATTTTCATTGAACCTCTCTTCAGTGAAAATATTATGGTTGACCTTTTTTGTGAACCTTGTTATGACACCCCACCCATATTTGACAAAGTAGAAGATGACTTGCATGAATACCCCCATTCTTCCCTTTGATTGGTTACTTGGTAGTAGTGGTCTCTTGTGTCGTAGTGAGGATGATCGTGACCTTGAGGAGTCTCTATTGCATGAGATGGATCGAATTGTGTTCGATGACTCCTCAAATGTAGATGTTGCCTCTAGTTTGAGAACTTCACCTTTGCTTGCTAATGAACTTGAGAGGTGTGCCTACACTAATCCTTTGTATGAGGGAAACATCAATGGAAATGGTGAATTGTATCAAACTAGAGTGGAGTGTGAGTTTGAACCTCCATAGATTGGAATGATTCACTCTATAGATACTCCATTGTTTGAGACCTCCCTTGGGAGTTTGTCTAGTGACGAGGATTATCTTGGAGATAAATTTAGAGATAAGGATGTACCTCTTGGTGTGTGTAAGAGTGCTCTTAAGAAGGGGAATGGAGTATTTCATGTTAGTTGTTGCTTGAACTATTTTGCTTACTCAATTCCATATATTTATCACACCTCGAGTGTTGAGCATGCCAAAGCCGTTGTGTCACATAATGATGATATTGATTTGAAGGATTGGTGTGTTGCTCATAAGCTTAGGGGTCATAGGGAATTTGATTTCTATATCTTGCATGTTCCTTGTCCTATTGATATCTTTGCTTGTTTTCGTGTTGGATGCACTTTCTTCTTGAGTCAAGTACTTGTTGTTTCCTTTGGAGACATAAGCTTTTTACTTGTTATTGATGCTTGGCTCTATCATAAGAGTGTGTTTTCCATATTTTTGGAACTAACCTACTCTCATAGTAGGAAGTTTGTTGTTGTTTGTCAATGCTTATAGGTTTTGATGGTTTGATTTCGAGGACGAAATCCTTTCAAGAAGGGGAGGATGATGCGGGAAAAATTGAGCCAAAGCACCAACCATCAAAAACCGAGCTTGAGTGACAAAGAGGATGCAAGATCAAGGGCTTCAAGAGCTTCAGAGTCGAGCTAAAGAGATCCAAGATGCTCACCCACACTTGGGTTAGAAGAGATTTGAAGATGGAAGCTTTGGAGATGACTTGAAGAGCTTTCAGTCGAGTGCTTGGAGCGACACAGCACCAGGCAGACCGCCTACTTTACTAAGTGGACCGCCCAGTTGAAGTGGCACTCTCTAGATATTGGATTGGGCGGACCACCCACTATCAGAGGCGGACCACCCACTATCAGAGGCGGACCGCCTCTTTTCTGAAGATCACTCTGGAGGTCAACAGGCGGGGCGCCTATTATTCTAGGCGGGGGGTGCCTACTTCCCGATAGGTTTTTACTAGCTTTTATGTGTGTTTCCTATATTAGCCCTATGTAGCCTTTTATGTATTAACCCAAGTTGAGGGCTTTTTAGACAATTCACTTAGGAGTGTGGAATAAATATAAAAACCACACTTAGCCATTTTCATTCATTAGCTTAGTTGGAGTATAGAATTGAGAGAAAGAACATTGAGAGGCTTGGCCTTCATGTTTGGGGCGTGACGCTCATGTATCCCCTACGACTTGGGAACCCGAGGATTATGAATCTGGGATTTGGTTCAAATTTCTCTTTCTCCCATTGAATTCAATCCATGTATGTGAGTTTGATTCGTTTCTTTCTTCTCATTTCTTGCCTTCCTAGTCTTGATTTCTAGTTATCCTTATTATTTGCTTCCGCTCGTATATATTATTGCTTCCACGTATTTTCCCCTTATCAAAGGCAAGCCAAGTTAATGCATGATACTCATATTCAGTTGGCATGGTCGGGAGAAAGCACCCGCTCTAAAGTTGACTGGCCGAGCTCAAAACCGAAGGTGTCATCTTCAAGCTCGAGCCCGAAGAAGGGAGCAGTCGAACGCTCAACATCCGCGATGAACAGAAGTAAAAGCAACAAACCGAAGGAATAGCGTCCGAGTTCAAGTGTTCGAGCTCAGGTGTTCGAATCAAAGGAAGAAACCGAACACTTCACTTCGATGCCAAGCATTGAGAGCAACCGAAGGGAGTGCGACCGAATTGAGAGTGTTCGGATTCAAGAAATCAAACACCTAGTTTAGTTTGCCACTGCGTGGCATATGCTTATTGGTCGCCTGTAACCGTTTTTACCATTTTGTCCCTAGAGTATCTATATAAACTCCTTTGCATTTCATTTGTAAGATACCTAGATTTTGAGTATTGAATATTGAATGAGAGTAGCCGAGAGCACTTTCTCTTTTGTCTCAAATGTGAGCAAACCCGATGGGGTCTTTGGAACTTGTGGCTTTCGGTGAATCCAATTGAACAATTTCTCTTGATCATTCAGTTTGCAAGAGGCATTGTACTCTTGAGGATTGTTGCATAGCTTAGGTGCTCTTTCCTTCTACTTGAATCGTACCGAGACCAGTTCCTTAGTGCCGTTCAAGTAAGAAAAGATGTGTCAAGCTTCTATCTTTACTTTCTGGTGTTGTTTTCGGTTGCTTAGCTTCATCCTCGAATTTAGCGTGCACCATACCATAACTCTGCTTCCTTGGGGACTAATTGGCTCATTCCTGATATCCGTTCCCTCAGGACTCTTGTCTCTATCCTAGCTTTTCGCTCCATCGCCTTATGCCAATTTGACTCATCATCGATCATGTTACCCCAGCTATGGGCTCTTTGGCCAATCCTCTTTCGACTGCTAGACAGTCTTGGATCATGGGCCGCTAACTCCATAAGTCATTAATCCCATACGAGGTAGGATATCTAAAAACTTGATGGACTGTTGAGGGCACTCTCTTTATGTTGTGTATCAAGGGCCATCCAAGGATGATATCTTGTGACATATCACGGGTGAGCACTTGGAGGTACGTGATGCTTGCCATGCCCAGAATATGAACCGGTAGAGCTAGTTCCCCAACAGGTTCTTCTCGGCGGCCGTTGAAGCCGATTATCCTGCAGTGGTTCGGTGTCATCCAATGGTCTTGACCTAACTTCCTTAGTAACTCTCTCCGAATAATGTTCATATTGCTCCCTAGATACACCAAAGCTTGCCCGATCTGAAGACTCGATACTCTTACGGGGATTGTGAGGGCATCATGATATTCTGCTTCACTTTTCCGACGGAAGGTGATACTGCTAGCGGTCGATGCTACCTTTTCAATACCCTGGGCTGTGACATGTCCCGGAATTGCAAAGATCGCATTGGTATGCCACTTTTCCCTAGAGTCTGGTGCCCTCGAACGTCTCGGTCCTTCTTCAATCAAATCTTTGAGGTGACCCTCCTTTAGTAGATACTCGATCTCCAACATTAGGGCCTTACAGTCGATCATAGCATGGTCATTGCTACGATGAAAGTCACAATAGGCCGTTGTATTCCTCATAGTTGCTCCTTTTATGGTAGGCGTCCACCGTACTTTTGGTCCTAGCTTTCCGAAGTGATTGGCAACCAGTTCCACGGCGTTGACTCGCAAACTAAAATCTCAAAAACTACGGGGCTCGGTTCGTTTCTCTTGAGGTCCAGGGCCACGGGTATTTTCTTGATTTGCCGCTCCTGCTTGGCTCTGCGTCTTTCTTTTTACTCTTCTTCCATCTCCTTCTCCTTCAAGGCACGGGCTTCCTGCTCATTTTCTTCGTTCAGCTTCAGGGTTCTGGGAGTGTTCTGACTCCAGGCGAAGCTTTTCATTGTATCTCTGATGTAAGCCCTCCACGTCAATACAGGATGTTGAGTTAGACTCCATTGCGATTCCCTGGTAGCCAGCGACCCTTTGGAATTCAGGCTCTTGCCAAAAGCTACCACGAAAATTTTATCGGGAGCTTAGGAAGCTCCATACATTCCCTCTGAAATCTTTCAAGATAGTCTTTCAGCAACTCGTCATCGTGCTGGCGAATCTCAAAGATATCCTTCATGCGCTTCTCCCATTTACGGGCGCCTGAGTGCACTTTCTTGAATAAGTCCTAAATATGAGTGAATGACTCAACGGAACCCATCAGTAGCTGAGTGTACTAGACGAGGGAACCTTTAGCCAGGGTTGAGTCGAACTTTTTCACTAGAGCAGACTGGATTTCTTCCTCTGAGCTTTCGTTGCTTTTGACGGTTGTGTAATATGCAGCAATATGCTCATCCGGATCCGTTGTTTCGTCGTACTTCAAGTTATCCAGCAGGCTGAAGTACTTTGGTACATTGATCAGTGTAGCGCTTTCTTTTCATGCATGCTTATAAAACTTTTGCTCATCTATGATGGTAACCTGGGTTGGTGCACCCAGCACGTTACAGATCCAATCATGGATGGCCTTCATCTCCTTCAGGATGTCCTGAATAATAGGTGTTCCTTTGAGATCTTGATTGCTGACTGTCTTTGAACTCCTTGTTGACACCCAATTTTGTCCCGGGAATTCTAATTAATGTCTAATTATTTATATAAGATTAATTTTAAATTTTAAAAGTGAGTTAATGAATTTTAATAGGAAAAGTGCTAAATTTGTAAAGTTCCTTCAATTTTGTCCCACCTACACAACACCCCCTTTTAATTATTTGTCCTAAGTGGGGCTAAAAGTGTTCCTATCCCTAAATCTCAGCCTACATTTGCAACACACATATATACAATACACACCCATTACATTTCAGCCTCACCCCCCAATTTGAAATATACCCAATTCCCCAACCCGTTTTCAGAGAACCCGCGACCCGATCCAATGGTTTTCCCCCCAAAATTCCATCAAATCAGTCCAAAAAATGGTCCTCTCTCCAGCTCATCATCCTTGTACGACAACATTATCTGTTTTATACCCGTTAGAGGGCTATTTTGGGATTTCCCCACTCCTTAAAAGCCCTAAGTATGGAGGTATAAAAGGGGGAATTTTTTGGAGTTCAAAGGGGGCAGCCGTGGATAGAGAGATGAGAAAATACAAAAACGGCAGAACAAACTCAAAAAATTTATACATAGAAGGTTGGTTTTTAGTCGGGGATTCCAAGAAAATATAGTGTAGCTGTTACTGCTCTCCTTGGTTTTGTTTATCGCTTCATCGTTTTCGAGTCGCTTCTTTGTCGTTTGAGTTGTCGACCTTGTTCGAATCGCTTTCTTTGGATCCCTCGCCTCAGCTCGCTGCGCCGAAACAGGTAATAACCCTCTTCCTCTCCATTTTTCAATGACATTGTCTTAGTTATTATTCATGTTCTATTTATGAGCTTTTATCTTATACATAAGATTGTGAAGCTAAATCTGCTTTAAAGCATGCCTCTGTTAGTTAAATAACAATTTAGGATTACATATTTGTGTAGTTTATACGTGCATATAATCCGCATTTGGTTATTTTGACAAATGTAGAGAGCATTCTTCCTTTATATCGTCCCTGGTGCTATGTGTTTGTTCTTTGAAATATGAGTGTATCAAAGCAGTTGAAAGATCATACCTAAATATTAGTTGAGGTCTGTTGTCATGTTCCCCTTTGATTTAATAAAGAAGTTGGCTGCATTTCTGGTTTATTAAGTTTGAGTTGTTAAGCGCACATCTTTAGTTTTGATTCGTAAAAGGTTCTTCCTAAAATGAATAGTATTCAGTATTTAGCATGAACTTAACTTCCGTCATTATAAAAAAAAGTAAAATCTCAGAAATTTGATGAGGTTGCATTCAAAGCTGTTTTCTTTTGTAAACTTTGTGTAAAATTATTTTGCTGATAATTTAAGCTTAAGGTTATTGGACTGATTTGAACTCGCATTTTGACGATTAAGGTTGAAATAAGCTACTGAAGTACTTGTTAAATATGAAAGCTTTCCATTTATTGGTTTTCATAAACTTTTGGTTAATCTTTCCATACTATAGGGTGATGTGAAGTTTGGATCTTTTGTACTTGTCTTAATCCAATTAAGTTTGGTATTGTGCTTCTGGAATTCTAATGGATCAGCTAGTATAAAGCTTACCTCTGGGATGTTAAACCAGTTTTCTATAAAGCCTGTTAATATTGTCTATTCCTTCGTGTTTCAATTCTGGTTTGTTGTTCTGGCTATGTGAGGTGTAGTAGCAGAGGTGGGAAGTTGTTTCAGGGTGCTAGAGGGAGTTATGTCCTGGTTGTGCTATAAAGGGGAGCTGCAGATTTCCATAAGGAGAGAGGTGAGAGCCTGAGTGCAAGAGGGTGCAGGGGTGCTCAAGGTGGTTTCTGTTGAGTTTTCAGGGGTTGTCTGGTGTTTGTTAGATGGTTTTGAAGCCTGGTGTGTTCCAAGTTCTTGAATTCTAGGAGGTAGGTGAAAGTGAGGTATTGAAGGGGTTAAGAGAGTGTTCAGGTGGTATATAGTTGTTCCAGGGTATCTGTGAAGTTTGTGAGGGGTGTAGTTTGAGCTTGGTGATTGTTTCCTGCCATGTAGTGGTGCAGGGAGTTAAAGATCAGTTCAAGAGGTGGTGTGGTGTGCAGATGTTCCCAGTGGCTTGTTAGTTACATTAGATAAGCTGAGGGGTCTTTCCTGGTGGTTTGAAGGAGTAAAGGTGGCTGTAGTTAGTTGGTTTTCTGTTCTGGAGGATGTTCTGTGAGTTAGGGATTCCTAGAGTTTGTGAAGTCAGGTGGGTAGCTTCAAGATCAGAAGGATGATGCTTATTTCCCTCTTTCCCTGGTTCATTTTTGGTTCCCTAATTCCCTAGCCAGAGTTGTTTCCTGAAGCCTACAAGCTTATGCAAATCTAATGTTCCAAGCTTTCTCATCTGTCATAAATATCATCATGGTTGTCTGGAATTTAGAACTGCACTCTAGACCTCTTTTTCAGCATCTTTCATGTTCATTATTGTTCAGTTTTCCTTTGGTTTCCTTTTTGTAAGTGTAGTGTCCTCTGAAGGCTGTCTTTGTTTCTTTTATGAATGTCCAACTCTAGTTTGTCCTGACTTGTTTAGGTTTCTGTTTTGCTTTGATGATTATCAGTTGGCTAATTTGGTAAATCCGCCCTTGTCTTATTTCCTGTTACATTGGGTAATGTTCTCTTGATTTTTAGGGAAGTTATTCAAGTTTAATCCATGTCTGTTACCACTTATATGCGTTTTCTATTTGAGTTTTAAATAAGCCATTTCCTTTTTACTTCCAAAACTTTTTTTGGACTTGGCATAGTCAGTTTCTAAGTTTTTCCTTCCATGGATTGATACATTTCACAATTTAGCTCAAAATTAATGATATTAGCCGTGTTTAACCACTCTCGCAAGAGTTTAGCTTGTTCACTCTTGTCAGTATATTGCTCTATCTACTATTAGTTTGTATGGTTCATGTATAAGAAGTAAATGCATTTCTTTGTTGGTTTCTTATTTTAGTCATAGTTTAAACCTTGGTTGAAGTTTCAGTCTCGCATCTATATATCTAGAATCTTGGCATGTTTAGTTGGGTATTTCTCATTTTAATTTTATGGGACCTGTATAGCTAAGTTAAAAGGCATAACTTTCTGTCAATATTTTGTTAATGCTTCTTTTGAAAAGTTTGTTCTTTATATTACATTAATTTGGATGGTTTCCTTGCCCACAAGACAGATTCATAAGTATGCTTTAATATTTTCTTGTATCCTGATACAAAGTTTTTCTCTTGGACATAATTAAGTACCTATGTATTAAAATGCATTCATGGTTGAAATTTTGGGAGTCTGCTATTATGTTCACTTCTATCCTTGTTATTCCTTACCTATTTACTTTTATAATCAGGCTAGTTATTGTAGTATATATACTAATTTCTTATCCCCATTTTCTCTGCATAATAAATTCTTGGGACGAGTTGGCTAAACTCGCAAATTGGGATGGCTCATTGGCTTGGAGTCGCCTTGGGGTTGAGATCGGGTCTCAAGTTGAGAAGATTGTTTTCAAGGCTCGTTTACGAGTTTGCATTTCCCGGGTTCTTCTAAATCCTTACATCTTTTTCCATCCTTAGAAATTTGCATATTATTAGGAATTGTTACTATAATGATTTATTGATGTTGTAGAATAATTATGTACTTATATTTTTTGAATAAATACTTGATGGTTGGAGTTATTTATTTATTTTATGTTCATTATCCTTTACTTTGGAGTCGTTATTTAATTTATCGCAAATCAGGCTATTTAAGCAAAATGCGTGCAAAATTTCATAAATTTCAAAAAATCGTTATTTATTGATACGAAGTAGTTTCTTTAAAAAGTCAAAATTTATAATGAAGTTTAATTAACTTCTAAATGTCCCGAAACAACTTTACAATAAGCGACTTGAAACCTAAAGTTCCATCTTATGATGAGAAACTCGAGTTTTAAAGTTGAAATTAAGCAAGTGTCATTTATGCACTGTCACATACGAGTTGTCAAAGAAATTAGGACGATTAAATCGCTCCTTTTTCAAAAGAAAATGCGCTTTTATTTTAATTTATTTTATTTTGCAAATAGTTAAAGCTTTCAAATAAATTGTAAATCTTTTAAAAACTTGCTAAATTTAATTAGTTGAATTAATTAATAGTTCAATTAATTATTTTTAGAAAAAGCGCATAAATAGCACTTGCAAATATTTTGGGAACCTGTCGGATTAACCTTTTTAACGGAATTTCGAAAGTGCCTTAAAAACCTTCTTTCGAAATTAGCAAAACCTCTTACCTTTAGAATCTCTGAAAAAAAGACCGCTTTTTTTTATAAAATCGGAGTTTTTTACGCATTTGTTTATCTGGTTCCCTGTTTTTCCTTAAATTGGGTGGCGACTCCAAAAACTCCAAAAGTTTTAGTCCATCCTGTCGATATTCCTGAATTTAGCCCTTCGGGGTTATATTTTAGGGGTTCAACACTCCTAGAAGCGGCGTCCATCTTGAGCCTGCGATTAGGAGCAGACGCTGGAGTATCGTTCATGGGCGCTGGTGTTCGCCGAGATGCTGGTTTTTGAGACGATTCAGCGAACATAGTTCCTAACTTCTGAGATATATCATCGACCATGTTAATCGAGTTCTGCTCTGCCCGAGCTGACAGGGTTGTGAGTAGATTAACAAGAAAATCTCTGAGATCAAAATTACCTTCACGTGACTGATTACCTTCACCGTCGTTGGGCACATGGGCTAGCTCCTTGGCAGGATCGTTTTGCTGCACGTTGGAATCGCCAGTTCCCTGCACAGACTCGTCTATAGTATTGGCAGTGTTCTTTAGGGTGTTGTCGTCTGACATGAATGCGCCTTCTCTTCGTAGAATACCTACAGTTGTCTGGGCCCCACGGTGGGCACCAAACTATTTATGCCTAAATTTGTACGTCTAGGTTAAACACTTAAATTTATAAAGGGATCACAAGCAATGTAGTAAAATATGATGAAAAGTAAGTAAATAAAGAGAACAATAATAGACAAGAAAGTAAAGAGCTTTTATTCTTTGAGAATGTCGGATTTAGTGGTGAATCGCTTGATGTACTGTATAATATAAGGAGGGGTATTTATAGCAGTAGATATCCATTTCTAATTAAGGTAAAATACAAACACTAATAAAGCTCATGGGCCTATAAACTCAAGGCGGTTGTATATACGAAACACTAACTAGGAGACTGTAACCCTAAGGCGTCAGGATGTATGCCTTGTGCCCTACGCCCTTTGCCCGTACCGTCTGGACGGTCGTGACTCGTAGAACAGGTGTGTATCCAGTGTACCTGGTGACTTGTAGGACAAGTCTAGTCTCACCAGCTGGACCTGTATCCCCATAACAATAGGTGGCGTATTATTGCCCACACAACGAAGTCAATAAATTTTTCATCTCCTCCATAGATTGACTTTGTTTCTCTTCAAAAGCTCTTCCCATTGTGTTTCTAAATTCATCAAGCAACCCTCGTAAACTATCAACTTCCCTATGCACCTCAGAATATTGTGTATTCTACGCCGTTGTTGTGGAATCCAAGGATTGTACGGCTCTGATACCAAAGTGATATAGCCAAATCCAAAAGTAAGAACAATTTTAATATTTTAAAAAATTTCCCATAAATCTAAAAAAGAACCTCCATTCAATATGAATAAATTTTAAGAGCCAACCCAAAAGTACCGCGAAAATCTTACAATAAAATAAATCCATCGTTTTACGAGGGCTGTAACCCGAGTAGATTAAAATGAAAAATTATCTAAAATACTTCATTGTAGAAGTACGATAATTTTAACTTTGAGTAATAGTACTTGTAGTAGTACAAAAAATTGAGCCCTTGAGCTTTACTAATTCTATCACAAGGCCCAAAATTATTTTTTTTGGGTAAATTGTAAGTACCATTAATATCAAAACTGAGCTATAACCTAAAGAAAATTCTTGCACATCCTGATCATTTTGTATCAATGTCGCAGAACCTCAATCATCTCACTATTACAATCAGATTAATCAACTAAGCTACTAACTACTAATGAATAGAGCCAAATTAATTTAAGTACAGAAGGAAAAACATTGCTTCGAGTATAGAAACAACCATTACTGGACTAAAACATACTATAACCTTTATCTAAACGCTCTAGCATACATTACACCCCAGGCTGCTCAACGCAATGCTCAAAGTTAAAGGTGTAATATATTTTATATTTTATTATTTTAAAATTACTTATATATATATATATATATATATATATATATATATATATATATATATATATATATAGACACACACACACACACACACACACACACGATTCGGATCGGTTCGGTTCGATTCGGTTGCGTTGTGTTTTTGGTTTATCATTGAAAAACAAAAAAAACCTATGTACAGTTATATTTTTAAATCAAAACCTATAATTTTATTATTTAAAAACCTATGATTTTATTATAAGAAGTACAGTTCGATTTTGTCGGTCATGATCAATTTTCAAGTATCCATTGACACCCCTACCCTCTAGAAAATGTAATAAAAGTTCATAACAAAGTGAATTAAATTTGTTAATTGATTACCTTGTGGGTCCCGCAGCTAACTTAAATGAAAGATGGCATGTCAGCTACAAGAGTGTTTTATTAAAATTAATTAACAAAAAAGAAGGATGATCTATCTATATTATACTAAAAGGAGGGTAGTAAGTCATACACATAACGCCAAGTGTAAGCATGTTTGTATGCCATGTGTAACTTTTTAGGACAATGTTTAACTAATTTGGGTCCTTCTATTAAAAGACCCTTTTCAAGTTTTTTTTTAGTTAAATGACCCTCAAGTTATTTTTCTTAGTAAAATAATCATTTTTTTATATTAAGAAAAATTAACACTTAAGCTAATAGTTAGTTAATTAAAAGCTATTTGGTGGGGGGCCCTCAAACTTCTTTTATTTGCAGGATGGTCCCTCAGTATATATATGTAATAATAGGCCAAAAATTGTAAAAAAAAACTGAAAAAAACCACTTCTTCCCTCTTCTTCTTCCCGCCATACCCACCATACCTGCCACCGACCCAATACCTATTGGTCGGATTTTTACCAGAAATCACCACATTTTGCATAAAGTTGATCTCTCCTTCCTCTCCGTCGTCTTTTGTCCCTAAATCAGGTTCATATTGTGCGCATTTTGCATAATTTAAAAAATTAGGTCAAAAGTAAAGCACGATTTTCTACAGTGCATTTGTTGGATATTACTTGTTTGGTACTCTCAACCTTCTTTTCAGCTGGTAAGTGCGAAGAATGCTTAATTATTATGCAGATCTGGTTGTTTTCTGAATATTTTGCTCTTAGTTGATACCATCGACTTGAAGTTATAATTTTTTTGTTACGCAATTTGTCATATTGAATAGACACTTGTCGATTTAATAGACTGTCCATTATTAATGGGGGACCGTATACTATTAGCTGGTGATTATTTTGGGGAATTGGTGGAGACCCCTAAATGTTGGACTTGGCATTCTAAATCTAAGGCTGCCGTACCTATTTTTGTGAGCCGGGAAGTTGATTACAATGAGTTGGTTAAGCATGTCATTGCAAGTGGCCAATTAACATGTGAGCAAAGGAAAGTATCAATTACTTATATGCTTAGTGTGGTTGTCGCAAAGAAAAAGAAAGCTCCCTCGATCATACAGACGGATAATGATTTGCAGCTCTATCTTCTTGATGTTGCAAGTGATAGTTCTAGACCCACCTTGAGGACATCTGTAGTTGAAAGGTCTGAAGAAGCATCAAATGAGCCTGCTTCTGCTGCTGCTTATGATGCTGCTCCTTATGTGGGATCAGTTGAGGTACCACCACCTGTAACAGAAGAGGACAAAGCAGGTGTTGATTTCAATGGAGATAATGGATGGGATGACTATAATCATGGCAGCCATTTCAATGAATATAATCCATCAAATTTAAACCATTATGTTGAAGAAGGAGTGGGGATTAATTTAAACTATGACGTTAATACTAATGGTTTAATAATACATTGGGTACCTGAAGCAGCCATAATTATGTTGATGAGATAGGTTTATAAAAAGGTAGAACTTTTAAAACAAGCGGGAGTTAGTTGTTTAACTTAAGTTTGCTTCAGTGAAGAAGTCATATTATTTCAATACTATGAAGAGTACGAAAAATTATATGTGGTCAAATGTGTTGATCCAGCATGCAAGTGGTGGGTATGATCCATGAAGTATAAGTGTTCTGACATGTTTCATATTACCACATACAATGGAAAGCACACATGTGGGGTGCAACACCTTCCCAGTCATCATCCTCATGCATCGGCCGATGTCATCACTGAATTTTTGAAGAATAGATTTATTAATTGCAAAGGTCCTTCTATAAAAGACATTGCCAATTCTGTTCGTGCAGGAATAGGTTGTCAAATCAGCTATTGGAAGTGTTGGATGGGAGCTGAAAAAGCAAAATCTTTGCTAAGGGAAACACCAGAGCAGGGTTATGATGTGATAGAGGCGTATCGTCGTGTTCTTGAAACCAAAAATCAAGGAAGTAAGACTGATTTGAGGCTTGGTGGAAAATAGAGGTTGGTGCAAGCAAACCCGTAGGATTAGCTAAACACGAAAACGCGAAAGAACAACATGAAATAAAAGATAGAAGCAAGACAAGACTTGCTTCGATTCGAAAGAACAGTGAGGAACTCGTCTCAAGCTCGATCGAATGAAGGTCAAGAATCACCTATACTAAGCAACAATCCTCAAGAAAGACAACGCTTCTTGCAAATTGAATGACCAAGAAGAAAATGTTCAAACGACTCTCACTGATTGACACAAGTTCTTTAAAATCCCACATCGGGGTTCGGCTCCATCGGAGACACTTTAATAGCAACTTCTATGTTCAATATTCATCAAAAACTAACTATTACAATGAAATGTAAAGGAGTATTTATAGACTAGGCTAAGGACAAAATAGTAAATGGTCACAGGCGACCAACAGGAGTAAGCCACGCAGGGCTGTTTTAGTGAGTGTTCGGTCACTCCTTCAACCGAACACGTGACTTCGAACACTTGAGCTCGAACTTCTTTTCTTCGGTGCTTGATCGCTCGGCTCAGCTCATCCTTGACATCGATCGCCCTTCCTTCGATTACTGGATTTTACTTCGGCACCGATGTTGAGTGCCCGGTTAAGGTTCGGTAACTCCCTTCATCGAGCTCAAGCTTGTAGATGAAGTCTTCGGTTCTTGAGCTCGAATACTCAGCTTCGGAGTAGTTGTTTTCCTTCGTCCAAGCCAAGTAAATGTGAACATCGTGTAGAAGTTTAGCTTGGCTTCGTGTCATTGGCCTCGGTGGATCAAACACTTGATCAGCACGTGTTCGGGCTGCATCATCCTCCCCTTCTTGAGAAGATTTCGTCCTCGAAATCGAGCCCTCCTCGTCCTCCGAAGTTTGACCTGCAACACAAGGAACTAAGTCAGCAACATTAAAGGTGTTGGACACATTATACTCACCAGGGAGGTCGATCACGTAAGCACTGTTGTTGATCTTGGTCAACACTTTGAATGGACCATCCCTTCGAGGAGCCAACTTTCCTATCCTTTGGTCCGAGAAGCGTTCTTTTCGGAAGTGAACCCAAACCCAATCTCCTTTCTTTAATTCATATTTCTTTCGCCCCTTGTTTTTCTTTGATGCGACCTTTGCATAAGCTTCCTCGAGGTTCTTCTTTACCCTTGCATGCAACTCGATCAAGGCAGTGGCTCGCCGAGTACCTTCAAAATCAATAACAGAATCTCGAGGCAATGGGGTTAAATCAAGTGGAATCAAAGGATTAAAATCATACACACATTCGAACAGGGTCATATTGATCATTCGATGCACTGTTCGATTGTATGCAAACTCTATCATGGGCAAACGATCAGCCCAGTTTCCGACCTTGACTTTGGTCATTGCTCGAAGCAAGGAGCCCAAGGTTCGGTTAACTACCTCGGTCTGTCCATCAATCTGAGGATGGTGAGACGTCGAAAATAGTAGTTTGGTGCCGAGGGCACCCCACAAGCATTTCCAAAAATGACTCAAGAATTTTGAGCCTCGATCACTCACAATAGTACGAGGCACACCATGCAATTTCAACACATTAGAAATAAACAAAGTAGCTACATGATGTGCATCATCACACTTTTTGCAAGGAATAAAGTGAGCCATTTTTTAAAAACGGTCGACTACGACAAAGATGCTATCATGTCCAACCCCGACCTTGGTAACCCCAACACAAAGTCCATGGATATATCAACCCAAGGCCGATCAGGCACAGGCAACGAGGTATACAAACCATGAGGGCTGGACTTCGATTTAACTTTCTTGCAAACGAAACAAGCGTTGCAAAGCTTTTCCACATCTCGTCGCATTTTGGGCCAATGGAACTGCTCCATTAAGATACCAAGAGTTTTGTCGACACCGAAGTGTCCCATCAAGCCTCCGGAGTGAGCTTCTCAAACTAAGAGCTCTCTCCACGATGACACTGGCACACAAACCCTCCCATTTTTGAAGAGGTAGCCATCGTGCCACTGGTATTTCTCTACCCTTCGGCCACTCAAGATTACGTCACAAACGCATTTCAGCTTGGGATCGTCTTCGTACATCGACTTGATGCTTTCGAATCCCATGAGCCTTGAGGTGACAGTGGTCGCTAAAGAAAATTTTCTTGATAGCGCATCGGCCACGACATTGTCCTTTCCCTTTTCGTAATAAATTACATAGGGGAAACTCTCAATGAATTCAACCCATTTGGCATGCCTTCGATTTAATTTCTCCTGACCTCGGATATGTTTCAAAGATTCATGATCACTTTTAATCACAAACTCTCGAGGCTACAAATAGTGCTGCCAATGGGCGAGCGCTCGAACGAGGGCATACAACTCCTTGTCATACGTTGAGTAATTCAAGGTTGTACCCTTAAGCTTTTCGCTAAAGTAAGCGATCGGCTTCGATTCTTGCATAAGCACTCCTCCGATCCTAACTCTGGATGCATCACACTCGACTTCGAATGCTTTGCCGAAGTCAGGGAGTTGCGACAACGGAGCAGAGCAAAGCCTCCGTTTCAACTCTTGGAAAGCCCTCTCTTGGGACTCTCCCCACACAAATGGATGGTCTTTCTTAACCAGCTCGGTTAAAGAAGCTGCCACGGTGCTAAAGTCACGAACAAACCTTCGGTAAAAGCTAGCTAAGCCATGGAAGCTACGAACTTGTGATACTGAGGTTGGAGTTGGCCAATCTTTGATGGCTTCGACTTTTGAATCGTCGACTTCGACACCATTAGCACTGACAATGAATCCTAGAAAGACTACACGTTCGACACAAAAGGCACATTTCTTGAAATTAGCATATAACTTCTCTTCTCTAAGCTTATCAACCACTAGCCTTAGGTGTTCGACATGTTCATCCACAGATTTACTATAAACAAGTATGTCATCGAAATAAACGACAACAAACTTATTTATGAACGGTTTGAGCACATGGTTCCTCAGTCGCATGAATGTGCTCGGTGCATTGGATAAGCCAAAAGGCATCACCAACCATTCATAGAGACCGAACTTGGTCTTGAATACGGTTTTCCACTCGTCTCCGGGTTTCATTCGGATCTGGTGGTAGCCGGACCTGAGCTCTATCTTCGTTAAGCATGAAGAACCACTTAACTCATCTAGCATGTCATCTAATCGAGGGATAGAATGACGATACTTTACCGTTATTTTGTTGACTGCCCGGCAATCAACGCACATTCGCCATATTCCATCCTTCTTTGGTGTCTTTGGGATTACACCGGTATGCAGGTTTGTTGGGGATTTGAGACCCCGGTATGAAGTCAATTTGGTGCTCGATTCCTCTCAACTGAGGTAATCCACCTGGCATTTCTTCGGGAAACATGTCTCCGAAGTCTTGCAAAATACTTTGTACAACACTAGGCAAAGGATTATCGTTAGAAAAATCATCATTAGAGTTTAGAAAGATACCCTTGTGCACGAGGCAAATCATCATCTGACCGTTGTCGTTGCCTCGTAGATACTCACCCGGTTGCATGATTGCACAAATACTTCTTACTTCGGACGGTGAGTTTGTGTCTTCGGCCCCAATTTTTGTTCCCATCGGAAGCTTAGCTTTGGCCGCTTCTTTCAATTCTTTCATCCGTTTATAGTCCTCGGTGACTTGTTTTGGAGACAAGGGTTTGAGTATAAAATTCTTCCCTTTGAGCTTTGTAGTGTAAGTGTTAGATCTTCCATTGTGAACAACAGACCGATCAACTTCCATGATCGACCCAATAGCAAATGACAAGCTTGCATCGGCACCACATCGAACATTATTTCATCTTGATATTCTCCAATTCTAAACTTGATCCACATTTGTTGACAACCCTCAATTCTCCACATTGTTCAACCATTATAATTTGTAAGGGTGGGGATGTTTTAGAGTAGGTAGTCCCATTTGTGAAACCAAGGTTTGGCTCACCACATTTGCACAGCTACCTGAGTCAATGATCATCGAACACACCTTCCCCCCTCACTCGACATCGGGCATGGAAAAGATTTTCTCTTTGGTTGTCCTCTTCTTCGAGAGTCATGCAGCTCAAATTCCTTCGAACCACAAGAAAAATTTCTGGATGATCAGCTTCGGCAGTTTCACGACCATCATCGTGTTCAGCTCGGTCAATCTCCTTGATAAATTCCTCCTCGGTGTCACTCGCCTTCTCACAAACTTCTCCATTGTCGAGCACAAGCATAACCTTGCGAGTTGGACACTCTTTTGCCATCTGACCATAACCTTTGCATTTATGACACTGAATATTTGAAGCACTAGGAGAGTCTAATTGAACTTTACCTCCCACTTCTCTAGGCTGGTTAACGGTCACACCCCTTTCGAAGGGTTTCTTCGATTCTCGAACATTGTTAGTGCTTGTTGGATTAGGAATCTTCCATTATTTACCTCGGTTCAAAGGAGTTGAAGTAGTGGCTCCTCGATACTGGTTTGCTTTATCGTCCTATACCAATTTCTCAGCTTCAGTGGCAGCTTCGAACAAATCTTCCAATGTGTGGTACACGTGTAGCCTTAATTGAGATGACACACCCTGAGCCAAGCCATTTTTGAACCGAATAGTGGCTTGCTCTTCATCTTCTGCCGGATCAAGATTCAATCGAATTCTCTCGAACTCATCATGATACTCTTGGGCTGACTTGGACCCTTGCTTTAGCTCATAGAGCTTTTGTAATTGAGTTTGCCTATATTTAGCACTCAAATACTTAGCATCCATTGCTCTCTTCAATTGTGCCCAAGTAATGACTTCGGGATAGGCATTCCTTCGTCTATGCCTTTTGTCAGCTTCCCACCATGTAGATGCATTCGCTTCGAACGAAGCAATGGCATGGGCAGCTTTTCTCTCATCGGTCATCTTATTGGTTTCGAAGATTCACTCCATTTTAAGCTTCCACTCAAGATATTGATCCAGATCACTAGTTCCTTTAAAGGGTGGAATAGTGATCTTGACACTGCTCAAATTTGAGTCTCGAACACCATGAACTTGTTCGGGATACTCATCATAACGGTCATCAGCCTCACGCTCAATATTTCGATCAACATTTGCGCCTTGGCCTCGACCTCTAAAATTTCCACGACCTCCTTCGTTGACCCCTTCATCAATGTTCTCAACTTATCTTCGGGCCATCGGAAGCGGTACTCTTTCACCTCGGGGAATGCCCAAGTTCTGGTAATCACCTTGGGGATTGCCCAAGTTTTGCTGTGGAACTTGGGGATTGCCCAAGTTTTGTGTTTGTGCTTGGGGATTGCCCAAGATTTCTCTTCGAATAGCCTCACTCGTCAACTGATGTTGTCGAACTAGCTCAGCATACATCTCCGGTTTCATCGGAGTGGAGTTGCTAGTTCCGGCACCGGACCCAGGTCAGGCCACGGACACACTTCCTTGCTCGAGTTGAGCTACTCGAGCACTCACTCCTCTTACTTCTTCACTGATGCCTTGTATCACAGCCATGAGATCGGCTAACGACACTTCGGGCTTCTCAATGCCTTTGCCATCGCCTCCATTCCCAGCCATGGTACCTACACAAATCAAAGACCAAGAAAAATGTTAAGGTTAGAAATAACCTGACACACTCCCTCACCTTTGATGGGTAGCACTCGGGTCCACTCAATTTATGAGTTCGATTTTTCGTCACTCAAGAACTTGTAGCCAATGGCTTCCTCGGTTGATCAACTTTTCTCAGTTCCTTCGAATTTGACAAGTTACAATGTCTCCTTCAGGATGAGTGAATTGATATGACTCGATGGAACGAACGCTATCTACTCTGCGCTTCGGAAGTCAAAGAATTTTCTACGAAATCTGGACTTCGGTCACCCACGCACGAGTTTCTATAAGCTCAAATGAGTTTGTACGACCTCGAGTAGGATGAATTACTCTAGAGATCCACTAACTAGATTTATCGGACACAAGAAAAGTGAAAACCTAGGAGAATCTACCGTTCGATTCCTCTTCGAAATCCCTTTCCATCACACCAACTCTTGTCCGTACAATAGTGGTCCCTCCTTGGTACGGATAGGGTTTTACCTTATCCAATTCCCTTTTCTAACCGACAACATTTTCACCTGGGGTTTTGATCTTTACACTTTACCCCTTTCTTCTTCAATGGAACAGTGAAGATTTGCTCCGGTGTATGGACGCTTTACTTCGTTCACTGACCAAGAATTTCAATAGAGTTTGGGCTGCTTCTTTCAACTCCGGTAACAACAGCAACGGAGGAATTTGTTCAAAGTTCTTTGAGCTAAGACTCAGTTCTTTCGTGTTCGTACACTGTTACAATAGTAACAATTTTTCGGTGTACGGACGACGGTTCAAATCGTAGAACTTTGAAATTTAAGCACAAAACAAATCCAAATCAATCAAGAACCACCAGTCTTCATCGGTAACAACCAAAACACGCTGGGGTTCGAATCTAGTCACCAAAACAGTCGAAAAATTCGTCAAGAAACCCTAGTCACAAATGTTGTACGTCGGGTGCTCAAATCAATTCTTGGACAGTGATGAACACAAATCAATGGTTGTTTGATTCAAACAACCAACAAATCAACCAAAAAAATTTTGAATTTTTTTTTCTACTTTTTTTTTTTTTGTAAACACCACAGCAACAACAATCAACAACAAGGAAGAAGCTGAAACTGGAGAGACGAGCACGAATATAACGAACAGGATTTAAGGTTTTAGAAACAAACTCAAACCTTGCTCTGATACCAAGATGGTGCAAGCAAACCCGTAGGATTAGCTAAATACGAAAACGCGGAAGAACAACAAGAAATAAAAGATAGAAGCAAGAAAAGACTTGCTTCGATTCGAAAGAACTGTGAGGAACTCGTCTCAAGCTCGATCGAATGAAGGTCAAGAATCACCTATACAAAGCAACAATCCTCAAGAAAGACAACGCTTCTTGCAAATTGAATGACCAAGAAGAAAATGTTCAAACGACTCTCACCGATTGACACAAGTTCTTTAAAATTCCACGTCGGGGTTCGGCTCCATCGTAGATACTTTAATAGCAATTGCTATGTACAATATTCATCAAAGACTAACTATTACAATGAAATATAAAGGAGTGTTTATAGACTAGGCTAAGGACAAAATAGTAAATGGTCACAGGCGACCAATAGGAGTAAGCCACGCAGAGCTGTTTTAGTGAGTGTTCGGTCACTCCTTCAACTGAACACGTGACTTCGAACACTTGAGCTCGAACTTCTTTACTTCGGTGCTTGATCGCTCGGCTCGGCTCATCCTTGACATCGATCGCCCTTCCTTCGATTACTGGATTTTACTTCGGCGCCGACATTGAGTGCTCAGTTAAGGTTCGGTCACTCCCTTCATCGAGCTCAAGCTTGTAGATGAAGCCTTCGGTTCTTGAGCTCGAATACTCAGCTTCGAAGTAGTTGCTTTCCTTCGGCCAAGCCAAGTAAATGTGAACATCGTGTAGAAGTTTGGCTTGGCTTCGTGTCATTGGCCTTGGTAGATCGAACACTTGATCAGCACGTGTTCGGGCTGCATCAGAGGTTCAACTACTTTTTTGTTGCTTATGGAGCTTGTATAAGAGGGTTTGTGATAATGAGAAAGGTTATAGTTGTTGATGGCACATTTTTAACAGGCAAGTATGGCGGAGTGTTGTTATGTGTTGTTGCACAAGATACAGAGAACCACATTTATCCACTTGCATTTTGTATAGTGGCCTAGGAGTGTGATGAGTCATGGGGTTATCTTTTTTAACCAGTTGCTTGATATAGTCACTAACACTATAGAGTTGTGCATTATCTCCGATCGGCATGCAAGCATTGCAAATGGTATTGCCAAGTACTATAGTGAAGCTCATCATGGTTTTTGTATGTGGCACCTTGCTGAGAACATCAAGGTAAAGTTCAAGCGTGGAGATATTCTAGACAAGTACTATAAAGCAGCAAAGGCTTACCGGTTTGAAGAGTTTAACACACATTTTCAAGAGATCGGAGATTTGAATGGGAGGCTAGCTAATTATCTTCAGGAGATTGGATTTGATAAATGGACTAGAGCATTTTTTTCCTGGGAATAGGTTTGAGGTGATGACCTCAAACATTGCAGAGTCATTTAACTCAATGTTCAGGGAGGAAAGAGAATTCCCCATCACTACTATTTGATGCAATTAACAGTAACCTTGCCCTAAAGTTTCATGAGAGGCGTACAGAGGTAAGCAAAGAAACCACAATCTTAGTCGAATCTGCTGAAGAAATTGTAAGGAAAAATATGGAAGTTGGCAATTTACTTGTGGTGAACAGAGTATTCACTGGAGACTATAATGTCATCAGCGATGAAGGGAAGGAAGACATCAATCTCTACAACAGAACTTGTATTTGCAGACAGTTTGGCCTTATGAAAATTCCATGCAAACACGCATTGGAAGTACTGAGGGCTCACTTTGGAGATGGATATGGTTCGAGCATTTATGAGTTCACCTCTCCGTATTATAGGGCACAGATGTACATGCTTGTATATGCTTAACCAATTTTCCCAATTCTTTCGGAAGACCAATGGCAGGTGCCCGAACATGTTCTAGAGAGAAAAATTCCTCCACCTTTCGTCAAGCACGCACGGGGGAGAAAGAGGAAAAGGAGGATGCCGTCTACAGGGGAAATGGTTAAAGCTGGGAAAAAGAAAAATAAATGCTCTAACTGCAAACGATATGGCCACAAGAGGACCACATGCCCTGCTCCCTCTTAAGCAAGAAATTTGAGAAATTTGGTTGAGTTTTTTCAAAGTTGTTTGATCAAGTGTTGTTCGTATTTGTTTTTAAGATTGTAATTTATTTGATGTTATTGTTGGGATGTTCTGGACTCATTTGATGTTATTTATAAAGAATTTATGTGATGTTGGTCATTAATTTGAGTACTGATCTTGTCAATATTAGCCAAGTATCCTAATCAACTATTAGTCTAGTCAAGAAACTAAATGTTGGTCCAAACAACTAGTAGTTTATTCATAGACTTTTGTTTTGTTCATCAACCAATCTTTTGTGTGATGTTGATCATTTAACTGAGTACTGATCTTGTCAATATTAGCCCAAGTATTGTAACCAACTATAAGTCGAGTCAAGCAACTAATTGCTGGTCCAAACAACTAATAGTTTATTAATAGACTTTTGTTTTACTCATCAATCAATCGTTGTTTAATAGACTTCTTGATTATCCCGCAACCAATGGTTGTTGTTCATTAATTTGTTTCTGTGATAAGCGTGGACAGACGTGTTTGTTTAATGAACAGATGTGAACATAGAGAACGCCTGGAAAATGAAATGAACACAGTCCTGGAGAAGTGCAACAGCCAAGTCATTCTTTTAATAGAAAGGTGGCCACGCTGCACTTTTTTACCGATAAATACAGGAGAAGACAACATCAAATCCCCAACACTACAACATCAACAAGAAGAATGTCACGAAGGCCTGCTCCACGAAAAGATTCAAGGCCACCATCTGAAACATCCCAAGATCAAATTGCACAAATGAGGGAACTGATAGACAGACTGCTCCAAAGGTATGCTGTTGACAGAGACCGCCAAGAGAGGAACATTCGGAGGATTGCTAGGATGCTCTGTCTTCTGCTTATACGGGATGGGGAATACATTGACGACTACATGGGTCCTCCACATTCTTCTCCACATCCTCCTCCACCGGCCACTGCAAATTAAAAGTTTTTAGTATAATTAGGTTTTTAATTTTAATTAAGTATTATTATGTTTTTATGTTGGGGGAAGAATCCGCCCGAATCGGATTTTTTTAGGAACATATCGAGAGAGAATTGGATTTGATATTTTTAATTAAGTCTTTATTTTGTACTCCTCCGATGGCCCCTTTGAATGAATAAATGAAGAACTTTTATTATTATAATTTGTGCCTGCAATTTTTATTTATTTACATGTCACTTCTTCAAAATAGATAACAAGTACCACCATTTCCGACAAGAATGAACTTCAACATAAGCAGTACGAACATTCGTAGAATCTTCCTCAAGAACACCTTTTTATTTGCTTCGTTAAGCTTAGCTTCCATCTGCTTCTTTTTTCTAAGAAGCCCCAAAATTACTTCCTTAGCATGCTCCGGAATTGGGGGGTCACACCACAAGAAGAAGCTACAAGCAACAGCCCCATTGTTCTGCAAATTTAAAAAGTTAAACTTAAATTCAAATTAAAATAAAAATTGAATCCAAGACGTTAAAATTTACCCCATAATATCTGCAACCGAAGAATCGACGACCAGGGTTGGCATTCGTCCATGATGTTCTTAGTGATGCTTGATCTCCACATTCACACAATGGTACATATTCCATCTTGAGCAATGAGAATTTGAAGCGAAAGGGGGGAAGGGGAAATTAAAGTTTTGAAAAGAAGAGAATTCTGAGAGAAAGGAGGAAACAGGAAATTGGAGATTTTAGAAATTTTGATTTGGGAATGGGGCCAACATTTAATTTATATGGTAGGTCCTAGTTTGAAATTAAAATTTTCCCCTCCCGCCAGACTAAATTTAAAATTTGGTCACCCCTTATGGATTATATGTTAAAATTTGGTCACCCCTTAGGGTAAATTTAAAATGACTTAAAATAGATAATTATGGATTATATGTTAAAATAAAAGTATTTTATTATATACTAATACTCAAGTTACAATTCATTTAAATAATCATGTTGATTTAATGATGATAATACCTTAAAATACAGTTATGATGATAATTATATAGATTAATTGTGTATTAATCCTTAAATGCCCATCGACCCCGAGTTGGTTAATCAACCTCAAGTCTATGACCCATCAACCCAAAGTTGTTTAATAAACCTCAAGTCTATGACCCATTGATCCTGAGTTGGTTAATCAACCTCAAATCCATGCATCATCGGCCCAATGTTGTTTCAATAGACTCGAAGTCTATGACCCATCAACCACGAGTTGGTTAATCAACCTCAAGTCTATGCATCATGAACCCAAAGTTGTTTCAATAGACTCGAAGTCTATGACCCATCGACCACGAGTTGGTTAATAAACCTAAAGTCTATGTGTCATCGACCTATAGTTTTTTAACAAACTTTGAGTCTATTGACCATCGACCCGTAGTTGTTTAATCGACCCATAGTTGTAAAAGTTGTTTTTACTTCCTAAGTTATTTTGATGATTTTCATATCTTATTTGACAGTCTTATTTGCCCCATTCCAAATCAAATGCAACTAGACATTTTCAAACACAACTATTAAGGGATAACATTACAACCTTCCATTGACCATAACTACCATATATTTACATCCATCATATCGTTTGTAATGATAGCCCATAGTTACACAAAAAAAATAGCGTACATCAAATTGTTTGTCATGAAAGCCATAAATAGCCCCTCAATGCTAAATAGAAAGGACAACCAACAAACCAAAATACGATTGAAATATTGTCCAAAAGTTAGAAACTAAAACAGTTGTCCAGAACTTCACAACTAAAACCAAACTAGAATCCAACAGGTGGTGGCTCCATTCTGCCATTGAAGATTTCAACTGCAAATTTTTCACGAAATTCTTCAAGAGTGTTGTCGTGCAAGTTATCCATCAAGGTATCAGTGGTGAGGAAGTCAATGAACTTCAATGCATATGCTCCACAAGATTCACTACGTTTGAGGTACTTAGGCATCAACTCCATAATGGGCTGCACAAGCATACCAACTGCATCGTCACTATAGCATCTCCAATTGCAATCATAAATCTTGATTAATGCCTCCTCTAAGATGAACATAATGGTGACAAAGTGTTTGTTTTCCATGTTCCAGATGCAATAAAGCTTTTTGGCCCCTTCCCAGTTCCGCCCATATGGGGCTGGTTGAGCATCTCTGTGATAGTCCATCACACAGCTATCAAACTGGTAAAAGCTCAGCATCACATCAAAGTCTCTTTTTCCTTCTCACTAATAATCCTCAATTCATTCCAAATCTCTGTCAAGCTCTGACAGAATAGCAAATCAACAATCACATATGATTGATCATAATGGCATGGATATTCCTTATGTCGCAGCCGCATCAGGGCCATCAATTCATCAATGTGCTGAAAAAAGAAGATAAAAATTACCTTAATAATTAGATCATATATGTATAGGAAGTCTAAAACAAAATTCCATACTTACATCATCCTCTACCCAAGGACCAATCTACCTCAATTTTTCAAAAAATTCCCAATTAAAAAATCCAGTCAAGCACTTCATTGTCACTGTCTTCCTCCTTTCCAACCACTCATAAAAAGCTTTTTTATCAGCCAACTTCACTGGCTTAAAAACATCAACCTTCCTTAATTTCAATTTTTTCTTCTTTGCAGCTGAATCTAGGGACTTCTTTTTTCTCAACTTACTCAACACAGCAAAGGGAGATCTTTGGAATTTGCTAGGATAAAGCACCCTTTTATGTGGCACAGAAACAGCCTTATAAACCTCATCCAATTTCAGCTCCAAGCTCTCCAACTTTTCATCAATTCATCATTGTTTTGTCTTCCACAGTTATTGCATACCACATTGTCATAAGAGGTACCTTCACCATCACCTCTATGACCAGCATCTCTCCAAGAAAACTTACCTCCACTACTAACAACATTCATTCCTACCACTTGCTTTCCTCGACACATCGAAGCTTGTTTCGGTGTCCGGTAATCATCACTTCCACTGCTTATTGTCTCTATCTCATCAGCTGAATTCTTGATAAATTTTACCCCTTCCAAGACAACTCTTAGATTATCAATTGGCCTATTTTCAAGCTCCTCATCATCAAATGATTTAACACATGACACGTATTTCTACCTCGCTTCCCGGACAGTAGGATATAGGAAAGGGTGAACCATCTAAATTAACAAGAAATAAAAACATTAAGAAAAGAATAAAATACTTTAAACTTTAATGCTTAAACAGAATCATTGCTAATATATTTTACCTCCCCATGCACTCTTTGCTGAAATGCATCCCCATATGAAGGAGCTGTGGGATTGAGTCATCTTAACATCCTCGGCAAGGGCAATAGCTTCTCACTTGATCTGATAGCTAACCGTCCAGCTAAAGGTATTGCTTCCAAGGCCCATGCCTATATTAAATTAAAAATTATAAATCAGTCCTTAACAAATGATAAAAAAAAAAATGTATATTGTTAAAACACTTATCATGAAAGCCCAAGGAAAGCCAAATAGTGAATAATTTGGACTAGTCTTGCCATTTCTTTTTCTCTTCTTGCCTTCCCTTGCCTTAGCTGATAGGGGCATGACATCTTTCCTAAGATATTGCACAATTAACTCAAAGCTCTCCCTTCCCCATGGGAAAATTCAAGATGACATCCAAATTGTAAGCCATCTTTATCCAATTCTTGTCGACATGTGTCGAATCATCTCTAGCAACTAATATGGAATGAAAAACACAAAGCAAGCTTAGCTTGTGTTTTTCTACAGCATTGAATCTTTTTGACTTCATCAATTCAAGAATATCATCCCCTGACAAACCTCCATAATAGCCTTTCGTCACTTTCTCGTAGAATTTCTCACCTTTCAAATGGACCTTGTCCAATTCTTCTTGAGAGGGGTATTCCCCTCAATACAATCTAGTAACTAATGCACATTTTCTCAACCCAAAGAAAATAGGTTTGCCTTCCAATATGCACCAGATTTCATACAACTTTGCACTTCCAATTTTGCGTAGAAGAAGGGAGTGTACAAGTTGTCCATTGAAGTATGTCTAATGCTCAGACAAGCTCAAGAAGTGACCAAAACAAGTGTTTCTAAAGGCTTCTAGCAGTTTTGAGGTTGCTAATTCTTTTTTGAATTTGAAAATTTTCTTCATAGAAGATCTTACAGAAACCTTTGCAGGAAAAGGTGGATGGAAATCCAAATATGTCTTGAAGTTGAATTTTAATAGATCAAGACTCTTTTGACACTCAGCAACTGATAGAGCTTCTGGATTCCCTAATTCCTTATGATCTTCCACAACTTTATCAGCCTG
This sequence comes from Petunia x hybrida, assembly GCA_037355625.1. Classification (NCBI taxonomy): domain Eukaryota; kingdom Viridiplantae; phylum Streptophyta; class Magnoliopsida; order Solanales; family Solanaceae; genus Petunia; species Petunia x hybrida. Next base: position 3,688,877 of record JBBBVM010000152.1, on the reverse strand, counting down.
TTCATTAAATTAATAAATGCATAAACACATGTGCTAAACATCAGATATCACAAGTACTTGTATGTAAACCTAAAACCCTAAACTCATAAGAAGTTATATATCAGATTTAAGAAGTGCCAGAGTTGATTAACCAACTTTGAATCAATGGACTAGACCTAGTGTTACTTAACAGATATTAAGTCAGTAGTATATTACTATTATATGCTCTATTGCCCATCAATTTCACAATAACAAACATGATTACCAAAAAGTAACAAACATGTACTCTAAGTCATCCAATAACTACTAAATAGACTCAAAAAATGAGGAGGATGATGATCAGAGTAGTAGGTTATGATTTACACACTTAAATTTTAAGTTATCACGGTGGTCGGAGCAGTGGAGTGTGGTAGTTGGTGAGAGAATTGTGCAGAAGAAGACAAGAGAGAAGAGAGAAAGAAGAAAGACAAGTCGAAATGAGTGAAATGATTGTGCGTGCGCAGTTACCAATTTTTGCATTGGGAGTGTTTGTAAAGTTTCATCTTGGCCCTAAAGTTTTAAATTATCTAATTAAGCCCCCGACCCACTTAACCCCCTTTTTAGCATTTTTGTGACCGAAAAAAATGAAAAAAGAAAAGAAAGGGTTACTTTTTTAATTGAGGGCTTGAAGAGTCCTTTTGGTTAAATCTGGACCAACTAACTTAGGACAAAGCTAATTTCTAGAAGAGTGGTACAAGTTTATACATTTAATTTTAAATTTCGAATTTTGAATCGGTACAATATTTTTAAATCTAAAAAGATTAATAATCAAAATATGGTTCATTAAAATATTTTTCTCTACTGAAAACACTATTAATTAGAGTAAGTTCTCTTAACTGCACCCAGTTCCAAATCTTACGCCACGAAGAGTTGGTTTCTCTCTGGGCTCTACTTTGTTTTGTTAGTGGAACTTTTGTTCTTGTATTTTATCATCAAATATGTCTTTTTCATTTATTAGTCATGATCCAGACAATAAAATTCATCATTATGTTACTATGATTTTTCATCTATATTTCAAGAAAGAATTACACATTGAGGAGGGCGCGTTGGGAGATTTTCCATATATGACAAGAGTGTTTGACGAAGCAATTGAGGAGGGTGCATTGGATCTTTGCAAACTTTTTCTCTGATCGTGAAACAACATATTAGTATTTTTTTCCATTTGTGTTATGGTGATTAATTTTCTTTTTTCCTTTGTCGGTTTGTCTTCGTCTCGCTTCGCGCACCCATATTGTTCATACACCAGAATTCCAAGTGCTGAAACTTCCTCTAAGGTATCTTTTGCTATTTGTATTTGAGAGTTGAGTGTTGATATTTGAGAAACTTTATTACTTTGCCATAGTTGAGATACACTCTCAAGATATCTATAAATTGTTACAGTAGCAAAGCAGAAGTGAGTACAAAATTAGTTTAATGTCAATTGTAACACCAATTAAGAAGCATTAAATAATTGCAGTTTGACTTCTATTGCATTGGATAGAATCGTTATATAAATTTTGTCTAATTTTTTCTTATTATTTGATGCAATGGTGGAGATGGAGAGATACAAAATCTATGCAGGACCTTATATTTCGACGGCCAAGATGCTATAGGTTCAAACGTGTAAGACTTTTTTGCATCTCTGTTTTAAAGGAATAATCCTCCTGATATTAATCTTTTTCTTCTTAGGTTTGATTTAGTATCAATCTTATGTCTGCCTATGTTTTTATGTATCTCATTTATTTAGTAATTTCTTTGGTGCAGGTTAAGAACTATGATAACTAATAAGGAAGGTGACTTGCGCCCCACAAGGGTATTTAAACTATTTGATGATACAATTTATCTGCCTATCTTTATCCTTTAAGTACACAAACAATGTCCTAAACTCTCAAAGATGGACGTAAGAATCAATGCAGTTTGCTCTGGGGAATTGGTGTGACACCAACTTTTTCAATTAAACGATAAGTTTTCAAATTTGAATCTTTTTGGCAATTATGACTGCAATCACGTTTTGGAGTAGTAAATTTTGAATTTGTTTAAGATTTGTAACAAATAAATTAGACTACTAATGTTTAAAATGCAAAGCTTATCTTGGGACTACATTTTTGAATTTGAAATGATTACAACTTCTCATAGTTTTACTTCTTTACCGTTAGCATTCAGTTCTTCTACATTAGTATTTATCATCCTTTTTAGCATTTCTACTCTACAATTTATTTGTATTTGTTGCTTTCAAGATTGTTTGAACTTATTAATTTCCTTATTTTAGGACACTTCTTAGGTTGAAGCATATATTGAGAGAAGAGCTTTCGAGGTAAAAGAACGAATCAAGTCTGCTAAATTTTTCTTCGTATGTCGTCTTCTTGGTCACATTCACATATAGGATAGTGTTTCCCAGTTCCTTTCCATATAATTATTATAATTTTTGGTGCACTAACATGAATCCTAGAAGCATTATATCTCGCACCATCAGGACTCAGGAGGTAATAATATTTTGAGTTAGCTGTCGATTGGTTATGTTTCCTTTGAATGTTGATGCATATTAATTCCAATTACTGTGTGAAGAACATTGAAGTGGATTTTTCTATTTTCTCTTCTATTATGAATTTCCTATTCATAATTTGTGGATAACTGTATAAGAGTTTTAAATTATATATTGATGGTCTATTTGACTGCAAAGTGCATCAGTGGTAGTGTTTTGCTAATTGTATTTGGAAATTTGAAATTGTAATTGTTCCATGAAAAGATATTTCCCTCTCGATGTAACCTATTAAGCAATTTTATGTCCTATGACAGCTCATAGAGTGGTGGAATATGCTAGATTTTTTTTTTCTTTTTTCTTTTTTTTTTTTTTGGTTGTTGTGAAGCACTCATGCGATGTTTCTAAAAAGAACCATTGAGTAATATCTAGCTGGTGTTTGTCTTGTGAAATTTCTTTTTTCTACTTTAACTAGAAGAATTGGGTGAGAGAAAAATGTAAAGAGTCTTGCAATGCATGTTTGGAAATGCTCCTACTTGTCTTTGTTGTATTTTTGGTATGGAATTCTAACTGCTACATGACAAATGCTTTCAAAATTAAACCATTTACTTGGCTATGAAAATAGTTGTATTTGAAGCTTACTGTTGTCTTTGGTTATATTTCAAAGATGGACTGACAAGTTTACACTTAGCCAAATTGAATTTTATCTTATTTTTTTTTTCCTATAATTTCATGTCTATCTTAGTCATTATTTAGAATCTGATTATAAAGGGGGGTGAATGATTAACCATTGTAATAAATTTTTGCTACCTGATGTATCTTCTCTAATTTGAATAAGCTAGATATTTAGTTGATTTAAAAGTTTCAGAGCAAGAGTGGCCTCAAGAATAAATCTATCAAGCTTATGTTCTAATGAAGCTGAATTTCTATACTTAGATAGCTGAAACTGATCTAGAGTAGGAAGCTGAGTTAGCGATGAAGTACAGGCTTACTGCTTTTTTACCAATGGTCCATTAAATATTCTAGACATAGGTAAGCGGCATATGCATATATGCATATGCAGTTCTTGACACATTTTGGATATAGAAGTTAATAGAAATTATTTTACTGTGGCCTTGAGTGGATGGGGTTGAAAGTAACTAATTATTCTTATAAGCTACTATAATTTTCATGTTAAATCATAATTGCCATCACTATTATTTAATACCGCCAGTAAATATTTTTAAATCTTATCAAGTATATAGTAGATAATGCTTCATTAACTGCAGTAATGGCACTAATCCATTATCCGTAACTTTTTTTTTGTTTTGCAGACGTGTATGTGTATGTGTCTATCAAATTGGAGTATTTGCTTGAGATACATTTCCTGGTGGTGGATCCACATGTAAGATCTGTCTTTGTGTAAAATGACTCTTTTTAGAATGTGTCAAAAATATGTATACAAATGTGCAATCAGTTCGTTATGTTACTGAAACGACCTCGGTCAGTCGTTTCAGAAATTAGGACTCTGATTGGTGTGTCGATAATTTTAAAATATTCGTAAGGTCCATTAGGACTTATCTGTAAAATTTGAGCTAAATCGGACTTCGTTTGGTAGGTATCGGAAGAAGATTTCAGTTTTTATTGTCGATAAATATTAAAAAGAGATTTTCGAGCTCGGTTTTGGCGAATGAGATCCGATTTGAAATTCGAAAGCGTCGTTAGGTTTGTATGATTATTTGTGACTTTAATGAACTTTTGAAAGTGAATTTTGAGGTTGTTCGGATAGTTTCCGCTAAAATACCTAAAGTTAAAGAATTTGATCTTTTCCATTTTAATTCGCATCTTGAGTTTCGGAAGTCCGATTTGAGATCCGCCTTAGCGAGTATGTTATATATATTTTGTATAACTTGTATGCGAAATTTGGGATTATTTTAAATTTCGTAGGGTTCCGTTTTAATTGTCGCCGCGAAAACGAAAAGAAAAGAAAATTTAATAAAAGAAAAGAAAGAAAAAAGGAAAAAATAAAAGAAAGAAATGGCAAGGCGGTTGGTCCTTGGATGAACTAGAAACAGAAACATTAACTAAATGAAATAGAAAGAAAACGAGATGACGGAGTGAAAGAGAAGAATGCCAGAAAATGAGAAAAAAATCAGAAAAAGATAGAATTTTCACCCTGAAATATTCAGGTAATGGTCTTAATGCATTATTTGAGTTTATTACGTGTGCTTGAATATATTTTAACGGTAAAAGTTGGGATATTAGATATCGTTTTAATAAGTTCAATTAATAGGTTAAAGGGTCAATTGGACCCCGATAATAGAATTGATTATATATTCGTACTCTGTGAGTTATGGGCAATATATAAATGTAATTTATTTAGGGTTTGGTTATGTGACCTTAAACTCTGTACATAGGCCTGGCCTGCATATTGCGTATGCGAACAGGATATCAGGTTCCTAACGGGGTTGCCCTAAGATGTGAGGAATGAAGCCTTTAGCCTAATCTAATATATTTTCTGCTTATTGAATAAGCAGGATCGTTTGACAGTGAATCCAAAGGATAAAGCGGTTGTTGAGTAACACTTTGAAATAAGGTAAGTATTTATATCCATTTCTTTGGAGGCCCTTGGCCTTGTGGATATTCTACCACGTGTTCCTTACGTGTGTAGCTGTCGATAAGCGTATTCATTACGCCTTAGCTTTGAATTTACATTGTATATTATATGTTATCGCCTGTTGTTGGTATTATATTGAGCAGATGAGCATTGCACTCTTGTTTTGAGCATTGCATATACTCTCCGGTAATCGATGAGAGTCCCCAGCCGGTGAAGGGTCATTACTGCATATACTTCCCGGTAATCGATGAGAGTCCCGCACCGGTGAAGAGTCATTACTGCATATACTTCCCGGTAATTGATGAGAGTCCCGAGCCGGTGAAGGGTCATTATTGCATATACTTCCCGGTAATCGATGAGAGTCCCGAGCCGGTGAAGGGTCATTACTGCATATACTTCCCGGTTAGCGATGAGAGTCCTGCACCGGTGAAGGGTCAATACTGCATATACTTCCCGGTAATCGATGAGAGTCCCGAGCCGGTGAAGGGTCATTATTGTATATACTTTCTGGTAATCGATGAGAGTCCCTAGCCGGTGAAGGTATCAGGCACATGTGACTGCATTGCATCATACCAGATTTATCCCATCTCATTACACCGCATACTGACTAGTGTGTGACTATTGTGTTGTGTTTAGTGTATGCGGCATGTATACCATGTTGTGGACATATTTCAGTTAGCCTATACGTTTCTGGCTATTTAGCGCCCTTAATTAGTTTATATGCTTTAGTTATATGGGTCGGGTTGCACGCCGTGACAGTAAGAATATATGGATCGGGTTGCACGCTACGACAGTATGAATATATGTATCGGGTTGCACACCGTGACAGTATGAACATGTGGAACGGGTTGCACGCCGTGACAGTATTATGTTTGGGATACGTTCTATCTATCTTATGTCCCTGGTTGTTTATGAATTTATGATCCCATATGTGTTTCCAGTTATTATCTGGCTCTGCAATTTTATAATTTAAATAAGAGGAATTTGGTTTATTTATTTTTCTTCTCCCTGGCTAGCTATCCTATTCTTTGAGGTGGCTAGTCTGCCCCACTTATTGAGTCCTTTTGACTCACCCTTGTTTGTTGTTTGTTCTTGTCTATTTATTTCGTTTCGGCAGGTTCGCTCCAGGATTGAGTTCGCCACGTTATTCAGGAGCGAAGACGACTTCAGCTGTCAAGGTGAGACAGCTTGTATTCCGGATGGCCACCAGTTTATTGTCTATTATTTCAGCTGCATTTTGCCCCCCCTTCAAGAGGTATCTGTCTTCTTTTGTACTCTTAGATGTCTAGTCTGGATAGCCCTAAACCTAGTATGTTGGGTATTCAGCTGTAATTTTTTTTGCACAGCTTGGAGGTATCAGTATGTCTGTGGTTTTCTAAGTCTTTTTCTTATTTATGAGTCGAATTTATATTTATTTTCCTAATTTAATTGGTAAGGGTTCGCCCGACGGGTGTAGGGGAGGATGTAGGGTGCCTGCACGGCCTAGCCGGATTTCGGGTCGTGTCAGTTGGTATCATAGCCTGATTTAGAGTCTATCCAGACTAAGACAGTGTCTAGTAGAGTCTCACTGATGGGTACGTAGACGTCCGTACTAATCTACGAGAGGCTATGATGGCATTTAGGAAGTTTCACTTCCTTCTTCTCTGATCGTGCGTCGTTCTAGGATGCAAAAGTATTTTCGTAGATTTTTTTGTGGTAATTGTGAACCCTCGTGCGATAAATCAGCAAAGGGTAGGAGTTCAAGACGAAGTAGTCTAGCCTGAGGCTAGAACTACTCAAGCCCCGAGAGTTGTGAACCGTGCCGACGATCCAGTTGCGCAAGCCCCAACTGTACGAGCTCGCGATGGGCGAGGGAGCAGGGCCTTGTGGTTCCTTTGGCTCTATACGATGCTTTTACGAGAATCTTGGCAACACAGGTACCGCAAGAACCTATTATTCTCTAGGCAGCTTATCAGGTCGCCGCATATGCAGACATTCGGACTTAGAGAGCTCCTATTCTAGTTCTTAATATTGCCGCAGTAAATTATGTTCTGGAGGCAACATGAGTTGTGCCTCTAGTTATTCAGGCTGGTTAGCAAACCTGAGTAATGTCTCGGCCCGAGTGTCTGAAGAGGATGCATAGTTCTACCCATATTAACTTTCTGAGGTTATCCTGTGTAAGTTTTTTGTTAAAATAAAATGATGTCAGCATATCATTCAGTCTCTTGATTATATCGAGCGGTATGGTGTTGCTGCTTTCTAGTTTCAAGGGTCCAGCCTTGAATTGGTGGACCACTCTCTTAGTAGCTAACTTGGTTCGATTTTTCTTCTAGATTCGTGGAAAAGTTCCTTTTGAGTAGCGAGCGAGAGGAAGAGTGTTGCCAGTTTGAGTGGATTAGACAAGGTATCATGTCGGTTAGCCTGTTAGTTTCAGAGTATGAGATTGAATTCTTTAGGATGGTTAGATATGCACTAGAACTAGTCCATGAGCCTTTCGAGAGATTCAAAGATTTATTGATGGCTTTTCTTCTTCCTTGAGGTCCTAGATGGCTCGAGAGATTGAGGTCAGGACTTCATTTGATGTTGTTGTTGATATTGCGTGGAGGTATGAGGCATATCACAAGTTAAGAGCGGGAAGAGTTAGATCGAAAGAGCAAGAGATCCTACGGCCCTGGTGGGCACTATGGTACCTCATTTAGAGGTAAGAGTTCTGATTATTTTGGGAGGTCACCTGCCAAGTTATCTCAGCTTGTAGAGCGTAATTCTTAAAGTGCGCTAGTAGTTCATCAAGATAGACTCAGTTTTCTCTTTGTGGCTATCAATAATCTATCCAGTTTCCATTTCGAGCGAAAAGGGTGTTATCACTATCATGAGTCTGGCTATCCTTTTAGGAGTTTTTCCTTACTCCGTCAAGTAGGCAGCCGTCTTTTTTCTCGTCATCAAGCACCTGCACAGTCGTAGGGAATTTCATTTAGATCTTAATCAGCCGGAGAAAATGCCACCATCCAGTAGAGGTTGAGAGCGTAGTGGCAGTGGTTCTTCAGAAGGTGATTATCAGGGTAGTGGCTCAGCTTAGTTGCAGAGGCAGTTCTATGAACTGCCAGTCTGGCAGGATGCTGAGGCATCCGATGCAGTAGACCCATGTATTTCTTCATCCCTTATATGTGAGTAAGATCTGATTCTTCTAATCGATCTGGAAATGGTTTGTCATATCGTGTTTCCATGGTTTCCTTGAATATTGTTTCTATTAATAATCGGTTGCGGTAGAGGGGCGAGCTTCTAGTATGATTTATTCCTGGCATTTGTGAGACCCTACTAGTTGATCTGGTTTAAATGTGAGAAATTTGGGAGAGAGTGTCGGTATGGTCTGCTTGGCATCTTTTTGTACCACCTTCTATTATTAAGTCAAATCAGTTTACCTCGGAATTCAATATTGGTAGGATAATGGATCCTAATTCGTCACCATCATAAAGTGTCATCGTTTCTTCCGGTGCAAAGTGATAAGTAAGTAACATTCGATCTATGTGTCTCCTCTTGGTTCGAAACGCTAGTAAAGTCATGTTATCCCATGAGCTTATCTTGGTTATAAAAGGGTTTTTTGGTGAATTGTCAGAGTTTTCTTCTTATTGGGAAGGTTAAATTGGCATGGATGTTGTTCCATAGAGCTTATTTAATGTCCATTTCTTCAATTGTGATTCTTTGGCTAGCATGACTCGAAAGTAGTCTAGCTCTGGTAGCTAAGCAAATAAGAAAATGAGCTTCCTAAAGCTCTAATTATTTCTATTCTCAGTCCGTTTCCATCTCTTCTTTGTTCGGCACTGGTGAGCTTAGGCGGTCAGTAACCTCTTGTGATGTTCCCTGTGTTGAGCCAGAGTACATGTCAAGGTAGCCAGGTAAGCACATTATTAATTTTCAAGGCTACTAAGGGTAATGAGATGCATCATTTGACCTCTGATTTGATCCATCAGGCGGTGGTGCTTATGGCAAAGGTATGGAGTTATGAACTCGAGAGTTGCAGCTGTTTCGCAACTCGAGAGGGTAATTTGGTAGCTAGGGTCTGAGTCGCGTTATGTTTTAGCTTAGTCTTTCTTAATCCAGCAGGTTATGCGAGGATGATTACTCCTATTCAAATTAGTTGTATGAGTTTATGCTCTAAGTGGAGGAGTCTTTCTCCAATACAGAATGCTAATATTAAATCTCTAAGGCGTTGCTGAAGCGTAAGCTAACACTTAGTTCCATCAAACTGTTCTATATCGTAAAGTATATCGACGAGGTGATTCGTCTACGGAATCATATTAATCCATCCAGAGTTCTGTGTATCTTTATTTTAAAAATGTAGAGCTCTCCTCTAGTAATCGAGGAAGGATCAGGTTAGTCAGAATAAGCTAGGCAATGGCGTTATGATATTATCGAGATATATTTTATCCCAAAAGTTCGATATGCGTGTTATAATTCTGATTCTGTAATAAGAAGATAATGCCCGTGGAGTAGTTATAAAGGTCGTGCAAGTTCTCTTGTTATCTGTGTGAATGTTGCTTTAGACGGAAGCTCGTTCGAGGACGAACGAGAGTCTAAGTGGAGGAGAATGAAACGACCTCGGTCAGTCGTTTCATAAATTAGGACTCTGATTGGTGTGCCGATAATTTTAAAATATTCGTAAGGTCCATTAGGACTTGTCTATAAAATTTGAGCTAAATCGGACTTCGTTTGGTAAATATCGGAAGAAGATTTTAGTTTTTATTGTCGATAAATATTAAAAAGAGATTTTCGAGCTCGATTTTGGCGAATGAGCTCCGATTCAAAATCCTAAAGCGCCGTTAGTTATGTATGATTATTTGTGACTTTTTGAACTTTTGAAAGTGAATTTCGAGGTTGTTCGGATAGTTTCCGCTAAAATGCCGAAAGTTAAAGAATTTGATCTTTTCCGTTTTAATTCGCATCTTGAGTTTCGGGAGTCGATTTGAGATCCACCTTAGTGAGTATGTTACATATATTTTGTATAACTTGTATGCGAAATTTGAGATTATTTCGAATTTCGTAGGATTCCGTTTTAATTGTCATCGCAAAAACGAAAAGAAAAGAAAATTTAATAAAAGATAAGAAAAGAAAGAAAAAAAGAAAAAGGAAAAGAAAGAAATGGCAAGGTGGTTGGTCCTTGGACGAACTAGAAACGGAAACATTAACTAAACGAAATAGAAAGAAAACGAGATGATGGAGTGAAAGAGAAGAATGCCAGAAAATGAGAAAAGAGCCGGAAAAGGATAGAATTTTCACCCCGAAACATTCAGGTTATGATCTTAATGCATTATTTGAGTTTATTACGTGTGTTTGAATATATTTTAACGGTAAAAATTGAGATATTAGACATCGTTTTAAAAAGTTCAATTAATAGTTTAAAGGGTCAATTGGACCCCGATAATGGAATTGATTATACATTCGTACTCAGTGAGTTATGGACAACATATAAATATAATTTATTTAGGGTATGGTTATGTGACCTTAAACCCTGTACATAGGCCTGGCCTGCGTATTGCGTATGCGAACAGGGTATCAGGTTCCTAACGGGGTTGCCCTAAGATGTGAGGAATGAAGCCTTTAGCCTAATCTGATATATTTTCTGCTTATTGAATAAGCGGGATCGTTTGACAGTGAATCCAAAGGATAAAGCGGTTGTTGAGTAGCACTTTGAAATAAGGTAAGTGTTTATATCCATTTCTTTGGAGGCCCTTGGCCTTGTGGATATTCTACCACGTGTTCCTTAAGTGTGTAGCTGCCGATAAGCGTACTCATTACGCTTTAGCTTTGAACTTACATTATATATTATATGTTAATGGCCTATTATTGGTGTTGTATTAAGCATATGAGCATTGCACTCTTGTTTTGAGCATTGCATATACTTCCCGGTAATCGATGAGAGTCCCGAGCCGGTGAAGGGTCATTACTGCATATACTTCCCGGTAATCGATGAGAGTCCCGAGCCGGTGAAGGGTCATTATTGCATATACTTTTCGGATGGCGATGAGAGTCCCGCACCGGTGAAGGATCATTACTGCATATACTTCCCGGTAATCGATGAGAGTCCCGCGCCGGTGAAGGGTCATTATTACATATACTTCCCGATTGGCGATGAGAGTCCCGCACCGGTGAAGGGTCAATACTCCATATACTTTTCCGGTAATCGATGAGATTCCCGAGCCGGTAAAGGGTCATTATTGCATATACTTCCTGGTAATCGATGAGAGTCCCGTGCCGTTGAAGATATCAGGCACATGTGACTGCATTTATCCCATCTCATTGCCCCGCATACTGACTAGTGTGTGACTATTGTGTTGTGTTTAGTGTATGCGGCATGTATACCATGTTGTGGACATATTTCAGTTTGCCTATACGTTTCTTGCTATTTAGTGTCCTTAATTGGTTTATATGCTTTAGTTATATGGGTTTGGTTGCACGCCGCGACAATATGAATATATGGTTCGGGTTGCACGCCGCAACAATAAGAATATATGGATCGGTTGCACGCCGCGGCAGTATGAATATATGAATCGGGTTGCACGCCGCGACAGTATGAACATGTGGATCGTGTTGCACGCCGTGACAGTATTATGTTCGTGATACTTATAAACTTATACGTTCCGTCTATCTTATGTCCCTGGTTGTTTATGAGTTTATGATCCCATACGTGTTTCCAGCTATTATATGGCTCTGCAATTTTATAATTTAAATAAGAGGAATTTGGTTTATTTGTTTTTCCTCCCTGGCTAGCTATCATATTCTTTGAGGTGGCTAGTGTGCCCCACTTATTGAGTCTTTTTGACTCACCCTTATTTGTTGTTTCTTCTCGTCTATTTATTTCGTTTCAGCAGGGTTGCTCCAGGATTGAGTTCGCCACGTTGTTTAGAAGCGAAGACGACTTCAGCTATCAGGGTGAGCCAGCTTATATTCTGGATGGCCACCAGTTTATTGTCTATTATTTCAGCTGCATTTTGCCCCCCCCCCCCCCCCCCCCCTTCAAGAGGTATCTGTCTTCTTTTGTACTCTTAGATGTCTAGTCTGGATAGCCCTAAACCTAGTATGTTGGGTAGCCAGCTGTAATTTCTTTTGTACAACTTGGAGGTATCAGTATGTCTGTGGTTTTCTAAGTCTTTTTCTTATTTATGAGTCGAATTTATATTTATTTTCCTAATTTAATTGGTAATGGTTCGCTCGACGGGTGTAGGGGAGGATGTCGGGTGCCCGCACGGCCTAGCCGGATTCCGGATCGTTTCAGTTACTCACGTAATTGATAATATTCGCGGTTGGAATACAGTTTTGTGCTTAACTAATGTGTTCCCAAAATCAAATACTAAGCAGTTTGCGATTTCTTACAGGCTATGTTTTGTTACTGGGATATTGCATTATTGTTTTGATTGTTGTTGGTTTGTGTAGGTTGATGATATGTCTGTCAAATCCATTTAGTAGAGCTACATTTTCTGGTAGTGCATCCACGGGTAAAAGATTTCTCTTTTGTGACTCTTTAACATAGATTGATTAGAAGGTGGCGAAAACATGTATGCACATGTGTAAAATCTATTCGTTAGTTTACTTGCGTAATTGATAATAATCTCTATTAGGATGCACTAAGTAACTTTTGCTCTTTGTGCTTAACTAATTATTCTTAAAATTAGATACTATGCATATTGCAATCTCAATAGGCTATCATTTGCTACTGCGATCTTTTTTGTTTCATTGTAGTTGATAAGGTGGAAGTAAGTTTCCATCTATAGGTACCACTTTCTTAGTTTCACTCTATTATTATTAGTTGTTCATATTATTTAGAAGGACTAAATTACTTTCATTTCTTAAAATCACAAGAATACGTGATTTTGGTACCTTTAGACTAATTCTTTTTTCTTTTCTTTTTTTTTAGTATTGAGATAATGATTTTATAATTAGGAGCAGAGTAAATTGAAGAATGTATGATGGAGTTGAGCAATCGATACGGATGATCAAGAGCTGCTTATATTTTCACATAAGTTTTTGGTGCAAGTACCATTATCCTCCTGCACATACAGTTGAATGAATATTTTGGCAACTCACGCCACATACTTGTATTTATTGATACTAACTTGCTGCATATCAATGAAAAGATTTCTTCCACTTCTATAAAAATATCAAATGGAAATTCTCAAAGTTACACCAATATATCATTGGAGTTTCACAAGATTATTTTGGACAAAACACATATTCCTCATTTAGTCATTCGAGAATTAGAACAAGAAGATGAGATTATCATGGGAGTTTCGATGCCTTTAAAACTAGAGATCGAAATTGAAGATGGTTAAGGGAAGTGGTAAATATCGTTAATGATCAAAATCAGGGAGCTTTCAAGTGAGTTTGGGCATCTACAAAAAATAATGACAAAAGATGAAGATAAGTTTGTGAAGTCTGATATTGTTTCATTCAATAGATTTATTTGTTCACATTTGATCGTGTGTGATGATTGGTGGCATAGCAATTTTTCAAAAAGTTACTTTTTATAGTTGGATCTTTCAGGTTGTATTGCATCTTGGAATATGCTATAACTTCTAAGTTGATGTTAATTATTTGGAATTTGCAAGTTCGTATTTCTCTCATGAATGTAATGATGAACAAGTTTTTTACACAGTTTTGAATTCTTAAATTTGCCACTAGCACCCAACTGATGGCATATTAGCGAAAAAAAATATTTCAACACTCTTTATCTACATCTTTAATATTATTCTTGCCATGTTAATGTGAGACAAATATGTAAGGCATGAGCTTGAAAAGCCGATACTTAGTTTTGTGACTTAATAAATAAATAAATAGGATGTCAAGTATCACGGCTCTTTGAATTTACTACTTATATTTTTGTTAGTAAGTTTATTGGAAAATTACCATTTAAACTCTACTTGATAAAAAATATATATATAATTACATTAATCTAATATTATCCGCGCATCGCGCGAGTACTATACTAGCTCTATAAAAAGTAAAAGTTGTATTTTTCATCTGGCTGCTCAGATTTTTCACCCTCTCGAGCATATTAGACTTTTTAAAGAATTACAGTGAAATTTTCCCAACATCTACTGGTATTGCAACAAGCAGTGAACCAACTTTTCATTGCTGTATCAAGTGGGTCAAGCAATCTTTCTTCAAAACTTGCTATAGTGTGAACTCTTAGGCGATTCAAAGTTGATGTTTTTGGGGGTGAATTTATTTTACTGATTTCAATTGGTCGAGATAGACTAATTAATAATAATCGTCATAATCCATTGATCTATTTGAACTCATTTCTCTGAGCGTGAGTTGTACTTAGATTTACCCCACCAAAGTGGAGAGGTTGTTTCCGATAGACCCCCGCCTAATGAAAAGTATTTTAAAAACATGTATAAAATATAATATGATGAAAATATCATGAAATACTGACATAAAAACTAAATGATACACTAGGTACACAAAAAACACAATATATGTACGATAACCATGTTATAAGCAAGGTAACTAGTGATGAGAAAGGAAGTCTACCATGGTGACTTACCAACTGGCATAACTTACATAAGATATAAAAGCTTATGCCCATCCGATATGGTTCACGCAGCCACACCTTGTGTTTGATCGCCACATTTGAAGCTCTCGTGGTGTTATCTTTATGCTGCCTCCACTAGCCGTCGAGAGGTTAATTAGTCTGGAATTGTTTTGTGTCACCATCTGCTGATCATTAAGCTTTTGAAGCATGCAATGATAATTCATTTTTTCCTACGATAAAATGTTTCCTCGAGAATTTTAACACTCAGCAGTTGGTTACCTCTCTCTCTGGAAGTATGAATCTGTCGAGTGGTGTATATGTAAAAAACTAAAAATGATTTTCAGTGTGATACTTGTATTCAAATGGTGCACTGATGAGGAAAACAAAACTCAGTTGTATAGAATGAGTATATATGCGAAAATTACCGTATGCTATTCTGGGTATTCTTTTGAAAACTCTGACAAATTTGTTCCGGTAATGCCGTTTTCATTTCCTAACGAAGAAGCTAAGAAGTGTTGCTTTCTAATTGGAACCGACTCCTACCGGATAAATCAAAGGACACAAAGAAAAGGCTTGACTAAAGGTTTTATTTTCTTCCTCACTTCCCTTGCAAACAACAGAGAAGATAATTTTTCTTTAACTTCCGTTTTATTTCTTTTCTGAACATCTTTCTTGTTCAAAATTACACCTAATCTTTCCTTCATGCATAGCCAAATAGACACTAGATTTTTCGAATCCCCATTTGATGTATGAAACGCATGTCTAGATCATTAATTTACGTCATTCGACTATTGAACTATAAACGGGTGCAGCTTCCACAAAAATGGTTCAAAACAGAGTCATAATCCGCTATGCGGAAGAGCACACAAGTTATCGTCATTCAAGATTGGCAGGAACTGAACAGTTCCATTTGAGGAAGAAAAAGGGAGATGTTACAAGGATCAGAAGTAAGATTCATTCGTTCAATTAACAACTCATTTCACTCAAAGTATCTCCATTAGACCAAAGGTGCACTCACCTAACCCATTCTATGGATTAGAGCACTTGTTGGTACAAATTTTCTAAAATGTCTACTGTACATACTTGCAAGTGTAATCCTTCCCCTAGAATTCTGTGTCAAAGCAAGCCATCATCACTTTGGAAACCATGGACCTTGCAAAAGGAACGTAGCTCAAGCTATACCTGTAAAGCAGCAAAAAAGCATCAGCTTCCAAGTCTAGACAGAAAATAGTTTGGTAACTAGCATAAACGGATAACAAACTCCAGCAGGAACAGATCCAGAAGAAGGCAGAAAAAGGAGAAGCTTCCTATATATAAGCTAATAGTCCTTCAGCCTTACGTTTGAGCCAAATGTGAAAGCTGATATAGAAGACACAATTACCAGTGCGTACTACATACAAGGAGATTATTCATCAGCAATGTTACATCTACCTCTTCTCAAAATACCAGTTTCTCCAAATTCTCTAAATATTTTAAGCTGAAGTTTATCCATTTTTTAAGTTGTTTAGGGGAAAGTACTTCAGATTTTATTTAGACGCTTTTTTAAGACTTGTGAAGAAATATTTGCTTGAAGTGCTCTATTGGCTAAGCTCTCTTTTGCTTCAAGAATTTATGTTTGGTACCGGAATCCAAAAGGAGAATTTATGGGTTTCCATCCCCTAATCCGTGTGTATAAAAATGTGACTAGAGTCTGACATACCAAATAAGTGCACCGAACTCCAATAAAATTCCCAATAGTGTCAGTAGCTTGTTCCGCACCTAATGCAAGAAAAATGGATGAGACACAGAACAACAAAGTTTGTAGAAAGCCAGATGAAGAAACTAGAAAATGTGACTGGTAGAGCAACTCACATATAGAGCACAAAACAGAGCAATGATAATGCTTGCAAGATAAATAGCAGTTGCATAGATACGAACTGGGTCAAGCATCATTGTCACTTGTCGTTTAGGCCCAATGAGGAACGCTGTGCTGCCACAAAAAATGATCCAAGTGAAAAGATGAAATACAAACATGGTATAAGAAAGGCAGAAACGCTGTTGTATGCTATTATTTTTTAGCAGGTAATATAGATTTTTATTCAATCAGCATCTACGTCATGCAAGTACAAAAAATGAGTTAGCTCCTATTAACTCCAATTAAATACTCAAGGAGCTAACAAATCCAAAAACACAAAAGGAATATTTACATCAAAATGAATTGTCCAACCAAAAAGGTTTAGTAACCATCAGGACTTCAACAAGTGACAGAGTTGCAATGCCATCAAAACACCTCTGATGTCTCTCCTTCCATATGCTCCAGATAATAGGCTGTAGGATCATCATCCAAGTATTCCTCATGTATTTTGCAATGTTCCACCTACTCCAGCTAGTAAAAATCAACTATTGCACACCAGAAAAGGCATAGAAACATATCCCAGATTACTGGATAGTGTATGAATAAGTAGTCTATGTTAGCATCTTTTACAGCTTGCAAAGCCGCTTACAAAGGTTTTCTTGTGTCAAAACAGCCCCTTTAACTGCTAACCAACTGAAGCATGCTACCTTAGTAGGTGATTTAGTTTTTTAAATTGATTTTCAGGGCCAATTTTTTATCACTGCTGCTTCTGATAAAATTGCCAGTCCACTCCTTTACTGTAAAGGTTCTATCGTCTTTGGTACCCCATTGTAACCTGTCACTATTGTTGGTCTTGTATCTGAATTTGCCGAATTTTATTCAAGAAATCCACTTCCACAAGAATTTCCGTCTCATTTGTCTAGCTGTCTGAACACTTCACTTGGAGCTGGAAATAGGGACATACAGAATGTAGGAACACTGTCCAAGGCACTGTTTATCAAGGTTACATTGCCTCCCAAGGATAGGTATTGTACCTTCCAAGTTTCTAGATGTCACAGGGGTAGACTTCTTCACTTGATCTGCCCGCATGTGTCACAGTCGATTGAATCAAACTTGACTCAGCCTTCCCACCAATTAGAATAATTTTAGGATTTTTCACTTGTACAAGCACTAAAATGACAATTTTTTGTTGTGTTGTTCTATGATAGTGGTTTCATCTTCTAGATTAGGCACTGAAACTGATCATTTTTTTATTCCTTCAAATCTTTTATTCAGGGGCCTGGATTTTTGGCTGTATTCTGTAATGGTTTTACAGTGAGATGTGGGGAATCTTTTTCTGAATTGAAAACTACATGAGGGGATTTACATGCCACCTTCGCCAGGGCGATCAGTTGGTCAACAACCAACCAGTGATTTCAATAGCTGTTTATTCGTTCCCTCAATCCTCTACCTTACCTTCCCCACTCACAAACACCTCCTGGGGTCGGATGAAGGGATTCAAAAGACAGCATGGATCGGGGGGAGGGTCAATTTTTCTATTGATCGAGAAAGCTTGGGAAGTGGATTGTGAATCCACCACGCGCGGGTTAGCTCTCACAAATCGAATTTGAGTACCACGGAAAAAAGCTAGCTGGATAAACAAGACAGGGATCGCCCGCTCGTCAATGCTACCTTGGGGAGGAGATATAACACTTTAATATAAAAAAATGAATATTCTAAAGCTTGTTCATATACAACATCCATTGCTTCTGACTATGTCGATGAAATGGGACCGCGAAGACAACCCACCACTAGAGCTTGCTTTGCCTCCATCTAGTCTATCAGTAAGCATTGGCTAAGCGAAATCTCTTTGTCTTTTCAGTCTTCGATTGGTCCAGTAGGAACATAAGGGACAACTAGTCCTCTCTTACCTCGTCAGTATGTCTTCCACTAATGGGTCCATTTCATCGACATAGTCAAAAACAATGGATGTTGTAAACGCACAAGTAAAAGACGAATGAGTATAGGTTTTGGGTTACCCTTTCTTTCTATTAGAGTCGCGAGCTTGTTGTAGTCGGTCCTAAGGGGAGAACCTTGCTGCTTGCTTGCTATATCCCCGCGTCCTTGCACGGCTCGGCTCGTTCTTCGAGCCCTGCTTCTCCCTTCCCCCTCTCCCCGTTCCTACCGTCCAAAACAGGTCTGGTTCACTCAATTACTTCTTGGGAATGTTAAAAAAAATATTACTACGTGATTTTTTGAATATGCCTATATCTATCGCTTTTCCTTCATTGCCCGAATGCTTATCATTCTTGCCTTCTAAACTTCTTTATATCGAGGGATGAGGAACCATATTATCCTGCATACCTTAAACCTATGTAGTGAGTCGTGTAGGTGGCGTGTTTAATTTATTTTCAAGCTTGCTCTTCAAACCGGCCTAAGATTGGCAATTTGTCTTTTCAGAGCTATCGCCCCAATAAAAAAAAGATTCTTGTGGTAGGCCCTGTCCCTGGTCAAAAATATAGTGAAATAACCTTCCCTATTCTTTCCCCGGATCTTTTGGCTCAACTTTATCCAAGTTTTGCCGAGGGAGCAACCCCATTTTTCACCTTGAATTGGTCAAAATATGCGGAATTTCTTACTTTTCGTGGAGGGTTAGATCCAGTAACTGGGGGGATTGAAAGAAAGAAAAAACTTCCCTTTCTTTCTCTTCTTTCTTTTTGTTTTATCCTTTCGACGAATTAGTCTGTAAACTCAAATGGTCTGAGAATTGCCTTTGGCTTCTGAACCTCTGAGGGGGCCTGCTGGAAACCCTCGCCTTCGGCTCTATACTGAAAACGCTGCCGCCGCTTCTATCTCCGGCGCTCTGAATATCGGGTATGATTGTTACTTTCTTGCCCTGCCCCACTCCCACCCACCTCTTCCGAAAAGACAACCTCGATCATTCATTACATATGATATATCGAGAGTTCAAGACCAGTAACTGGGGTGGGGGTCTGTGGCTGACTGATATTGCCCATCACCATTTAGCTTAGTGTATCCATTACCTGATAAAACGATCTTTTCCGGTAAAAAAATGATCTTTCCCTTGTGTTCGGCTATAGCGGAAACCCCCGAATCTAGAGCTTATGGTCTTAAGTTCCAACCCAGTTCCAACAATGCACTTTAGGATATAAAAGCAGACGGTCTCGTATATGAAGAAAGAGATTGTTGACGTTAGTAGACTAATCTATTCATTGGTAGGGCATTTCTTCCTGTGACCGCCTTTCCTACCAAAAAGCTAACCCAACAAAATCCGGGTTTTTTCTAGACTAGACCTTCGGGATTTTTCTGTTTCTTCTGGTATGCCGCTCCGCCAACAAGGAGCGAAAGAACCAAGTTTTCTGTGGTGATGTCAGAATTTGCACCTATTTGTATCTATTTAGTGATCAGTCCGCTAGTTTCTTTGATCCCACTCGGTCTTCCTTTTTGTTTTCAGTCCCGGGTTTCGTTTCCTCTCCAAGCCAATCGATCGCCTTCTTAGTTAACTGCGGAACCCGCCCTTTAGCCATCTATCTTTAGATATGGAGGGCTTATGAGTCACAGAATTTTAAGCCCAAAAAACAAGATAAGAAAGGTGGGGAACAGCGGCCTCACACAAAAAGATTTGTCTAAGCAATCTCTTTGAGATTTTCAATAAGTCAATACCAAGATTTGCTTTCTGCGCCTACTGATGTGATGATAATTCAGAAGCTTTTTTGCAAAGAAGAAGGGCCCTGTTCCTATGGGTTCACGTGCTAAGGCTCCACTAAAAAATGCTCTTTTTCAAGAATGATTGGAGCTTTCTTAGCGCTTAGGCCACTACCTAAAAGTAAGCTTTTCGCTCTTTTCCTCTTACATAACTTAGATGGAGGAGATAGTAAGCACGAGATTCTGTCTGTCGGAGGTTCGAGAATCTGGAAAAATTTGAGGCGGCAAACATAGTAAGTAAAGAACGTAAGAACACAAAGCAACAATTGCTGGAAATCCCTTTGCCAGCTTTGTATTAACTCAGACGAGAGGGGTAAGGTATGCGTACATCTCACCATCCCCGAACCCCACTTGTGGGACTACACTGGATATGTTGTTGTTGTTGTACTACTAACTCAAAACACAAACAATACAACCGAGCCCAACATTTAATGGGCAAATAGCAAAGATCACTCTTGATCAATGTACACTCAAACTCGGCCAGCAAGTTAAGTCTAAGGCAAACTAAAGGCTGGTAACACTCAATAATGTTTTGCATGGCCTATTACACGTGTCAGCCCTAGGTTAATCCTATCCAAATACAACCCGCAACTAACCAGGATATTCAAAATAATACAAACACTCAGCCTAATACATCAGCCACGTTCAAGTCATGGGCAGTTGTAACCACCCAACTACTTGCCATGTGCCATGCATGCCTTTGACAACCACAGGACTCTTGTAATAGCAGAATTACTGCTTTAATTTTATCTTTCAGTTCAGATATTATGTACTTGTATGTATTTTCCTTATTATGAATATGAAATGAAATTATCAATCATATTTTGCTAAGTTGTGGCTACCTTAGAAATGTGCCCAAATTATCTTCGTTTACAATTTAAATAACTACAAACTAAACATTAACCCAATCTCACTAAATGCAGCCGCATTGGCGCAAACCCACCACCGTCGTGTTGCTTCCCCAGCGTGGGCTGTCCTCACCCAGTGTGGTCCACCCAAGATTAAACAACCACTGAATCTGTTGTTTTGATCGAGCCCTTTAAAAAGTTAGCCACGTGTTTTCCTTCCCTTTTCACTCAATAGCATTGTCCTTCCCTTCATTCTGCCATTGCTCTTCCCGTCTTTCTTCCATTTTTAGACTTCGAAGAAGAAGAAAGTTCTACATCCTTTTGATGGACGCACCAGCAGCCGAAATGGCTCTATGGAGGTCTTCCACATTCTGCCTCCTTAGTTCCATTTGCACCCGACCTTGTAACTCAAACATAAGATTGTGCAACTTGTCCTCCGACATTTTGCTTATGTTCAGCATCAAAGAACTCAATTCTTTGACATAATCCCTCATAGCTCTGATTTGCCTCAACCTTTTCAGTTTGTGCCTAGCAATCCAAGACGACTTACTAGGCAAGACTTGATTTTTCAATTCTTTATACAGCCGCTCCTACGAATACGAATCGATCTTGGCTCTGCCAACATTTTCGTCATCAGCCATGAGAGTGTGCTACCATATTTTGTATCACCTGATAGATATATGCTGCAGCATGAAAAAGCTCAGAAACTACTCCATATCCCCAGAAAAGTCTCCAACTCTTGGCACTCCGTGAACCACCAAATGCCTTAGGTTTCACAGATCTTTACCTTTAGACGGTCATCACTTAGTTGAGTGCTATGTCTGACATCGAAGCACAACCACTACCAAAGTCAGATTTTCATTTTCCTAGCAAAAATTTGCCATCTCTTCTGCAGCAGTCCTCTTAAACTCTTCAAGATCTGCCTCAAGGCAGGATAGCAAGGAGGGAGACAATCTTACCAAATCCAGGCAATCCTGAGCCCGCTTGTGCTCTTTGGAAGTGTTGATAGTTATTATAGAATTATCCTTTTCCTTATTGTATTGTAATTAGTTATATTTTCTTGTTTAGTCCTAGGACTCATTGTATAAATATACCTCCTCATAGGTTGTAATACTCATTCAGAAATAATAGAAGAATTTTACTTCTCTCTGAAAATCTTCATGGTATCAGAGCCCGCTGCCTTTTTGCAGCTTTAGGGTTTCCGTGTCACTCTAAGAGGTTGAGTTTTTTCCTCCCTCCGGTGGCTGTCCGCGTAGATATTTTTCCGGTTGGGTTTTTCTGAAAACTAACACCACCACGGCCTTCTGCTCACACCAGCGACCAAACCCCAACAACCCTCTGCCGGAAATACCCTTCCACGCGCCGCTCGAAGCTTCAGCTCCGGCGACCACGCGCCGGCGCGTGAGCCCAGATCCGGCTGTTTTTTTTTTGCAGTTTCTTTTTGGGTTATCATCGTGGGCTTTTTCCGAGCCTACCCATCCAATTCCCTTTATTTTTCGGCGAGGCAGTATTTTTTTCCGGCGAGAATTTTCACTTTCCGGCCACTGTTTTTTCAGATCTAGTCCTAGACAGTTTTTTTTTTTGTGCAAATTTGCTTGGTTGATACCTGACTTATGGGAGATACAAAGGCTGTAGATACAAAGATGGTGGATAATACCCCTATTTCACAAATTAGTGTAGTGAAATTGGACGGGGCTGCTACGTATCTTGCTTGGTCAAAATCTTGTTTGCTTTTTATCAAGTCTAGAAAGCTACTTGGCTATATTACCGGAGAGAAGAAAGCCCCTGCTATAACTGATGCTAGCTATAGTCAATGGGACTCTGATAATTCCTTGGTAATGACATGGCTTTTGAATACTATGAATCCCAGAATTTCTAAACAGTATTTATTACTTGATACTGTGGAAAAAATTTGGAATTCAACTAGGTGCACCTACTCTCGCAAGGGGAATGATGCTCAGATTTTTGAAATCAGGAATAAAATTCACGCTACAAAGCAAGGTGAGTTGACTATCACTGATTATTATTCTGAGTTGAGTGGCTTATGGCAAGAAATTGACTACTATCAGGATATCCAAGCAAAGTGTACTGATGATGCAGTTCTATTCCAAAAATTAGTTGAAAAAGATAGGGTTTATGATTTCTTGGCTGGTTTGAATCAAGAATATGATCAGATCAGGGCTCAGGTTCTTAGCAGAGATCCTTTTCCTTCTCTTGAGGATGCATATTCTTATGTCCAACAGGAAGAGAGTCGGCGAGGGGTGATGCTTTATTCTGCACCAATCGAGAAGTCTGGGTTAGCCGTCTCTCAGGAGCAACCAAGGGCAATTACTTCTAATAAGGATCACTTGTATTATGATCATTGTGGCATTTACAGGCATACTAGGGAGACGTGTTGGAAGCTGAAACATAAATCAGGTAGAGGTCGTGGAGGAAAACAAGCAGGTCCACCAAGGGGTAAAGCTAATGTTGCTGAAAATGTAGAGACATCTAAGGACACGAGTTCTGAAGAATCATTGTCCTCGGCTGAAATTCTACACCTTCATCGACTTCTATCCAAACTTGACTCTCCATCTGCGGCAACATCCAATTATGTGCAATCAGGTAATGCCTTTACTGTTCACCTAAATTCTTGGATTATTGATTCTGGTGCGAATAGACACATGACAGGCTCCTCTAAAGGCTTTCAAAACTACTCTCCATGTCTCAAAAGGGATTATGTCAGAATAGCCAATGGGTCTTTAACTCCTATCTCTGGAACAGGTTCTATTGTATGTACACCCAATATTGCATTATCATCTGTTCTCCATGTACCTGAGTTTCCTGTCAATTTATTATCTATTAGTTCCATCACCAAAGACCTAAACGGTAAAATCGAGTTCTTCCCTGATCATTGTGTTTTTCAGGATCTTCAAACAGGCAAGAGGCTTGGCAGTGGTAGATTGCATAATGGCTTATACATGATTGATGAAAGTAGAGACTCTGGTAAAGCATATTTTGGAGGAAAAAAGGTTGTCAACCAAGAAATAGTTCAGTGGCATAGGCGGTCGGGGCACCCATCTTTTTTTGTGTTAAAGAAGTTATATCCTAGTTTGTTTTCAAAGACTGAGTTTGAATCTTTGGTTTGTGATGCTTGTGAATTTGCCAAGCATACAAGAAACTCTTATCCTTTGAGTGATAATAGAAGTACAATTCCTTTTACGACTATTCATTCTGATGTATGGGGTCCTACTCAAACAACTTCTTTGTCTGGAAGTCGATGGTTTGTTACTTTTATTGATTGTTGTACTAAGATGACTTGGGTGTATTTATTAAAGGCCAAAAGTGAAGTGTTTTCATGCTTTCAATTGTTTCATAAACTGATTTGCACTCAATTTGAGGGTAAGATAAAAATCTTGCGAACTGATAATGGCACAGAATATATGGACAAAAGGTTTGGGTCTTATTTAGAGTCTTATGGGATAATCCATCAAACTAGTTGTCCTTCCACTAGTGCGCAAAATGGGGTTGCTGAAAGAAAGAATAGGCATTTGTTAGAAGTGGCACGATCTCTTATGTTTACAATGAATCATCCAAAACCTTACTGGGGAGATGCTGTACTTGTAGCTGCCTATCTTATCAATAGAATGCCACTTAAAACCCTGAATTTTCAAAGTCCTCTAGAAGCTCTAAAGGGAAAAAATGAATATACTGTTTCTCCAAAGGTGTTTGGGTGTGTTTGCTTTGTTCACACTAGAAATTCTGGGAAACTTGATCCTAAAGCTCTTAAATGTGTGTTTATTGGGTATTCCCCAACTCAAAAAGGGTACAAATGCTATCATCCTCCCACTAGGAGAACCTTTGTCAGAGGTAGTGGAGTGTTACCTTTCGGGAATGGGAGCCCTATTTTAGTATTACACCGTCACCTCTTCAGGGGGAGAGTAATAAGGAGGAAGAGATGATTCTTCCCAGCTATAGTATTGATCCTGTTGAGGTTGATACCACAGATAGAGTTCAGGGGGAGACTGTATGGCGTTTACATGGGCTTTTGGATGTACCTAGTTTGAAAACTTACTCGAGGAAAAAGAAAGCAGCTGAAGAAGCAGAAGAAGCCATCATGCAATTTGCTGAAGCTGAATCCTCTTCTACTGGTGAGTTACCTACTTTTCCTAATGAGTTAGATTTGTCTGTTGCTCACAGAAAAGGTGTCAGAACTTGCACTACCAAACATCCCTTATCTAATTTTGTCTCCTTTGATTCCTTATCTCCCTCCTATAGAGCCTTTGTCTTGTCTATTTCTTCTGTGTCTATTCCCCAGAATTGGAGGGAAGCGATTGCAGATCCTAAATGGAAGCAGGCTATGATTGAAGAAATGAAGGCTTTGTCAAAAAATAACACTTGGGAACTTGTCACTAAACCACCGGCCAAGAAACTGGTTGGTTGCAGATGGGTCTTTACTGTGAAGCATAAAGCTGATGGCTCGATTGAGAGATTCAAGGCAAGATTGGTGGCTAAGGGATTCACTCAAACTTATGGAGTGGATTATCAGGAGACCTTTGCTCCAGTTGCAAAAATGAACACCATTAGAATCCTTTTGTCTTGTGCAGCTAATCTAGATTGGGACTTACAGCAGTTTGATGTAAAGAATGCATTTCTTCATGGAGATTTAAAAGAAGAAGTGTATATGGAGATCCCTCCCGGATTTAATACTGAACAGAGTCGAGGAAAGGTGTGCAGACTGAAGAAAGCCTTGTACGGGTTGAAGCAATCGCCTAGAGCGTGGTTTGACAGATTCCGCAAAGCTATGATCTCCTTTGGCTACAGACAAAGTAATGCTGATCATACCCTCTTCATAAGGCATAAAAAGGGTAAAACTCACTCTTCTCATCGTTTGTGTTGATGACATTGTAATGACAGGAGATGACAAAGAGGAGATGACCCGATTGAAGAAGCTGTTGGCAAAGGAATTTGAAATCAAGGACCTAGGAAAACTCCAATACTTCTTGGAAATCGAGGTGGCTAGATCAAATAAAGGGATCTTTATTTCTCAAAGGAAGTATATTATGGATCTCTTGAAAGAAACCGGTATGCTAGGTTATAAGCCAGCTGAATCGCCCATTGAAAGTAATCACAAGTTACAAGCAAGGATTGGAGAGTCAGTTGACAAAAGGAGATATCAGAGGTTGGTTGGAAGACTTATTTATCTCTCTCACACTAGACCAGACATAGCCTATCCCCGAGATCCTCATATGCAAGCTGTCTTCCACATCTTACGATATCTGAAGTCTGCTCCAGGGAGAGATTTACTTTTCTCTAAACATGGTCACCTCCTAATAGAAGCCTTTACAGACGCGGATTGGGCTGGATCTTTAGATGATAGAAGATCTACCACTGGCTACTGTACTTTCGTAAGAGGGAATTTAGTTACTTGGAGAAGTAAGAAGCAAAGTGTTGTTGCTAGATCCAGCGCTGAAGCTGAATATAGAGCTATGGCCCAAGGGGTTTGTGAACTTCTTTGGCTACGAAGGTTACTGAAGGAATTGAGAATGTTTGGAAAAGGGAAACTTTCCTTGTATTGTGATAACAATGCTGAAATCCGTATTGCTCAAAATCCTGTCCAGCATGATCGTACAAAGCATGTTGAGATTGATCGACACTTCATTAAAGAAAAGGTTGCTAATGGTACCTTGAATTTGTGGTATGTTCCATCAGAACAACAACTGGCAGATGTGCCCACAAAAGGTCTCAGCAAAAAGGATTTTCATACTTTGGTTTGCAAGTTGGGCATGCGCAACATCTTTGCACCAACTTGAGGGGGAGTGTTGATAGTTATTATAGAATTATCCTTTTCCTTATTGTATTGTAATTAGTTATATTTCCTTGTTTAGTCCTAGGACTCATTGTATAAATATACCTCCTCATAAGTTGTAATACTCATTCAGAAATAATAGAAGAATTTTACTTCTCTCTGAAAATCTTCAGGAAGACTATAATTTCCTAACAGAATTTCAACCAAGAATCCCCATCTGATCAAAGAATCCAATGAAATATTCAGGGAATTGCAGTTTTCCAGTTTTTTTCTAAAAGATTAAATATATGGTTTTCCAAAGCAACTGTGATTGACAATAAGCGGTATCTTTCTAGGTTTGATGATATTTTGACCGTTACATGTACATCTTTGCATCTTCCTCGGGAAGAGGTGCATCAAAATTTTCACTAGGAAGACTTTTGGTTTTGGCATGCTTGACTTCATAGCCATAACTATTACTAAGTCGATCCTTTTCATGCTCGTCATTTCGAACGTATGTAGGTCCTCAATCCAGAAAAATCATAAGCATGAGGTAAAATGAAATAGCTGTATAGCTGCAGGATTCAAAACCACTAGAATCACAAGCAATCACGCAAGGCACAATAGCTAATTTTATGTCTTCAAAAAGAGTAGCAAACACTTGCTTCTCGAAGACATAAGCAAGAAGTCCATAGAACTGTAGTTAATCAAACTTTCTATGTCCTAATCAAAAGCACAAATCCAGAACCTATCAGTGAGTTCAATACCTTCATGACACCAAGGCACACCATAAATAACACTTGGTCGGATCAGCGTACAAAAGCCAGATATCTCAAGAAACGGATCCCTAACTAAAAGGTAATACAGGAGTTGAACCAAATGGCTAGGTTTCATGATTAAACTACAATATCACGTTAAACAACAGCGTCAGGGTTAACAAAGAGAACGAGATGTTTTGTTACAGTATCAAACAACTATAACCACAATGTCAAATGATAGCATATCTGACTCCAGTTATTATCAAATGATCTATGACGAGTTCCTAATTCAACTGCTAATCTGCTATCTAGTACAAATAAGAAACATAGGCAGAACTAATTTATCAAAACATGCAACATAATAAAGAAAGAGGAAAAGAAAATCTTATAACAGACCTTCCAAGTGCAAGCAGATTCCCGAATGAAAATGTTATTCCAAACTTGATTGGATTGAAGAAAACCAGCATAGACTGTCATATATAGAAGAAAGACATTTACTTGAGACCATATACCCATCGACCGAAAAGATAATATTATAAGAAGATACATAAAATTGAAGATTATACAAGAAAAAAGGTATTTATATTGTCGAGGGAAAAAGATTAACAAATGACACAAGAAAAAAGAATTTTTTACTGTCAAGGGAAAAAGATTAGCAAATGGACGCTCCACTATGGACAAAAAACAACTATTGAGCTATCTATAAATTACATTGACTGCTGCTGTAAAATAAGGATTGACTGCCGATGTTATTCAAAACAAAATCCTTAACAAATAGATGTCCAGTTAACTGTTAGCATCAGTTCTGAACAATTTGTCTATAAGAAACATGTTGCCGGTGCACTCAATATATCCAATACTTTATCGCGAAAAGAGACAATTCCAAAATGTTACTTTTAAAAGAAGAATAAGTTGTTAACACAAGCAAGAAACACATTAGTCGAGGACTTAAGTCCTCAGCATCACTATGAAAATGTTGCAATAGATAAAAGCTAGCCCTCTTCTCTCCTGTAATAAATTTGAAAAGCACTAAATCCAGTTATCCTCCTTAGCTTAATACTATCAACAAATAAACCCATTTTGCTCCCACCGACAACAAAAGAAATGGTATATGCAGATAGATTCTTGTCTGCAGCCTGAATAGAATCAGAACAGACAGCCAATGCAGTTCATAGCCATCTCTTCCCATCTATTCATCAGTTTTGCTCTCATGGGCCCATGGCAGTGCTCCCTTCTATTTTTTTCCTTCTTTTAAAAAAAACAAAAAAAACAAAAAAAACAAAAAAAAAAACTCAGGCAACGATGCTCATCTCTTTGAAGATATTTGTGTTATGAATCTCATTTATCTCCTGCATCCTGAAAACAGTATAATCCATAAAAATACCTTACCCATCTATACTTTTTATGGTCAAACAGTTTTAAAATATTTTTAGACAGCAAAAGATCACCATGTGCAGAATGCCGTTGATTTATGTGGGGAAAGGATAGGAAATTGTAAGGTTTAAAGGGTTTATTTTGGTTAAAAAAGTAGTGAAGGTTTAGACATGAAAGGGGTTGTGTAAGGAGTTAAGGACCAAAAAAAAAAACTAAATGCTAAAAGCTCTGACGAATTTATTGCTAAGGAGAGCAAACAAAATGAAGTACCCTGCCATAGGCCGATCAGGTATCACCCTACAAGGTTAGAGTTTCATCACAGTCAAAAAAAGCAGAATTACTCAAAAAGATTGTCTTTCGCTCTAATGAGCTGAAAGAAACAAGTCTGTAAATTTTCAACTGCAGAGCTCAATTTTAAAAAAAAAAAAAAAGTTACAAAATGAGTAAAGCCCACTTTAACAGTCTCATATGAGTACCTACAACCTATAAACAAGAAATTCTTTTTGACCCGGAAAATTTTAATTAGTTGGTTATGCATCTCTGTCTTCATGTAATGCATCACAAGAACCAAATAAGATTAGTTTTTCAAATGAAAGCACAAAGGAGTAGAGAGAAGTGAAACTCACCAAGAGAGTACAAGCGATACCAGTTGATAAGCATATAGCAAAGCCATAAAGCCTCTGTTGAAAAAAAAATGAGCATAGTTGGTCACTGATTACATACGACATAGTGCAGCTAGTGTTCCCATTCACTTAATGCGAGCAAATTCATCAAAGGTATACAGAAGCATCACAATCTGAATAGAAGTAAATTGAAATTTTTTAATATCTAATCGACCATCTAACGCACTATCACTATATTAGTTTCTTCTTGGTTACCTCTTACTAAAACCACACCTTATATAACATCTTTCATGTTGTCTGTTGTGTTCATTACAACCATTTCTTTTTTAGCCTGCCAGTGACTGTAGGAGTCCTGTTTAAAGGAGAGATGAAATTTAGAAACCCCAATATAGAAATTGCACTATGAGAAGTCAAACGCACAAGTCAATAAACACTAAAGCCAAGTTCACTCCTTAACTAGGAATTCAGAACTTACAGGCCCTCTATCTAGCTTACTTTTGAATACTTTAGCTTTCGGTCCTACCTTTTGCAGGATTCTTCATATTTCCTACATTACCTGTGTGTAATGGGTAGTACATAGTTAAAGGTCTTCAAAAATACATTTTTAACCTAACCAAAAAAGAGATGCCCAGTCAGGTTCGTTCCTAATCCAATACGAGCCTGAAGCCCATGCAACATACTTTGGGGCCTAAAATCATTCTTTCGTCTGTTTATTTTGGTTATGTAATTTTTCCTAGTAGTATGTGCACAACCATTCTTTTCATGGATGACATCTCCTGTTGACAACGTCCATGTACCAAATGAATCCCCTATTTATAAAATATTTACTAAAAATATCTCAAACATATTTACTAAGAGATGCCTTAACCTTTTCTTTTTCCTTTTTAGAACAATTAGCACATGTTTTCCAAATTGTGCAAAGCTCTCTCTCTCTCTCTTCTCCCTACATATACATTGCATGTCGGAAATCACTAACCATATCAATTTCATGCTTCTCATATCCTCTACAGATTAAGTGCGGTATCTTTTGAGTGTATCCGTGTCTATAGTAAACCAGACTTCAGTACCATATCACTTCTTGATACCTTAAACCTCTTGACCTCAACATCTCATGCTGCAAATTGACAATATTGTTGTAACAACCTTCCAAAGATTGTCCTATTACTTCCATTACTCCTCAACTTACCGCCCATCATAATTGAGCAAATCACTCTTACTTACCTACAATAAATTTTGCTTTATTGAACCTTGTAAGGAAGTCGAAAGAGAGGCATATTATGTATCAAGAGATGGGATAAGATTGCAAAGTTTCATCAACACATCTATCTATATAGGTCGAAATAATCTCCTGATTTCTATCAATGATTTGTAAAATGATCCTAAATGGAGAACCAATAAATCCACATTTTGGTTCCAACCTCGTGTATTCTTACAATATTTGGATGTCTACTTTCTCTGTATCATTTTATGTAATTTTATAGTTCGTGCATGTTAAAGAAATTAGTCTCACTTCATAGGAGTAGAGTCTTCTAGTGGTATGGGTTTTAGCGTACTTTTATTATTTTACTATCCCCTTATCTTTTTGTTGTCTGATATATGCTGTCAATATTTTTCTTTTCTCCCGTATTTTTGTTTAGCCGAGGGTCTTTTAGAAAGAGTCTCTCTACCTGCGTAGACCTCACCCTCCTCAGAGCCCACTAGTGGGATCACACTGGGTATGTTGTTGTTGATACTGCTATGAAATAGACATCTAAACTACCCCACCTGTGTCTCCATCCCCGACTCCCCAAAACACTTCCCGAAGCCAGATCTATGTTAACGGACTCAAGTTTTATTCCACATGTTTTAATCAATTGTAAAGGTTCAATGGCCAACACTAGAGCTGGCAAACTGGGTTAAAAAAATGGATATCCATCCAATTCAACCCAATAAAAATGGGCTGGATAACTGAGTTGTTTTAACTGGGTCAAAATGGATAGTACCCATATTATCCACTAAAATAAATGGATAAAAATGGATAACCACTTATGGTACAATATTTTCACTTTAAAATTCAAAGTTCAAACCTATATTTGGGGCTTATACTTTAGAAGTTAGAAACCAAAGTCTATCTAATTCTTTTGACATATGATAAAAATTCACTCCAACATCTTCTTGTTGTTGATTTTAGGTGAGTATTTTCTAGTTTGTTTTAATCCTCGATATTCTCTTCAATCTATGTCAAATTGTTACTATTAAATTTTTACTCTCAAATCCTGAATGGAATGAAGACTTAACATTATCTATTACTGAACCACTTCTCCCAATTAAACTGGTAATTACCTTTTGTTTTTTACTGTATTTTGTTTCATCAGAGAACTAAACAGCAAATTACCGATTACTTGGTTATCTCAGGAGCAATAAAGAAATAAATGGTGTAGTCAAAGACTTGTAATTGAAGTACTAGTTTGGTGTTTGTCTTCAACTTTTCCAAAACAAACATGAGGAATAGGCCATTATAAGAAAGGGACTTAAAATAGCAGATTATGTGATGGTAATTATAGCCACAGGCAGTTTTACATGGTTCGAAAGAGGTTCAACTGAATCCCCTTCATTAGAAAATTATACGTTTTTATGAATTGTATAACCCCTTCTTCAAAATGACAGAAGTTTCTAGCGTAGCAGCAAAGGTGGCTCAAAATTAGCTCTGTATCGCATGTTTGAATCCCCTTGTTAAACTTTCTAACTCTGCCACGGGTAACAATATCTTAGTTTGCCTGGTGGGATGTGTTAGCTGTTTGGTATTTAAAAAGTATAAGAACATGAGAAGAAAGCTGTTCAAACATTTTAAAGATTCTTTTCTCTAATTTCTACTCACTCTTCTAGTTAGTCTTATCAACCACTATTCTTACTTTTTTCATATTTTTGCCAAGAATAAAAAGTTACTTCATCGTTACAGATAGATGATTGAAATTTTTCCCACTAAATAAAGTGTACATCTTGAATTCCATCCGATCCGTACGTGTATATCTCAACTCTTTTGAAAAAAAACTAAGAAGTTAAATAAAATGATCATTTTATAATCTTTATCATTTAGATTCTTCGTGTATATCCAATAGAGGAACTTATTACTAGTTTATATTTGGGTATGCTAGCTATATGAACAGGTGAGATTATTAGTAAAAGTTGGATTTTTTTTACTCTAATTATTAGCAAAAGTTGGACTTACTGCTATCCTGTTGCTATGGGTAAGTAGAGATAAGAGTGTTTTTTGGTTAATAGTTTTCTATTTAACCATATTATCCATCACTCAATCCATTTTTTATCCACATTAAATATGGGCGGATCGGATAATTATCCATTTTTATCTTATCCATTTTTGACCGGGCCATATCCAATCCGACCCGCCCGTTTGCCAGCTCTAGCCAACACTCATGTCAGTAACACATCAATATGAAATTATATGGAATTATAACGCAACAATTGAAGAAAACAAGAAGTGCTATATATACCTGTTTAGTAGACAAAGTGCAGTCGCGATTAAAATCGTCGATAAAAGCAAAGGAAGATTCTTGCTGAGGAGCTTCTTCTTCAACATCCATTCCCACTAGCATTTTCATCTTTTCCAATGCCTGGTTCATTTTCTCCATTTTTTTTTTCTATTACTCTACAAATTCTCTTCTATTTTAAAATTTGACAAATCAGTGGAAGATTAAGGATGGAGACGGGTGAGAGAAACGAGATTTTGCTTCAGAGTTACGACTAGTGTGTGTACCCACCCCGCACTAGGCCTTAACATTTGTTGGGAGTTCTAATATCGTTTGGTTGACCAACATCGCCTAGTTTCTAAATTATTTTTGACATATGGATGTTTGCTCTCGGTATTAAATTTGGAATAGTGTATATCTCATACTCCCTCCGTAACCATTTATGTGGCAGTGTCGATTTTGCATGTAATTTAAGAAATAAAGTTTAACTTTAAAAATTTTCAAATTTACCATTCAAAAAGTAAGAGATGAAATATTTGATTAATTAAAAAGTTGTAAAGTAAGTAGGGCTAAATAAGGGTAAAATAGAGATTATACATTGTTGTCAAATAAATAAGTGTGACATTCTTTTTGGGACAAACTAAAAAGAAAATAATGACACATAAATTGGGACTTAGGGAAAATTTGGTTAGTACTTAGTCGTATTAGTTAATCTGGAAGATATTTTATACCAAAATCATGGTATTATCTTATTATATATAGGTGGTGGTATTATAGTCTCAGAATTATAATCCTAAATTTATAGGATATCCATCTTGTATAGTCCAGGTAACCAAACCACCCCTAGAATTTTAGCTGTCATTGTACAAGGCAAAGAGCAATACTTTGGGAATAAAATATTTATGGATTGTTTGGATTGCGCCAAGTAGATAAGGGATGAGTAAAAATACACGAAATGTATACACACTAAGAATCACCACCAACTATTAAATATACACGTTAACTACACTAATATCCAATGAACACTTATTCTGACTAGGCCGTGCGGGCACCCGACATCCTCCCCTAGACTCGTCGGGCGAACCCTTACCTATTAAATTAGAAAAATATATATAATTCAATTTATAAATAAGAACAAGAGTTAGAAAACGCATAGACGTACTAATGCCCCTAAGCTGTACAAAAGAAATTACAGTTGACTATCCAACATACTAGGTTTAGGGCTATCCAGACTAGACATCTAAGAGTACAGAAGAAGACAAATACCTCCTGAAGGGAGCAAAATGCAACTGAAATAATAAACAAAAAACTGGTGGCCATCCGGAATAAAAGCTGGCTCACCCTGACAGCTGAAGTCGTCTTCGCTCCTTCACAACGTAGCGAACTCAATTCTGGAGCAAACCTGCCAAAACGAAATAGATAGACAAGAAACAAACAACAAACAAGGGTGAGTCAAAAGGACTCAATAAGTGGGGCAGACTAGCCATCTCAAAGAATAGGATAGCTAGCCAGGGAGAAGAAACAGATAAACAAAATTTCTCTTATTTAAATTATAAAAAGGCAGAGCCAGATAATAACTAGAAACACGTATGGAATGACAAACTTATCAACAACCAGGAACGTAAGATAACCAAAACATATAGGTATCCCGAACACATCAACAATCAGAAATACATCCTGCTGCGGCGTGCAACCCGATCCATATATTCATCCTGTTGCGGCGTGCAACCTGTCGCACCCCATTTTCCGAAGCTCGGATCGAGTTCAAAAGTCGGGTTTGACTGGCTGACTCGTTTGGAACGAGTTTGGAGTCGCCACCTAATAAATTTGTATAAAGACGTATTAGGTCACCTAAACCGTCTATGTGTCTAAATAAACTCCGGATAAGTTTTTCTAAGAGATTCTATGGGTAAGAAGTCCTTGTGACTTGGGAAGAAGGTGTTAGGCACTTCCCGAGTCCCACGAAAGGTGGTTCCCGACTGGATTTATATTTTGGGATTAAGGCTAAGACATGAAGCATTGACAAAATAAAATAATCAAAAAAAGTCAAAAATGTAATTTTAATTTAAGAGAAAAAACATATCGAAGTAAGGCTAAATTCCAATTATATTATAGTTGAGAGATGTTTCTGCAAAGACTCAACTGGACCGAATTGTTAAATGCGAAGTAATATATTTTGTAAAGATAGACCAAGTTATGGCCAGCTTCGCACAAGTAGCCTCAAAACGATTTAAATAACTAATTGTGTGAAATAGAGGTGTTCCATTAAAGGCAACAAAGTCCTAAGAGTTAAGACAAAAAGGAGTTTAGTATCTTTAAGAAATGTTGCTACTTTAGCGATACAACGACATTAGTTGACGTATACCATTGCTTATGTGGCTGTTATTGTGAGATCATGTTAAGGAGAAATACATATTTTGAAAATAGGATTTATGAACTAAGATATAGGTATAGAAGAATAAAAAATGTAAGAAATGGTATAATCCTGAAAATACTTTTATTTACATAGCACTATATACGAGATTTCATGTACGAGATGCAACTAAAGAAAATAATAGTAGAGTTTATAATACATATTAGAAGAGAGTGTATTCTAATTGACAATACTACACACAACTTAATTAACCATTTTATAAGAGAAAAATAAATACTTACATATATAAGTTGTAACACTTGACGTCCAAAGCCGGTACTTCTCCTTATACACTATTAGTTAGTGTAAAGAAGATGTTAGCTTTTCAAAGAAATGATTTTAAATTTTTAGAGAAATTTGCCACGAGTCTAAAACTGGCCGGCTTTGGGATTTTTGTAAAAAATAGACCTCAATTGAGGCAGACTTGCAAAAATATCCTCTATTTCAAAAAAAATTCAACTTACGTCCACTGTAAGTTTTGTCTTATACAATTTTTCAGATTATAGAAATTACCCTGCTTCCAATAAAAATATCAGATTCTGAAAGTTGCATAAACAGTTCAGTTTTCAGTTTTAATTTCAGATTCGTCACTTTGCAGAAATAAATCCATTTCAGACTGTATTGCGTTTTTAGCCCTTTTTCTGGTTTTCACACAAAACATCCCCTGTAACAAACTGGTGTTAAACCTGCCCTGTTTTACACAAATTTCAGATTCTAAGCTTTCAAAAATAGACCTATTTCAGGTTTCTAATTTCGAGCACATGCATAACAAAGTATAGGGATAGAAAATAGCCCCTTTATAGCCGTTTTAACACTTAATAGTGCCACTGTTGCCTTCAAACCTGTTTCACACTTTATGGTGCTCAGTTTATATACACACCAAGGGGAAATCCTATTAAATACAACAAAGGGTCTAGGAGGCAAACATGTATACATAGGAAAAAAGAGAAAATGTGCACTGGATGCACATAGTGAACTGTCAAGTTCATACTGCCCTACTCCGTGAACAACTAGATGTTTCTAGAGTTTCCACGTCAAAGATTAATTCCCTGCAATTGAAAGACTCGATAATGGTATAACCTTTTGGGCTATCCAACTTTAACATGACCTACAATAAAGGTTAGTAGTAGCCAAGCAATGGCCTGACAAATATACATTCACAGAGGAGGAAACATGCTTGCAAATATCGTTCATACTTGCAATAAAATCTATCTATCTAAAACTATAAGGAAAAGTTATTCATTTGGCTTAGCATAATACCTAAGCAAGAAAAGAGAAGCAGAAAAGAAAAGTGTCGCTGCAATAGAGTCAAACAACCGGTTCCCAAGGCTTTGCCTTGGCTTTTAGCCAGCAAAACAGAGGTTAAAGCAAAGAAGACTAAAGAGACGATTCTGCTTTTGTGATTAAGAAAGACACAGAGTAGAGTGAAGAGTATTTTCAGTTTGTGAAGTGACTGAAACTGTGTCTGAAGTATAGAGAAGAAGAAGGAGAAGAAGAAGAGACTCTGGTATCCTCTATGTATTCAGAGTGTATTTCAGTGTGTGTAAGCTGTCCAGAGTGTGTGGGATGGGCTGATTTAAATAAGACTAGGGAATAGTCTGTTCGAATTTCAAAAATTCGCTAGCAAAGGAAAGCAAGATCAGTAATTTTAATAAAAGGGAAGTTGAGGATATTTTTTCAATTAGACCAAAAAATAAGGAAGATAATACAACCTTTATTTCTTCCAAAAATACACCACCCATTTGAAATTTGAAACTAAAGATATTTCTTTTGATTTAGGAAATCAGTCCAGTACCAAAAAATATAGTGTTCACACATACTTATACATATGGTCAGAGAAATGTCAATCTATCAATTAAGCTTAGGAAAAGGAATCATTTTACTGTTATGCGAATGAAAGTATGCTAAGACAAGGTTACAAGTTTGCTCTTTATCAATTTTCAAATTTATTAACCAGTAACAAATTTGACTATACAGCCTATGACCAGTAGTCTACTATTGTTTCCTGTTACAAGTGCTAATATACAAACCAGTTTTCAGTAGTAAAAAAATGTCAGTCTCCAGACGATCGTGCAATTGTCCGTAAATTATCACTTCAATACATTCACATTGTAACAGCCTATACAAGTCGGATTTTATCCATCATTTTCATGTTAACAATTTCTCACAAATTTAAATGTATAGGCATACTAAACATGGCATGTATTTTTTAGTGCAATACTCACAATGAATAGGCATGGATTCAAATAATTTCAGAAAAACATAAAGGAAGAATAAAAGGAACAAAATTATACGTCACCGAATCGAGTCGGGTCGACTCGGATCTGGGCCTGTTTCTTGCTTTCTGGTACTTGTGTTTAATTCTTGAACGAGCTAAATCAGTGCGTATCCCATCTTATTTGCTCCGGATTCAACGAGATTTGCTCGATTCCTTCTTCTTCCTTTTCGGTTTCCATAGAAAGAGGGAAGGGGATTTGTTTTCCCTTTTTTCTGTGTGAAAACGATAAGGGAGAGAGAGAGAGAGAGAGAGACGAGCAGAGGGTCGCTGAATTTGGTGGCGGGGGAGACGCGGTGGACTGGCGTGGCGTATCTGGACGGGGATCGGGGAAAAGGGGAGACAGGATGAGGAGGGCGTCGGCTGAAGAGTTTTGGGGAGCGAGGGAGTAATGTGTTTAGGGTTTTGGAAGTGAGGTGTGTGTAGATAGATGTATAAGGGAGAAATAATGTAGGTCGTTAGATAAAATGAGTGGAGGGCTCAGATTTAGCCACGTAGGCGCATGTGTCTGTGGTGTATATATGCGTGTAGGATCATATATCTGAAGTGTAAAGGTACAATGTGCTTTGGGGGGTTGTACCAGATGCTAGAGTGAGTTGTACGCATGCTAGGAGTGTATTTAGTGAGGTGTAAGCTTAGGTGGAGTATATGTGGACAAAATATGATGACGAGGACTAAATGTGATAGGAATGGGATTGTAAAATAGCAAAATAACCAGTATTTAATTAAAATACTTACAAATATAAATAAATAGTATAAAAATAAGAAATTTTATAAATAATTATAAATAAATATATTTAATTATAAATAAATATAGATGACCACAAATAATACTAATTAGATATAAATAGCCATAAATAATTATTAAATAGTGTCATAATGCATTAAATTACACAAATGGCACGCGTATTTTAGAAAATGGCCTAAATGAATGCAATTACGTAATTATAATCGCAATTAAATAAATATTATATAAATAGGGGATTAATAATAATATTACACACGTAAATGCATGTTGTCTAATTCAGTTTTGTTTGGAAAATTACTATTATAGATTTTAATTAAATATAGCCAAATTGCGAAAAATGGAGGGACAAAATTGGGTGTCAACAGCTGCCCCTCTTTGCCCGGGGATGATGAAAGAGTCTTCGGGCAAAGACGTTGACAGTGAGGCCAATTTTGTCACGACTGGGAGGCATTTCAAAGGAGAAATGGGAGTTTTCGGGTGTTTTTTTGCCGAACTCCGGTCTTTGAGTTGCCTACATATCTCGAGTTTCAAGAGAATCAGGCCGTGTGTAGTTCTAGAATGCGTGTTGCCTGTGTGAGATATGGACGATTTTGGATGTCAAGAGTTAATTTGTCCAAGTATGAAACATTCAGATTGGTGTGTGCTTTGAAATTTAATGACATATTGCGGAGTAAGCACGATAAATTTGCATGATTCAAACGAATGGGCACAATTGGGCACGAAAACATGCACGATTCATACAAGGTAAGTACAAATTGGACAGAATACAAACTGACTTCCTAATAAAAGATTAGGCAGATTACTTGTTTGCATATGAGAGGTTTTAGATTTGAGTGGGGAACAAAATAATTTGATGACGTGGTAAAAGCATAATCGAAGGGACTAAACTTTTCGAATGGAGTTTTAAAATGGTGTATAATACGTATTAGAAATTTTGTGATTGCACAATTTCTTTATAGGGAAATGATTTTGAAAGCAAGTGTGAGAGATTGAGGAAGGGCTCAAAGGGATGGTCTTATAGCGTTGCCCCATATGTTGTCGTATTTGTTGTTGTAATTACTATTTTGTGCCTGAACTCAAAGAAAGATTTGTGAGTTTTGGGGAAAGGGGAAGGGTTGATTTGTGCATCCTCCTCATTGTTGCATCTTGGGCTTGTGGATATCGATTTTTCAATGAATTTTGAGGGAACCTCAAAATTCTGCTCCAATGTCGTCTTGCATCTTTTGGAATTTTTGAGGGAATCCTCAAAAATTCTGCCCCAGTTCATTGCCTTTAAAATGTCACCTTACTGTAAATAGTGCCTGCAAAACAAAATACGTGTATGTCCAATTCTAAGGCGGACGAGCCTAATAACAGTGCCTGCAAAATAAAATATATGTGTATATATCCAATTATAAGGCAGATGGGCCTATTATAGTAGTGCCTGCAAAACAAAATATATGTGATGTCCTATTCTAAGGCGGACAGGCCTAATAGTCATATTCTAAGCCTGATGGGGCTCATCGTCATATTTTAAGCCTGACGAGGCTAATCGTCATATTTTAAGCCTGACGTGGCTAGTCGTCATATTTTAAGCCTGACGATGCTAGTCGTCATATTATAAGCCTGTCATATTTTAAGCCTGACGGGGCTAGTCGTCATATTTTAAGCCTGACGTGGCTGGTCGTCATATTTTAAACCTGACGTGGCTAGTCGTCATATTTTAAGTCTGACGAGGCTATTCGTCACATCATAAGCCTGTCATATTTTAAGCCTGACGGGGCTAGTCGTCATATTTTAAGCCTGACGAGGCTAGTCGTCATATTGTAAGCCTGTCATATTTTAAGTCTGTCATATTTTAAGCCTGAGGGGGCTAGTCGTCATATTTTAAGCCTGACGAGGCTATTTGTCATATCATAAGCCTGTCATATTTTAAGCCTGACGGGGCTAGTCGTCATATTTTAAGCCTGACGAGGCTATTTGTCATATCATAAGCCTGTCATATTTTAAGCCTGCCGGGGCTAATCGTCATATTTTAAGCCTGACGAGGCTATTTGTCATATCATAAGCCTGTCATATTTTAAGCCTGACGGGGCTAGTCGTTATATTTTAAGCCTGACGAGGCTATTTGTCATATCATAAGCCTGTCATATTTTAAGCCTGATGGGGCTAGTCGTCATATTTTAAGCCTGACGAGGCTATTCGTCATATCATAATCCTGTCATATTTTAAGCCTGACGGGGCTAGTCGTCATATTTTAAGCCTGACGAGGCTATTCGTCATATCATAAGCCTGTCATATTTTAAGCCTAACGGGGCTAGTCGTCATATTTTAAGCCTGACGAGGCTAGTCGTCGTATGGGAGGTGCCATGTCCCGAAACTTGTAAGTGCATTCCTCAAGTGTTTATCAAGTAAAAGATTTGTGGTAGAGCTATCGATTGTTTTGCCTGCTGCTCTAGTGTTCATAAAAAGTATCTGCTCTCAAAGAAAGATTTGTTAGTTGAAAACAAAGTGGCTGCCTTGCATTGAACACCCAAGTGTCGGCTCGAATCTGCATTTGTCCTTTGATGTGATATCTTGAAAATCTTTATTACCCAATCTATCATGCGGATACTTCTTCCATTTTAGATTGAAAACTTTTGTGTGAGTGTATTGGATTAGAAGGATGTCCCAAAAATTGTGCTTATCTTGGCTAGGAGAAAATGAAAATTTTATTATAACGAAACCCTGCCCAAGTAGGCTGCTTACATATCTTTCCAATACAGTAATCAAGTCATACATAGTTCGGGTACAAAGTAGGGATAAAGGGCAAAAGAGCAGTCAAACGTAGAGATGTTAGATTTTGCATGGTGATGGATTGCCTTCATGTGTTGCGCTTTCTCTTCAAATGCCTCGGAGCTATCTTCGATGGATTGCCTTGAACATAGACTGTGTTTGCAGCTTGAGAGTTGGAACTGTCATTTGGTGGTTCTTGTTGTACCGTTATCTTGCCTTTTTTAATCAAGTTCTGAACTTTGTGCTTCAGTGCTGGACATTCTTCAGTGTCATGACCTTGAATGTTCAAATGATATGCACAAATCTTTGCTGGATCAAAGTCTGAACGAGGGGTCCACCCATTTCTCGGCTGCAATATCCCTTGATCTCTTAGTCTTTCAAATATACTTGTCAAAGATTCAGCTAGAGAAGTAAATGTGCGAGACTTCACTCTTTTTTGTCTGCTGCTGATTGCGTTGAGCCTGAGAAGGTTGTTGTTGAAGACCCTGATAGTGGGGAGGTTGTCTATTGTGTAAGTCAGGGGTATCATGAAATTGTAAATTCCGTTGATTCTGGTTGTAGGGTGGTTGGTGCCCAGTCATGGCGACTAATGTGTTGTCCTCTTCATTACTTCGCGAATTCTCACGTGCCTCGGGTTGAGAATGTTGATTAATATAGTGCACTATTGAACTTCCAATGATCTTCCCTTCTTGAATGCCAATTTCGAGTTCTTTTATTATTCGAATCAGACTAGGAAAGTCGTGTGCCTGAACGCCGAGCAATTTCTCATAGTAGATCCCCTCTTGGATTTGGACGAAAGTTGAAACTAACTCTTCTTCAGGTAAAGGAGGGTGTATCTTGGAAGCTTCGATTCTCCATCGGGTAGCATATTCTTCAAAAGACTCGTATCGCATTCTTTTGACTTTGTACATCTCATATAGGTGCACATCCTTTCGGATGTTGAACTTGTATTGCTCCACAAAATCTCGGGCCATATCTTCCCAAGTATGCCATTTTTTGAAATCTTGTTTGGTGTACCAAGCGAGTGCTATCCCAGATAAACTTTGGATGAGCAATTGCATTCTGATAGCCTCGATGTGCCCAACTCCAATTAATCTACTGCAGTAGTCTTTCAAATGATAGAAGTGATTTCCTTTTCCATCGAAAGTACTGAATTTTGGAATTTTGTATCCATACGGTAGCTCAACATACGGGTGTAGACAAAAATCATTATACCTCAAACTTTGAATGTTTCTTGAACTCATCTCTTTTTTTATGACCATTTCCAAATCATGGAGCTTTTTATTCAGACCTTCATGTTCATTTGGTTGGACTTCTTTTCTGTGCTTCCTATATGGGTATACTGTCAGCTGATTCTGCTTGTTTCTTGCCACAACTTGCATAGTAGTAGAATCAGGATTGTCAGATTTGTCTGAAATATCCTGTTGAGTCTTGTTTTTCTCGATGTCGTATGTCTGAGGTTCTGAAGACTTTGCTCCAAAAGTGAATATTTCATCTTGGCTTGTCATCTCGGCTTCTTCTTAATGTAGATTCTTTGCCAATTTAGGTGTTCAAATGCTAGGCAACCTTTAACAAAATGACAAAATATACAAAACAGAGTTAGTATATTATAAACTTTGAAACAAAATAGTACATAAAGGTCAGATATGCAGCTGAGAGGATGCCTAGAAGGCATATAATAGACTAATGCTTGAACTAGACACTATGACAAATGGTATAGAGATTATAGAGGATTGCTTGAGTGCTTTATGTAGCAGTCAAAGCAAAGATTTTGGTTGATGAATTCATTGATAAGGATGTTGCGATGAATTGTGCGAAGTCAAGGAAAAAGGTTGGACTTTAAGTGACCAAAAGGGAGGTCGGCTCTTTATCAAACACCAAAG
The DNA here is from genome assembly GCA_037355625.1 of Petunia x hybrida. Classification (NCBI taxonomy): domain Eukaryota; kingdom Viridiplantae; phylum Streptophyta; class Magnoliopsida; order Solanales; family Solanaceae; genus Petunia; species Petunia x hybrida. The sequence continues at coordinate 3,645,848 of JBBBVM010000152.1, read as the reverse complement.
ACTTGGGTGCGATCACCAATTCCTTTACAAATTTGTCTGTCGTGATCCATGTCTTTTCATGATTGTCAACCAACTGCTGTATTTCAAACTTTGCACCAACTTTCCTTATTGGGCAAAATAAAATTTTTATTATAAAGGGACCGAACCCGGTGTGGGCTGCCTACGTATCCTGCTACTGACAGGAATCAGGTCAAGCGTAGTTCAAAATACATAAAGGGGAAATCTTAAAACATGTGCCATAAAGCTTGCTTAGAAAGTAAAATAAATGTCTTCAAAGATTATGCAACTTAGAAGCTCTCTTCTTGTATTCGGATGTCTGTCATTAAACTGTTGCCTCTTTGACCTAGTCATCTGCAATTGCTTCGTCATTAGCATTTTCAATCTTGATTTGCCCAGACTTGATCAGCCCTTCAATATTCTCTTTAAAAGAAAAACATTTCTCAATATCATGCCCCAGCATGCCTGAATGGTAAACACATGACTTTTTCATATCTGCTTTCCACAGTTCCTTGTAAATTTTCCTTTCAATAGGGTGCACTATCCCTACATCCTTCAACCTTTCGTACAAACTTGCATATGACCCACCACCAATAGGAGTGAACTGGCGAGGGGCCTCATGAGAGCAATTCTTAGTGTTATTTGATGGGTTCTGATAAGAAACTGGGTTAACTGACTGTGAGGAAACTTCAACTGTTGGCATGAAGGTCAGAGGTTGGCACCATATAAGTTGAGGTTTTCCCTTTGGCACTTCGACTACCTTGCCATTTTCCACTAAACTCGGAATCTCCTTCCTCAGAGCGGTGCATTCATTGGTGTCATGACCTGGTATGTTGGAGTGAAATGCACAATGTTTGCTTGATTCAAAATGAGGTGGTAGTGGGGTAAAGACTTCTCCACGTTGTGGCTGCAACATCCCGATAGACTTAAGTTTCTCAAATTGAACAGCCAGTGATTCATGCAAAGGGATGATGGCTTGGTTATTAAGGGATATTGGGATAGGGCTTGGGGTTTTAGTAACTGTAGCTTTCCCTTTCTTTGTAACGTTCATATCCTCGGATTGTGCTTCAGTCATATTATTACCCAATACCTTTTTAAAAATCGATTCTATAACACTTTTCCTTTTCAACAAGCTATTGCATGCACGATGGTCGCCATAGAATTTATATCGGTTCATAAAGGCTTCGACCAGGTCGCTCCAAGAATTCCATTTGCTTGTGTCTTGCCCTATGTACCAAATCAATGCTGACCCTGTAAGTGTCTTAACAAATAGTTTCCTCTTGAGTTCATCGTCGTGTTCCATACTTTCTAGTTGGTGTAGATATGCTCTCAAATGTACATAAGGATTTTAGTTCCATTATACAATGGAAGTTTCGTCGTCATGCTAATATCTGATTGTTGTGCGTAAACCTTTGCAACATTTGGTGGATTTTCCTCACTTCCCATCTCCTGATTGCCTTCTGCTAACCCTTTGAATGCTCTTTCAACCATGAACGAATGTAAATTTGGAAAATGCTTTGGATCACACTCATGTATTGCGGGAGGTGCAATAGTGTAGACCGGAGCACTAGAGTGATCCTCGAACATTGGCTTCGGGAATTCTTGTGGCATGTCAGAGGTGCCCTTGAGGCTGGCCATCACACCTCTTACCCTGTCAATTTTCTGCTCCATACGCATAATACTTGCTGCAATAACTCCCTCTTGTTTTGACAAATCACCAATAAGTGCACTCTGCTTAGCCATGTCTTCTATTTTAGTGTTCAACTTGAGCCGACCTTTTGGAGAGGAAGTCTTTGAGTTAGGAAGTAATCAGAATGTGCAAAAGATCAGAAAAGTAGGGTTATATGCATTGGAGAGATATTGATTTTGGGAAAAAGATTTATTCAGGTAGAGAGAGAGAGAGAGAGAAAGAGCAACAAATGAGTTCATGCAATGCACACATATCATGTAACGAATGCATCCTATAATGCGAAAGACAATTTTATGCACGATGATTTTGAAAAGCGCTTTGTGCCGCATGTCTCATTTCATTTGCTAACAAAATAGGGAGCCTAAGAGATAATATTGCATTTATTGGATCTTATTACATTGGATGATAGTGAAATAGTGTAAAAAGCGGAAAAGACTAAATATTGCTAGGAAATTAGATCATAGCCAAATAAACATCTTTCATGCCGATCCATCCCCAAAAGATTCTTCTTCTTCTTCTTCTTCAGATGAATCTTCCTCGGCCGAACTTGCCCCTGATGAATCTCCTTGGAAGATGATATTGTCTGCATCAGTTAAGAGCCGGGATATGTCAAATGTGAAGTTCTTCAACATTTCCCAAGCCTTTCTTCCTTTCTCCTCTATTCCTTTGTTTGCCACAGAGCTCATTCCTTCGCTAGCCCATAAGCCTATAGACTCTATGCGTTTTGTCAATAGCTCTGTCTTACTGCGCCATTTGCCTTTTTCTTTGTTCTTTGATTCTACCAAACTCTGCTCTTTCACTATTTTCTCTCGTGCTTTTGCCAGTTGTTTGTGTAGCCTCTTGCACTCAGATTCCAATTCATCAGCATTTATTTTCCTTTTTCTTGTTGCTCTTGGTTGAACTGCCTTTGCTATGTCTTTCCTTAGCCAGTCTGGATAATCTTCATCACAGCCTGCATCAAACCTGTCTCGTCCAATAGTCTCGAATCCCATTTGCTGTCTTTCATTCCAAAGTTCCAATATCTTGCCTTTGAACGGTATCACTCCTCCTAAGATATCTGCTTTGAAACTGTTGATGTCTGCAATTTGGGGTACAATCTGCTTTCTCCTCGCTTGTCTAAGTGCCCTTAAAGGACTATATGGGTAAACTCCTCTAAAGCCCACTAAGATGAGAAACGAGTCTCTTTCCGACCGTGTGATCACTGTAGTGCTGGGAAAATAGTCAAACATCCATTGTATATTTTCGGACGTCAATTGAGAAAGCTTGTGGTGCCAACCTTCGGTAGTTATTGGTCGATCCCACTTTTCAAGAGCACTGTCCATGCGGGCGATATGCGTTAAGATGTAGTTTTCTCTCGGTATGGAGTGGAAGCCTTGGTCTGTGTTGTTCACCTTTTGCAAATGTTCCATCAACCAAGTTTGCAAAAGCAAATTGCAACCTTCGAAGAAACCAGCTCCCTTCTTGCATCTTTCTAAAGCTCGGTAAAGTTCTGCAACGATCATAGGTACCAAAGTGTATTTCTTGTCAAAGTCCTTGAGTAGGACATCAGCAATTGATACCATGCAAACATCAACTCGTCCTTTGTGTTGTGGAAACACGGCAGTCCCTAAAAAGCTGGTAACAAAAGCGAGCACTCTCCGCTCTTGCCAATCTACCTGGTTAATGCTTAGATAGTCTTTGGATTCCTGAAATGCTTCTTCATACCCAAATTTGATGTAGAGGGAAGTCAAAGAAATTCTCGACTGTCCTATACTGTCTGTGCATAATTCGGGCTTAAACCCTACCATTTCGAAGAACTCCTCGGGTGTAATGTTCTTAGGCATCAAGACTTCCTCACTTTCAAATGGTAATTGACTTAACCCGCCTATTTCTTCCAGTAATAGCGTCAACTCTACATTCCCAAAGTGAAAAACTGCTCGGCATGCATCCCAATAGTGTACTGTTGCTTCTACTATCCCTTTCATTGTCGTATGCTCCATCAGTGAAATAAGGTTCCCTAACACTGCCTTAACTCGGTCTTGTTGATCTATACTTAGGTTTCTCCACCAATCTTTGAGTAACTGAGAGGTTTCAGCGACCATGTCAAATGTTCTTTTGGCCATGATCTTTTGGAAAAAGATGAAGGAAGGAGAAGAAAAGGAAGGAATATGCCTAAATTTTGGTTGTAAGCAAATGATTAACGTATGGCACGAGCTTTTGAAAACAATGTAGTATGAAATATGAAGAGAAGTGTCGTTATGGATTGAGAACCCTTTAGACAGTTTAGACGAAAGTTGTTAATGGTCTTTTGACATGCTAAGGATGCCAAGTCTTTATAATGCTTAAAGGATAAACGTGCGTTATGTGTCGTCCCATCTATCGAGTGGTCATTTCTGCTTCGAAATGGGCTTTTAAGGCCTCTTCGGTTACCATTTAAGCCTTAGCATTGAATACAGAATGATTTCAATCCTTTGGGAATAAACAGTCGTTTCTGATTCAATTTGGGCTTTTAATGCCCCGTAGGTTACCTTCGTGCCTTTGAATGGCATTGAATACAGAACAATTGTGACTGTTTATGAATAAACACTCATTTCTGATTCAATTCGGGCTTTTGACGCTTATTAGGTGAACTTCGTGCCTTTGAATGGCATTGAATACAGAATAATTCCGACTGTTTATGGATAAATAATCATTTCTGATTCAATTCGGGCTTTTGACGCCTATTAAGTAACCTTTGTGCCTTTGAATAGCACTAAATGCAGGACAATGCCAATGAATGGTCCACATTTTCCACGTTCAACCCTTTAAGCAAATAAATCATAATGTATGAGTTGTGAAAGAAATGCACAAGTTTTAGAAAAATGCACATATTTTCTAAAAAACTTCAGTATTGTAAATATGCACATAGGAAGCAAATACGTTAGTTTTGAAAAAATAGAACTAATAGAATCTAGACAATATTAAAATTAAAAAAAAGAATCAAATTAAGTGAAAATTATTTGATATTTTTTTTATAGCAATTTTATGAAAATGATGCACATATTGAAGCATTTCAAAAATGATTTTTAATAAAATAAGGAGTAAAAAAAAAAGAAACGAAAAAAACAAATTAGTTTCAAAAGTAGGATCATAGAAACTAGACAATAATGAAAATACAAAAAGAATTATGAAGTGAATAGTTTAAAAGAAAAAGATTTTTGCAAAAAATAGTAAAAGTGTTGGACGTGTTGTAAGAACCTTCCAAGAGTGGGTTTACTAGACAAGAACATGGTTCACCAGGCGGACGACCAAGGGGTGGGAACGTTTAGAATTGTTGGTTGTACCACGGACCAACTATATTCCAAACCGTTCCCCTTAAAGGGTTTTTTTAGAGTGAAACGGCCGTGAGATCCACGTAACCGCTCGTGTGTGTGCAGAGTGTCGTTTCCAGGAGTGGAGGAGTGTGAGTGAAAATGCCATAAATATTACAAGAATATTTGATACAAATAAATAATAAAATAAAGAAAGAAAAACAAAAAAGAAAACAAGTTAGAAAAACAAAAAAGAAAACAAGTTAGTAAAATAATAATAAGCAAAATAATAAGTAAAATAAAGTAATTAATTCAATAAATAATAATAATAATAGAAATCCCAAAGTAAAATTCGTTGTGGTTAGGACATTGAAGTCCCCAGCGGAGTCGCCATTCTGTCGCACCCCATTTTTCGAACCTCGGATCGAGTTCAAAAGTCGGGTTTGACTGGCTGACTTGTTTGGAACGAGTTTGGAGTCGCCACCTAATAAATTTGTATAAAGGCGTATTAGGTCACCTAAACCGTCTATGTGTCTAAATAAACTCCGAATAAGTTTTTCTAAGAGATTCTATGGGTAATAAGTCCTTGTGACTTGGGAAGAAGGTGTTAGGCACTTCCCGAGTCCCACGAAAGGTGGTTTCCGACCGGATTTATATTTTGGGATTAAGGCTAAGACATGAAGCATTGACAAAATAAAATAATCAAAAAAAGTCAAAGATGTAATTTTAATTTAAGAGAAAAAACATATCGAAGTAAGGCTAAATTCCAATTATATTATAGTTGAGAGATGTTTCTGCAAAGACTCAACTGGACCGAATTGTTAAATGCGAAGTAATATATTTTGTAAAGATAGACCAAGTTATGGCCAGCTTCGCACAAGTAGCCTCAAAATGATTTAAATAACTAATTGTGCGAAATAGAGGTGTTCCATTAAAGGCAACAAAGTCCTAAGAATTAAGACAAAAAGGAGTTTAGTATCTTTAAGAAATGTTGCTACTTTAGCGATACAACGACATTAGTTGACGTATACCATTGCTTATGTGGCTGTTATTGTGAGATCATGTTAAGGAGAAATACATATTTTGAAAATAGAATTTATGAACTAAGATATAGGTATAGAAGAATAAAAAATGTAAGAAATGGTATAATCCTGAAAATACTTTTATTTACATAGCACTATATACGAGATTTCATGTACGAGATGCAACTAAAGAAAATAATAGTAGAGTTTATAATACATATTAGAAGAGAGTGTATTCTAATTGACAATACTACACACAACTTAATTAACCATTTTATAAGAAAAAAATAAATACTTACATATATAAGTTGTAACACTTGACCTCCAAAGCCGGTACTTCTCCTTATACACTATTAGTTAGTGTAAAGAAGATGTTAGCTTTTCAAAGAAATGATTTTAAATTTTTAGAGAAATTTGCCACGAGTCTAAAACTGGCAGGCTTTGGGATTTTTGTAAAAAATAGACCTCAATTGAGGCAGACTTGCAAAAATATCCTCTATTTTAAAAAAAATTCAACTTACGTCCACTGTAAGTTTTGTCTTATACAATTTTTCAGATTATAGAAATTACCCTGCTTCCAATAAAAATATCAGATTCTGAAAGTTGCATAAACAGTTCAGTTTTCAGTTTTGATTTCAGATTCGTCACTTTGCAGAAATAAATCCATTTCAGACTGTATTGCGTTTTTAGCCCTTTTTCTGGTTTTCACACAAAACATCCCCTGTAACAAACTGGTGTTAAACCTGCCCTATTTTACACAAATTTCAGATTCTAAGCTTTCAAAAATAGACCTATTTCAGGTTTCTAATTTCGAGCACATGCGTAACAAAGTATAGGGATAGAAAATGGCCCCTTTATAGCCATTTTAACACTTAATAGTGCCACTGCTGCCTTCAAACCTGCTTCGCACTTTATGGTGCTCAGTTTATATACACACCAAGGAGAAATCCTATTAAATACAACAAAGGGTCTAGGAGGCAAACATGTATACATAGGAATAAAGAGAAAATGTGCACTGGATGCACATAGTGAACTGTCAAGTTCATACTGCCCTGCTCCGTGAACAACTAGATGTTTCTAGAGTTTCCACGTCAAAGATTAATTCCCTGCAATTGAAAGACTCGATAATGGTATAACCTTTTGGGCTATCCAACTTTAACATGGCCTACAATAAAGGTTAGTAGTAGCCAAGCAATGGCCTGACAAATATACATTCACAGAGGAGGAAACATGCTTGCAAATATCGTTCATACTTGCAATAAAATCTATCTATCTAAAACTATAAGGAAAAGTTATTCATTTGGCTTAGCATAATACCTAAGCAAGAAAAGAGAAGCTAGAAAAGAAAAGTGTCGCTGCAATAGAGTCAAACAACCGGTTCCCAAGGCTTTGCCTTGGCTTTTAGCCAGCAAAACAGAGGTTAGAGCAAAGAAGACTAAAGAGACGATTCTGCTTTTGTGATTAAGAAAGACACAGAGTAGAGTGTAGAGTATTTTCAGTTTGTGAAGTGACTGAAACTGTGTCTGAAGTAAAGAGAAGATGAAGAAGAAGAAGAAGAAGAAGAAGAAGAAGAAGAAGAAGAAGAAGAAGAAGAAGAAGAAGAAGAGACTCTGGTATCCTCTATGTATTCAGAGTGTATTTCAGTGTGTGTAAGCTGTCCAGAGTGTGTGGGATGGGCTGATTTAAATAAGACTAGGGAATAGTCTTTTGGAATTTCAAAAATTCGCTAGCAAAGGAAAGCAAGATCAATAATTTTAATAAAAGGGAAGTTGAGGATATTTTTTCAATTAGACCAAAAAATAAGGAAGATAATACAACCTTTATTTCTTCCAAAAATACACCACCCATTTGAAATTTGAAACTAAAGATATTTCTTTTGATTTAGGAAATCAGTCCAGTACCAAAAAATATAGTGTTCACACATACTTATACATATGGTCAGAGAAATGTCAATCTATCAATTAAGCTTAGGAAAAGGAATCATTTTACTGTTATGCGAATGAAAGTATGCTAAGACAAGGTTACAAGTTTGCTCTTTATCAATTTTCAAATTTATTAACCAGTAACAAATTTGACTATACAGCCTATGACCAGTAGTCTACTATTGTTTCCTGTTACAAGTGCTAATATACAAACCAGTTTTCAGTAGTAAAAAAATGTCAGTCTCCAGACGATCGTGCAATTGTCCGTAAATTATCACTTCAATACATTCACATTGTAACAGCCTATACAAGTCGGATTTTATCCATCATTTTCATGTTAACAATTTCTCACAAATTTAAATGTATAGGCATACTAAACATGGCATGTATTTTTTAGTGCAATACTCACAATGAATAGGCATGGATTCAAATAATTTCAGAAAAACATAAAGGAAGAATAAAAGGAACAAAATTATACGTCACCGAATCGAGTCGGGTCGACTCGGATCTGGGCCTGTTTCTTGCTTTCTGGTACTTGTGTTTAATTCTTGAACGAGCTAAATCAGTGCGTATCCCATCTTATTTGCTCCGGATTCAACGAGATTTGCTCGATTCCTTCTTCTTCCTTTTCGGTTTCCATAGAAAGAGGGAAGGGGATTTGTTTTCCCTTTTTTCTGTGTGAAAACGATAAGGGAGAGAGAGAGAGAGAGAGAGACGAGCAGAGGGTCGCTGAATTTGGTGGCGGGGGAGACGCGGTGGACTGGCGTGGCGTATCTGGACGGGGATCGGGCAAAAGGGGAGAGAGGATGAGGAGGGCGTCGGTTGAAGAGTTTTGGGGAGAGAGGGAGTAATGTGTTTAGGGTTTTGGAATTGAGGTGTGTGTAGATAGATGTATAAGGGAGAACGAATGTAGGCCGTTAGATAAAACGAGTGGAGGGCTCAGATTTAGCCACGTAGGCGCATGTGTCTGTGGTGTATATATGCGTGTAGGATCATATATCTGAAGTGTAAAGGTACAATGTGCTTTGGGGGGGTTGTACCAGATGCTAGAGTGAGTTGTACGCATGCTAGGAGTGTATTTAGTGAGGTGTAAGCTTAGGTGGAGTATATGTGGTGTATATGTGGACAAAATATGAAGACGAGGACTAAATGTGATAGGAATGGGATTGTAAAATAGCAAAATGACCAGTATTTAATTAAAATACTTACAAATATAAATAAATAGTATAAAAATAAGAAATTTTGTAAATAATTATAAATAAATATAGATGACCACAAATAATACTAATTAGATATAAATAGCCACAAATATCTATTTAATAGTGTCATAATGCATTAAATTACACAAATGGCACGCGTATTTTAGAAAATGGCCTAAATGAATGCAATTACGTAATTATAATCACAATTAAATAAATATTATATAAATAGGGCATTAATAATAATATTACACACGTAAATGCATGTTGTCTAATTCAGTTTTGTTTGGAAAATTACTATTATAGATTTTAATTAAATATAGCCAAATTGCAAAAAATTGAGGGACAAAATTGGGTGTCAACACAACCCGATCCATTTATTTATACCTATGCGGCGTGCAACCCAATCCATATATTTATACCATTGCGGCGTGCAACCCGATCCATATATTTATAACGTTGCGGCGTGCAACCCGATCCCCATAACCCAGAATACGAGCCAGAAATATATAGGCAAAATGAGATATGTCCACACATATCGCATACATAAAACATAACACAATACACACAATAGTCAGTATGTGATGCAATGATATGGGATGAATGTGATACGATGCAATGCAGTCACATATGCCTGATACCTATCTCCGGCGCGGGACTCTCATCGTCTACCAGGAGATATATGCAATAATGATCCTTCACCGGCTCGGGACTCTCATCGATTACCGGGAAGTATATGAAATGATGACCCTTCACCGACTCGGGACTCTCATCGATTACCGGGAAGTATATGCAATAATGACCCTTCACCGGTGCGGGACTCTCATCGCCAACCGGGAAGTATATGCAATGATGACCCTTCACCGGTGAGGGACTCTCATCGCCAACCGGGAAGTATATGCAATGCTCAAAACCAGAGTACAATGCTCATATGCTCAATGCAATACCAACAGGGCATAACATACAATATATAATGTAAATTCAAAGCTAAGGCGTAATGAGTACGCCTATCGGCAACCATACACGCAAGAAACACGTGGTAGAACATCCACAAGGCAAAGGGCCTCCAAAGAAATGGATATAAACACTTACCTCTTCCAAAATTTAGCATTGCTAATCAACAACCGCTTTATCCTTTGGTTTCATTGCCAAACGATCCCACTCTATTCAATAAGCAGAAAAATATATCAAATTAGGCTAAATGCTTCATTCCCCACATCTTAGGGTAATCCGGTTAGGAACCTGATACCCTATTCGCATACGCAATACGCAGGCCAGACCTATATACAAGGTTTAAGGTCACATAACCAAACCCTAAATAAATTACATTTATATGTTGCCCATAACTCACTGAGTACAAATATATAATCAATTCCATTATCGGGGTCCAATTGACTCTTTAAACTATTAATTAAACTTATTAAAATGATGTCTAATATCTCAATTTTTACCGTCAAAATATATTTAAACATACGTAATAAACTAAAATAATGCTTTAAGATCGTTACTTGAACGTTTCGGAGTAAAAATTCTACTTTTTTCAGGCTCCTTTTCTTATTTTCTGGCATTTTTCTTCTCCGCGTTCTCCTTCATTTTCAGTTTTTTTTGTTCATGTTTCGTTCTCATGGTTCTGTACTCATTCACAGTAGGCTAAGGGATTTTATCCCCTTAGCAATTAGCCAACTGCCTAACTTATATTTTTTTGTCTTTTTCTCTTTTTTTTTTTCTTTTTTTTCCTTTAAAATTCGCTGCTGCGGTAAAAACTAAAACGGTACCCTACGGTATTCGAAATAATCCCAACTTTCGCATACAAATTATATAAAAATGTGTAACATACTTGCTAAGGCGGATCTCAAATCGGATTCCCGAAACTTAATATGCAAATTAAATAGAATAAAAGTCAAATTATTTAACTTTCGGCATTTTAGCGGAAACTAGCCGAACAATATCGAAATTCACTTTCGAAATTCACAAAAGTCATAAATAATCATACGAACCTAACTTTTGGATTTTGAATCGGAGTTCATTCGCCAAAACCAACCTCGAAAATCTCTTTTTAATATTTATTGATAATAAAAACTGAAACCTTATTCCGATGCCTACCAAACGAGATCTGATTTAGCTCAAATTTTACGTACAGGTTCTAATGGTATTACGAATATTTTAAAATTATCGGCACGCCAATCGGATTCCTAACTTCCGAAACGACTGACCGATGTCGTTTCAAAAATCCACATCAGTATGTAATTTTTTTTAATAAAAAGACCAAGGTATTGTACTGCATATTCATGGCTAATTTCTTGCTAACTTGAATTACAATTACTAATATAAATAGATATTACTGACATATGTTCATTTAGAAACCATGTGTTTTATATATTGTAAGAATACTATATTTCTATTATAAAAAAGCCATCATGGTCGATTAGAGGCAAAATTGTCATGTTGCTCAGTAAAAAAAAAGTGCAATCATGTTCATTCTGTTTATCTTTATTTATGAAGTGTTGATTAGGACATTATAGTTGTCAATCATTTGATAGCTTGATTAGGACATGCTCATTTACCTGTAAATTTCTAATTTTCTAACAAGGCTTAATGATAACATATAATTATTTTCTGATTTAGTTGGATATATTTTGAGGATGTACACAATAATGCGCTGAAACGACCTTAGGAAGTCATTTCAGGAGTTAGGACTTTGATTGGCGTGCCGACAGTCTTAAAAGCTCTGTAAAGTCTATTAGGACCTGCCTGTAAAATTTGAGTTAAATCGAACCTCGTTTGGTAGGTATCAGAAGAAAGTTTCAGTTTCTGTTGTCGGTAAATTTTAAAAGAAGTTTACGAGTTTGAATTTTGTGAATGAGCTCCGATTCAAAATCCGAAAGCGTCACTAGATTCGTAGGGTCATTTTTGACATGTGTGAACTTTCGAAAGTGAATTCCGAGGTCGTTCGGATAGTTTCCGCTAATGTGCCGAAAGTTAATAATTTGATCTCTTTCCGTTTAATTTGCATCTTGTGTTTTGGGGATCCGATTTGATTTTTCCTTCTCAAGCATGTCAGACAAGTATTGTATGACCTCTGTGCAAAATTTGAAGTTATTCTGAGCTTTGTAGGGTTCCGTTTTAATTTTCGTCATAGTAGCAAGCTTTTTTAAAAAAAGATTAAAACAAAAAGAAAGAAAAGATAATTAAGGGAGAGGTGAATGCAGAAAAGAAAAGAAAAGATAATTAAGAAAAGATTAAACGAGAGACAGAGAATGCAGTGAAGGAAACAAAAATCAGAAAAGAGAGAAAGGAACGGAAAAGGAGAAGAGAAAAATTAGAATTTTCACCCTGAAACATTCAGGTAATGATGTTAATTCATTATTTCAGTTTATTACGTGTGTTTGAATATATTTTAACGGTAAAAATCGAGATATTAGACATCATTCTAATAAGTTAATTTGATAGTTTAATTGGTTAATTGGTCCCCGATAATGAAATTGATTATATATTCAAGCTCAGGGAGTTATGGGCAATCCATAAATATAATTTATTTAGGGTTTGGTAATGTGATTTTGAACCAGGTACATAAGCCTGGACTGCGTATCGCATATGCGAATCGGGTGTCAGGTTTCTAACCGGATCGTTCTATGACGTAAGGAATGAAGCCTTTAGCCTTATTTGATATATTTTTCTGCTTATTAAATAGAGCGAGATCGTTTGATAGTGAATCCAAAGGACATAGCGGTTGTTGAGTAGCAGTGCTAACTTTGGAACAAGGTAAGTGATTATATCCATTTTGTTGGTGGCCTTTGACCTTGTGGATATTCTACCACGTGTTCCTTATGTGTGTAGCTGTCGATAGGCGTACTTATTACACCTTAGTCTCTGATGCACATTGTATATTATATGTTATGCATTGTTGCTGGCATTGCCTTGAGCATAGGAGCATTGTGCAGTCGATGAGGGTCCCGCGCTGGTGAAGGATTATTATTGCATATATCTCCTGATAGTAGATGAGGCTCACACGCCGGAGATAAGTGTCGGGCATATGTGACTCCATTGCATCATGAGGCCTTCATTTCATATCTTTATATGTATTTTGTGAGCTATATGGATTTGTTGCATTGACTGTGAATGACTTGTCTTGTTGAATGCTATGGCTTCTGTTTCCCTGGCTAGTGTAGCTATTCTTCGAGTTCGCTAGCTACTCTTCGCTTATTGAGTCCTTATGAATCAATCCCTATCTGTTCTTGTGTTTTCTTTTCGTTCGGCAGATTCTGCTCCAGGACCTAGCCAGTCACGTTGTGATTGAGGAGCAGTACGTTCGCAGCTGTCTACGATGATCCATCTTGTTCATTGAGGCCACCAACTATAGATATTGTAGTTTATCTATTTTTGCTCCCTTTGGGAGATGTGTATATCTTTTGGACTTCTTAGATGTATGATCTGGAAACCTCTAGACCTATGTATTTTGGGAAGTTGTATTATTCAAACAGCTTATATATATGTCTGTCCTTGGGAGTTGTCTTGTGTTGTTAAGGTTAGATTTATTTTGTTCTCGAAATAATTCTACACCATTTATATCGATTCAGTCAATAGGGTTCTCCTGAAGGTCTAGAAGAGGTGGTCGGGTGCCCCATGGCCTAGCGAGAATTTGAGTCATGTCAGTTGGTATCAGAGCCCAGTTTAGAGTCTTTCCAGATCATAACAGTGTCTAATAGAGTCTCGTTGATCGGGCGGAGACGTCAGTGTCTATCTACGAGAGGCTATGGTGGCATTTAGGCAATTTACTTTCTTTCTGTTCTTCTCGTGCAGGGATCTTTGTGCCTAAGGTTAAATATCTTTGTTAATTCATTTGTACTAAATGGAGAGAACGCATGCGAGTATACAACGAGAGATAGAGGAGTTAGAGCGAGAGAGTAAGAGATTCCATAGTTCAGGGCATCCTAGTACCTCGTCTGGAGGTAAGAGTTATCAGCATCAGAGCAGGCCACCTGTTAGGCTAGTTCAGCCTCCAGCGCGTGGTTTTCAGAACGCGTTTGCTTCTTCTCAGGGTCAGTTTCAGTTTCGCCCCCGAGATTATTCTCAGTTTGATTATCATGGATTTTCTCCAAAGTGCTTTATCTGTCAGGATCTAGGGCATTATAAGAAGAATTTCCCTTATCTTCATCAGCGGGATAGTAGTCATCCTTTCCCTTGCCCTCCGACACCTATGCAATAGTGATGTGTGGGCAAAATGCCACACATCGCCTTCTATTTGTAATCACCTAATTTTTGCACCAAAAATTTTCAATTTAATCAAATTTCATGTTAATTTCACTAGAATTTTTTTTCTCTAGATGTTTTATCATATAGTTTTAGCTATTTATATCATTTAATTAGTTAGAAAAAGCGAAAATGACAAAAAAAATATATTTTATGTGATTAACTTTGTGTTTGATATTTTTAGTTAATTATAGCATTTAAATTGTTTGGATGTAGTTTAAGTTAGGATTTGATTAAGTAAGACACTTGGACTATTCTACCTTTAATCAGTGCGGAGTTTTTGTGAGAGACGCTCCCCCTTCTCTCTAAACCATTCCCTTCCCCAGTATCTTTACACTAAAACCAATTAAAACTTTTCAGTTACTTCTTTGCATTAATAGAATTAATGGAGATTACTTCTCCCAATAGTGATTCGAATGCTTCGATTCCACCCAAACCTCCTGATATTCCTGTTGACCAACTAAATGATCGGTTCATTCCCACTTTCAAAAATAAACTACTCAATGACGAAATTTCAATACTCCAAACCTTCCCTCTTCCGTTATTGATATTCCCACTCCTAATAGAGAAAACTCTCCGTCTGGATCTCTATTTTCTTCTTTGGAACCTCAAATTGAATTAACAGATGAAGACAAAAGAAGAATTTATCATCCTTGGAGGTTTTCAGTGATTATCAAACTTGTTGGAAAAAGGTTTGTCCATCAATATCTAAAGAAAAAAATCACAGACCTCTGGAAACCTAGCGAAGCCTTTCCTCTGATCGATTTAGGTGAGGATTATTATATTGCAAAGTTTACTAAAGAAGAAAATATGATCAAAATACTTCGAGATGGGCCATGGTTTGTGGGAGGTTTCTTTCTATCGGTTATCAAATGGCATCCAAACTTTGTTGCATCTTCTGCAAAGCAACCTTTTTCAGCAATTTGGATCAGGCTCCCTCAAATACCAACGGAGTTTTACGATGCAAACATTCTAGCCAAAGTAGGGAATTCATTGGGTAGACTTTTAAAAATTGATGCTTGTACGAGTGCTGCTCTTCGAGGCCGATACGCAAGACTCTGTGTGGAAGTTCCTATTGACACTCCAGTGAAATTTTTTGTTTTTATAGGCGGGCACAAGCAGGCCATCATATATGAAGGCGATGGGATTCTATGTACGAATTGTGGCATCTTAAACCATATATTAAAACAGTGTCAGGTAATCAAAAGCTCGCAAAATATTCATGCCTCCTTAGAGTCTCGTGATAAGGAGGTAAGAGTTGACAATCTTCAAACTGCAACCACCAATCAATGGAAGGTTGT
This sequence comes from Petunia x hybrida, assembly GCA_037355625.1. NCBI lineage: Eukaryota > Viridiplantae > Streptophyta > Magnoliopsida > Solanales > Solanaceae > Petunia > Petunia x hybrida. Next base: position 3,630,198 of record JBBBVM010000152.1, on the reverse strand, counting down.
ATCTTTCCCAAAGAAAAAGAAGAAAGCTCCTTTATTACCTAGATCTCCAATTGGTGCAGCTTCCAATCATGCTAGCCAATCAGGTATTAACGTAAAAATTTTTGATGCTGCATCCGGTAAGTATATTAACACTCAAACATTAACTTTTATTGATAAGCGTGCTCTAAATTCTACTACTATGCCATTGAATCCCTCTAAGATTATTGATTCTAATTCTGTTAATGCAAATGCTGTTATTAGTAATCAATCCACTAGCCCTACTTTGTCTGATAAAAAATTGCCTATCTCTATGAATAATAAATTTTCTTTATTAGATGATCCCTTAGATAATTTAGTTAAAATTCCTTCTGTTAAAAACCACTCTTCCACTCAAGACAAAACCAGCAGCTCTCAAGTGCAATGCACTGATCACGTGGCGATAAATGAAGGAAACCCCACCCAATCATTGCTTCCATTTCTAAAAAATTAAATATTTCTTCTCCTGTTGAAAATCAAGAGATTAACACGTCAACCCATGCAAATCAAAATGGGTTAGAAACTAACACCACACCAAAACAATCAGATTATGCTCTACACTTGGCAATCCCTCCTCTTCAAAACTGCATAGAGGTTGATACGCAAAATTCCTATAAAAACAAGAATACTGAACTGACCACTCCCATGCAATCAAAATCTGAAGCAAAAGATTTATATGATTGCTCTAATACCAATTCCCCAAGTAATCTGATTATAATAAGTAACGAAAACCATGGCTCCAAACTCACTTCCTCCAAAGAAGAGAACAACTCCTCTTGTCCCTCTTCTTCGAAGATCTGCTCCAATGGATCACTTGAATCATCTCATCCCTCCCCACCTTCTAAATCAACCTCTTCTCCTGACGACCCCTCCTCCCCCACCAAATCATCAACCCCAGTCCTGGGTCGAGTATGGACTGATGGGTCAGGCTGTCCTATTCTCCTTGAACATTCATGGGCAAGAGACAACAATTGTCATTCAAGACCCTCAATTCCTTGCTCAACTAGTGACAGAAGCGATGAGACTGTCCATGGACAACTACTCGAACCACGTGTGGCTATGGAATATACTGAATCCAATAGCCCCAACGATGGCTCCCGCATTATTCAACGACATGCAACATCACTGGAACATGCCGGAGCACTTCAATCCTCTCATCAATCCAAACAATCTCAATCAGACTCTTTTTTTCCCTCCAACAGAGCAGAATCAACCTCCATACTTTTATCCATGGACTCCTGTGGAGCAGCCTGTGCAAACAATGCCAAATCCACAGACTCCTCACTTTGCGAACATAGCACCTTGGAATCAACGTATGCATGCACCAGTGGAACAAACTCCGGTGGAGCCACATCTATCCCCTCCAAGAACACCTCTGGAAGAGGAGAATTTGTTTCCTCTAGGGTCTTTCACAGAAATATCAAGTCTTCGAGAAGCAACCCTTATGTTATTCAAAGAAGCGGGGGACAAAAAATACATACTGAACTGTCCTCTAGCCCTTTACAAATGCTCCATCGACATCAGGCCAGCAATGCACAGGGCAGCGGAGAAATTTGCAGTGGTGTTGAATCCATCCATTTGGAGGAACCAGGAATACCCTTTGGAGAACGAGATAGCCCCAAATCACCCAATCAGGATGCATAGACACAATAGCTTTATTATTTGGAACATTAGGGGTGGAAATAGTGAAGATTTTAAGATGAATATGAAGGAGGTTATTAGAAATCATAGGCCTTTTCTGTTAGCTTTATTGGAGACAAAAATTGCTGATCATAAGCGCTGGTTGATGAATTAGGTTTTGATGATTTCTTAGAGGTTCCTGCTCAAGGTAGGTCAGGAGGCATTGTCCTTATGTGGCATAGCAACAAAGTGATCACTCGCGACCCTGAGCTTAACAATCAGGAGTTGCATGTTATGGTTAAAGTAAGTCCTAACCCTAACCCTTGGCTTTTAAGCATTATTTATGCTAGTAATAAAGCAAATCAACGTTTTATTCTGGGGGAAAACTTAGAAAATATCTATGATAGCTATTCTGGTCCTTGGTTTATTGGGGGAGATTTTAATAAGCTCCTGTTTAATGAAGAGAAATGGGTGTGGTAACAAGATATCTTATAGGCGCTCCTCTAGATTTATGTCTTGTATTACTCATTGTAATTTAATTGACCTAGGCTTTAAAGGGTGCAAATATACGTGGTCAAACCATAGGAGGAAAAGAAAAGGTTTAATCCTTGAAAGGTTAGATAGATGTCTAGCAAATAATGACTGGGTTGATCTCTATCCAGATACTATAATTACTCATCTTCCTAAAACTTATTCTGACCATAATCCCCTGCTTGTTAGCTTATCGCGTCCTATTAATTTTAATCCTCAAAAACCTTTTAGACTAGAATCCTATTGGTGTTCTCATCCTGACTTTCCCAAAATAATTGCCTCAAATTGGGACTCCAATAATTTTCTAAATTCTATTCCCATATTTCAAGAAGCAATCCTTCATTAGAACAATCTGACTTTTGGTGACATTTTTCGTACCAAGAAAACTCTTCTTGCTAGGCTTCAAGGGCTGCAAAATTCTGTTAATTATCCTACTAGTTCCTTTTTAAAAAACTTAGAACAAACTCTTATTAAGCAATATAATGATATTGTTAGGTTAGAAGAGGACTACTGGAAGATTCGTTCTCGCATAAATTGGATTAACGATGGTGATGCTAATACAAAATTCTTCCACCTTTCTGTCATTAATAGACGCCGCAATAATAAAATATCTTTTTTTTAAGGATATCGATGGTAATGTTATTACTGATCCAACATGCCTCCTTAATCACACCTTGGATTATTTTACAAAAATGTTCTGCACCTCCCATTGCATGACAAATTTAAAAGATATTAAGTCTAGCTCTCCTAGCTTTCACAAAGTTGATTTGTCTCAATTGGATTCTCCCCCCACAAATCAGGGAATTTACAAAGCTATATTTTCCTTTCAGCCCCTCAAAGCCCCTGGGCCTGATGGTCTGCACCCCATTTTTTACCAAAAATTTTGGAACATAATCGAAAAGTCAGTTTTGGATTTCTGCCATCAATGTTTCATTAATTGGTCCATTCCTTCGAAAATTAATAAGACATTTCTTTGTCTCATCCCAAAATTTCCTGATGCTAATAAATTGGGAAACTTTCGTCCTATAGGACTTTGTAACACAATTTATAAAGTCATAACAAAAATTATCATTAATAGGATTAAACCATTTCTTCCTTCTCTTATAGGCCCTTATCAAGGTGCCTTCCTCAAAGGCCGTCGCACTTGTGATAATGCTATCATTATTCAAGAGCTTGTTACCTATTTAAACAAAACTAAAAGTAAACAAGGCAAAATGATAATCAAAATTGATCTTGAAAAAACTTTTGATCACCTTGAATGGTCTTTTGTTTATCGCACTCTATTGTTCTTTAAATTTCCTCCAAACATTACTAAACTTATATTAAACTGTATCTCTACTAGTACTATTTCTATTCTCATTAATGGCTCTAAAACAAAATTTTTTTCTCCCTCGAGAGGCATTCGTCAAGGAGATCCTCTTTCTCCTTATCTCTTCATCCTTTGCATGGAATTGCTATCCAACTATATAAACAATCATGTTGATTTTATGCTTTGGGAACCTATTAAAATTTCGCCAAAAGGTCCTTCTTTCTCGCATTTATTTTTTGCTGATGATCTTACCCTTATGGCCTCCACTAGTAGCAAATCTGTTAACTCTATAAATCATTGTCTATCTTTGTTTTGTAGTCTGTCAGGGCACAAAATTAATATAAATAAATCGAAAATCCTTTTCTCTAAGAATTGTAGCATATCTACTAAACAAGATATTAGTTCCACCCTAAATCTTTCTATTGCCAATAGCTTTGGTCTTTACCTTGGCTTTCCTATTCTTAACTACAAGCCTACTCATAAAGACTTTCAATTCATTTTGGATAAAATGACTAATCGTCTAGCTTCGTGGAAAACCAGATTTCTAAATATAGCTGGTCGCACAACCTTAGCTCGTGCAACTTTAAGTGCTTTGCCTAGTCATATAATGCAATATAATTATCTTCCTAAACGGACCCTCAATACTGTTGATAGAATTATTCGTAATTTCATCTGGGGTACTACGGACCATCAACGTAAAATTCATTATTTGAATTGGGATACTATTACTCTCCCAACTTGTCATGGAGGTCTTGGTCTTCGCAAAGCTCATCACAAAAATCTTGCTTCTCTAACAAACTTATCTTGGAGAATCATTACTCAGCCCAACTCTCTCTGGGCGTCTACCTTTTTGACAAAATATAAAACTAAAGACACTCCATATACCTCCTCCTTTATCTGGAGAAGTTTCCTAAAGGGTTATTCTATTTGCAAAAAGGGGCTTAAATGGGCTGTTGGAAATGGTAATAACATAAATATATGGGATCATCATTGGATTCCAAATTTCCCAACTCTAAGATCTTCAATTCAAGGTCCTCTTGCGAAATCCGACCTCAACTTACACCCTTCTCATGTATATGTAAATGACCACTGGGACTTCTCTAAACTTTCTTTCTCTTTTCCATCTTCTCTCATAGAAACCCTTCAAGCAATTCATATTCCTATTCAAAGAGACTCGCAAGATATTCCTCTATGGTCTTTGAATGCAAATGGACTTTTCACTAATCGCACAGCTTATAACATTATTGATGATCGCAACCCTACTCCTTCCTTGTCCTTTTCATGGATTTGGAAATTACCTACCCTAAACAAAATAAAATTTTTTCTCTGGCAATGTCTTCATGATCGTATTCCATGTCGAGCATACCTTCAAAATATTGGGCTTCCCAATGACCCTATTTGTACAATTTGCAATTTGGTTACTGAAGAACCTTTACATATCTTCTTCCATTGTCCAATTGCAATCACTTTCTGGAATGAAATTGGTATCTCTCTTCATCTCTCCAGTGATCACCACTGGCTAATTACTCTGCGTGACCACACTATTGCCTCTTCCATAAATAATTTATCCTGGCAAGACTTATGGCCTTTCTGTATCTGGCATCTTTGGCTTAACAGAAACAATAATGTTTTTCATCACAAGAAGGATACTCTTAGTAAAGATTTAGTCTATACTCGATGTAAAGAATATATTTACTCCATTAACAAACCAGGTAACTTGACCAAAAAAATAGAAGTTCCAATCAAATGGCACCCCCTACCCCATCATACTTTAAGCTGAACACTGATGGTGCCTATGATGCAACATCAACTAATGGTGGCATTGGAGGTGTTATTCGCGACTGCCATGGTAACTGGCAATTGGGTTTTTATCAAGCTTTCCGGGGTTTTTCTCACACGCAAGGTGAATTAATGGCTCTTCAAGCAGGAATGGAAATTGCTTTGGAACATCATTACACTCCTATTGAAATTGAAACAGACTCAACCGAAGTAATTCAGTTATTAACAAACCCTAATCCTGCTTACTCACTTTTATCCTCTTCTTGCAGATCCTTGAGGAAGGCACTGGGGAATCCACTAGTACGACATAGCTTTCGTGAAGGAATCACATGCTAGCACAACAAGGAGCAAAGAATATATGTGATCGTACTAGGACGTTATTGACTACCACTCCTTTTGAAGTTTTTGAAGCTGCTAAGTCTGATAGAGAAGGAAGGCATTTGACCATTAAGAAAGTACCTATCACCTCATGCACTGCATTGCTAGATCTTGGCAATTTATGTATTATTGACTCTATGTTGTATTCTGCGTCTACTGCAAACTGTTGGATCTTTTCATAAATAGGTATTTTTCCTTTTCATAAATAGGTATTTTTCCTTTAAATCCTCTTTATAGCTATTGTATGGTTCTTGGCATTTTGAGGCCTGGATACATGTAAAGTGGCTTTTGAGCCTAGATATTAAAGAACATGTTAAAATGTCTGGTGCAAATCTGACCCAGTCCTGTCTTGAATCATACCTGAATTTTTATCATATTTGTTTGTGTTTAATATGAAATGAAAAGAGAATAAATGCCATGTATTTTCGGGCCTAAGCACCAGATCTGGACTTGAGCCCAAATTCGGCCATTTAAGGGGTTATTTTCCTTCCTTTATGGGCTCAAACCCTTTGAGCCCAGATCTGATTTTCAGCACAGATCTTAGGCTGGACTTTGTTAACCGACTACATCATTTTGCTAAATAAATAATAGGTAAGCAATATTTATAATTTTACAGATCCAAATAAAATAGTCTAGAGAGTTATAACTCGTCTAAATATTGATACTCTCAACTTGAGTAAGTTAAAGCTATACTGACATATTTGAGGAGATGGGTAATATTCAGAAAGTAAAGCAAGCTGGCCATTAAATATTATTAACTTGAAAGATGAGTCTGGATCTAAAAGCAAATGACAAGACAAGGCCATAAGATGCAAACCTTAAGAACCAAAGCAAATGTAAAAGAGATTTTTACACCACATGCCCATATTTTATAAAATATTATATATTTATGTCCATTTTAAGCTTCATTTCACTCCACACCTATTTTGGCATAAATATTTATCCATCTACCCACTCTTTGATCCTTAATTTCACTCCATGCCCAATCTTCACTCCGACCCGGTTCCCTTCCAACCCGACCCGATTCTCTTTGTATAAAAGATATTTTGTTGGTTTAGCATTACTTGTTCTTAAAATCTATTGAGATTGTAGACATTTACACCGTCGCCAGAGCTCCACCACCGGCGACGGCAGACCACCCTCTCTCCGGCAAAACAATTCACCTCCCGATTCGTGTCCAGCTCCTCTCTCCATATATGAACTTGGTTTCTTCAAATTCTTTGCAAATCATCGTAGATTGGGGTTTGAAGATCGGATGGAACCCTAATTCCCACGATACCTAGTTTTCCGGCTTATACTTACTTCACCGAGCCTGTCTCAATCTCCTTTACTCGTCACGAACTCCAATTACCCCCCAAAAGCTTCCCCCATTTTGAATCTGCTCGTGCAGTGGTGGAGATGAATCGATGTGTGGTGGCAGAGAGGTGAAGCAGCCTTGGTGGCTCTTGGTGTTGGCATGGAGTAGCAGCTATGGTGGTGATCTATTTTTAGGGTTTTATTTTCTCATATTTACTGTAAAAAAGGTTGCTCTCTTGGTTAAATTTGAGAATTGATGATAGTTTTGTTTCCAAAATTTGTTTTGTTATTTACCGAAGATTGTTTATTAAGTGGTTTTATATGGTATGTGTGCTTGGGAAATGGGAAATTGATGTATTGAAGTATGAAATGATACTGTTGATCAAATGTTTGAGGTGATTGTGGCAATCAGATAAATGTGTTTATGCTCGTAGACGCTAAAATTGATGATCTTGAACAGTTTAACGTTTTCGTGTTCGTTGGTTGTTAGCATTTTACGAGAGGATTTGCTGAACGTAGTAACTTTTTGTGCTAGATGTTAGGCATATGATATTTTCTTAATCGATGACACCAACTAGGGAGTTGAACAATATGGAGAAGTACTCAAAGAAATAAGGGTTTTTTCAATAACTAGAAACAAGATAAGGTTGAGCTCCCAACGGGAGATTTAACTTCCCATAGGAAGAATGAAAGGTGAAGTACGAATGAACATGATAGTGGTGATAAATGCAGAAAGATTAGTTATTCAGATTCTTGGTTTTTTTTCATCAATAAATCTTGTGAGTAGTATAGCATAAAAATATACAGTGTAATCTAAGATTATCCATATTTGACCTACTGTATATAGCCTAATTAAGAATATAAAATATTGATATACTACACAAATATATTTTTTCTATTGTATACCTTTGCGATATACAATATACCTATATTGCAACCATTATTCTCTTCATATGGAGTTTTACTTCAGCATTTTAGTGATAATATGATGTTATTACAAGAGATCAATTTGCTTGAGCCAAGCTGAGCACATGTCAAAATTGCAGCCACACCCAATAACAAATCTCAAGTCGTGCAAAGTTTCTTATTTAGTCGTATTGGTACTTTTTAATTACTGTTATTATAGGTTCATCTAAGTCTGTAGTAGTTTAGTTATGAAATTTTATATGTACCAATCCTTTTTACTCTTCAGAAAGTTCAGAATATAAAAAAGAAGCCTTTTTCGCTATGCAATGCATTAGACTCTTATTTGAACTCAGAAAGTAAATTTTTGCTATCTTGAGAATGTGATTCTCAGAAGTAATGTAGCTCTACATGCTTGAATTAGTCAAATTAAGAATCAGAGGAGTATTTGTTGGTCCAAAGAAATGATAAGGTTATTAGGAGTACTAGTTAGTATAAAGTAAACTTTTTTCTTTTTAACTATGATTTTCAAATATTTTTTAAGGGAAACATATTTGCCCCTAGCCTATCTTAAATTTCTCAATCTTGCTCTCGTTATACTTCTGATTTATTCCTATTCTTGGACTAATGGACCTCCAATGTGAAATGGTTGGATTCTACTCATATTAGAGTTTCGTTAGAGGTTAAACTGAGTTTTTATTCTTGGCGGGATAATATTAGACCAAATTCTACCATAGGGTAAAGCTGCTCAATTTTAAATACAAAACTGACCCTTTCCCCTATATTTAATAATGAAATGTTGTGATTACTACTAATTTTATATGCTGCTTTTATGTATGAAATTTTCTTTGAAAAAAAATATTAAATTAAAGTCCGAGTTAATACTTAAACTAGATGCATTGATATGTGCAATATGAGCCTTGTATTATCTTTCCCAACTTTCTCTCTACAATCTACTGATCTTGACAAAGAATATTTTGTTTGATTCTACAGATAGGCAAAAGCATTAGTTTACTTAAAAAATGATCAATGGCATAATAAAGGAGTTATTCAAGTCACCTAGGGCCTCAATCGAATATTATCTTTCTTTTGTGGCTCAAAAGTTATTTGAAAGAAGTAACAGAGGACCTATGCATATATCTTTGATATGGCCAGACGTATTATTTTGGATGCGGAAGCAGATTACCCAACATCCTATAATGCAATGATAACTTACAATTTTTGTCCTAAGGTCTAGTATCAGGCTTGTAATTGCGTGTTTTTTACATTATTTTCTTAATTACCTTCTTTGTAGGAAGCACTTCATTTCCATAAGGATCTGGCTAAAGTAGAAGTTTTTATAACCAGATCCTAAAATTTTATATAGTAGGCGAGGCTTCTTCGATAAGCTCGTTCTACAGTTAAGCTAACGAATTCCTGGAAATTCACTCTAAAGCTAGAGGTTCTCACCATTATTGTTTGCATTTGGTATCTATTTTTTCTAATCATAAGTTCCTTATGCAATTTAAAGATGAATTTTTGTAGCTCTAATCTTGTTCTCATACAATTGAGAATAATTGGATTAGTAGAACTTTTTCCTAACAGTATTTTGTTCTCTTGCTTAGCACATCTTGTAGAATAAAAAGAAAATATAGTAGCTAGTGTGAGTTGTTACTCAACTGACATGAATTTGGTCCTTTTTCAGATTAAGACTAAATGAATCTGATGCGTGAAGGGAACTCATCTTTGAAGAAGGTGCATCAACAAAAATGTCAAAGAACACATAGATATTTTAATTTTTAACGAAGTATACCATTTTGATTTATTATATACTCTTTTGGTATATACTCTTTTGAGTTTAGATCAAAGTTTGTGATGTTATTGAACAAATAAAAATTTCAATTTTCGTTGTTTGGAACAAAGTATACCTTTTTGGTATACCGTATACTCTTTGGGTATACCTTGTTATGTTCAGATCGAGGTGCAAGATGTTATAGAACACATAGATATTTTAATTTTTATTGTTTTAAAGAAGTTTACCTTTTCGATATATTATATACTCTTTTGGTATACAATTTTGTGTTTGGATCAAAGTGTATGATGCTATCGAGCAAATAAATATTTTAATTTTTGTTGTTTAGAACAAAGTATATCTTTTTGGTATATTGTATATATTTTTTGTATACCTTGTTATGTTTGGATCGAAGTGAGAGATGTTATAGAACACATAGATATTTTAATTTTTATTATTTTTATAGAAGTATACCTTTTTGGTATACCCTTTTGTGTTTGGATGAAAGTGTCTGATGCTATCGAACAAATAAATATTTCAGTTTTTATTATTGTAAACAAAGTTTACCTTTTTGGTATATTGTATACTCTTTTGGTATACCTTGTTATGTTAGGATCAAAGTGCGAGATGTTACAAAACAAATAAATATTTTTTTGTTGTATACTCTTTAGGTATATATTTTTGTGTTTGAATCAAAGTGTACAATGCCATCGAGCAAATAAATATTTCAATTTTTGTTGTTTTAAACAAAATATACCTTTTTGGTATACTATATACTCTTTTGGTATACCTTGTTATGTTCGGATCGAAGTGCTAGATGTTTCAGAACACATAGATATTTTAATTTTTATTATTTTCAAGAAGTATATATTTTTGGTATATTGTGCTCTTTTGGTATACCCTTTTGTGTTTAGATAAAAGTGTACGACAGTATCGAGCAAATAAATATTTCAATTTTTGTTATTTTGAACAAAGTATACCTTCTTGGTATACTGTATACTCTTTTGATATACCTTGTTATGTTTGGATTGGAGTGCGATATGTTACATAACACATTAATTTTTATTATTTTTAAAGAAGTATACCATTTGATATATTGTATACTCTTTTGATATACCCTTTTGTGGTTTGATCAAAGTGTGTGATACTATAGAACAAATAAATATTTCAATTTTTGATGTTTTGAACAAAGTATACCTTTTTGGTACACTGTATACTCTTTTGGTATACATTGTTATGTTCAAATTGAAGTACGAGATGTTACAGAACACATATATTTCAATTTTTATTATTTTTAACAAAGTATACCTTTTTGGTATATTGTATACTCTTTTGGTATACCTTGTTATGTTAGGATCAAAGTGCGAGATGTTATCGAGCAAATACATATTTCAATTCTATTGTTTTGAACAAAGTATATCTTTTTGGTATACTGTATACTCTTTTGGTAGCATATTAATTTTTATTATTTTTAAGGAAGTATACCTTTTTGGTATACCGTATATTCTTTTTGTATACCTTTTTGTGTTTGGATTAAAGTGTGCGATGATATCGAGTAAATAAATATTTTAATTTTTGTTGTTTCGAAGTATACCTTCTTGGTATACTGTATACTCTTTTGGTATAAGTTGTTATGTTCCGATTGAAATGCGAGATATTACAGAACATAGAGATATTTTAATTTTTATTATTTTTAACGAAGTATATTTGTTGTATTGTATACTCTTTTGATATACACTTTTGTGTCTGGGTCAAAGTGTGTGATGTTATCGAGCAAATAAATATTTCAGTTGTTTTGAACAAAGTATATCTTTTTGGTATAGTGTATACTCTTTTGATATACTTTATTATGTTCGGATCGAAGTACGAGATGTTACAGAATACATAGATATTTCAACTTTTGTTGTTTTTAATGAAATATACCTTTTTGGTATATCTTTTTTTTTTTTTTTTTTTTAAATCAAAGTGTGAGATACTACCGAGCAAATAAATATTTCACTTTTTTATGTTTTCAACAAAGTATACTTTTTTGATATACTGTATACTCTTTTGGTATACCTTTTTATGTTTGGATCAAAGTGCGAGATGTTACAGAACCAATATATATTATGGACACATTAATTTTTGTTATTTTAAATATAATATTCCTTTTGATATCACGATATACCATATTAATATACAGTATAATCTAAGAGTACATTATTGATATATTAGACAAACAAAATTTCCATACAGTTATTGAATGAGTTATATTTATCTCTAATAAAAAGGAGAAAAATTTACAAAGGAAAAAGTGGAATAAGATTATGGAGAAAGAAAATAAAGAAAAAAACAAAAAATATTGGGGAGACATGAAAAGTGTTAGAAAAGGAGAAAGAAGAAAAAAAGAAAAAAAAAAGCACAAAAAAAAGTGTAAAAACGGAGAAGGAGGAAAGAATAATATAAGAATGACAAAAGAAAATGAGAGAAAAAAATAGTAAAAGATATAGGAAGAGAGAGGGACTTGAGTTGATTATTTTATGCCTCAAAATAAGAAAGTAATTAGCTAATAGGTATAAGATATAAATAAGTTATGAGTATTAATATAATGGGTAGAGCCTTGTAAATAAGATGAGATGTATGGGTACTTTTGAAAATCTCCCATGTAAAAAAGCTAAGAGAACAAGCGATAGTACTTTATGGCCAACACTTAGAACCACAAGGCTGAGATCATATAAATTTCAAACTTTCATATTAATGCACAACCGATCTATTTAAACTAAGTTTAGTCTATCCAATTAAATATAGGTCATTCTTTAAAAGTCATAGAATATGTAGGCTATTTGTTTCGTTGCTAAGGGAAAGTATACCATAAAATAGTTCCTTTTGGGGCCAAGTTTAACTGTAATAGTGGTACTCAAAACAAGCAATAATAACGTATATCTGTTGTAAAACTAATAGTAAAGTAAGAACAAGACAAAAGTATATGAGAGGAGAAGGAAGAACTTGTATTCTCAAAGTGCTTCAAGTGTGTCTTCCATAGACAAAGTGTCCTCTATTTATAGGACTCCAATACATAGGAAGTTACAAGTCATCCCTAAATGAGGAATTAAGTAGGAGAAAGTGGGGAGGAATTAAGTAGGAGAAAGTGGGGTAGTAAATCATATGTTACAAGTGAATAAATGGAGAGTAGTGGTCATCCACATTTATACTACATACATGTATTTGTAACACTCCCCCTTGGATGACCATTTGGAAGATAATGTGTCTCGTTAAAACCTTACTAGGAAAAACCTGGTGGGAAAAAGCCTAGTGAAGGAAAAAGAGTACACATATCTTGTAATACACTTTTAGAGCTGCCTCATTAAAAACCTTACAAGTAAAACCCAAGTGGGATAAAACCTTGTTAAGGGAAAAAGAGTACAGCGCGTATTTACTCCCCCTGATGAAGACACTCCTTGACATCTCGAAGACGACGCATCCCAATCTTGTAAACAAGATTCTCAAATGTTGAGGTTGGTAATGCTTTGGTAAACAAATCCTCCAGATTATCACTCGACCGTATTTGTTGAACATCTATTTCACCAATATTCTGAATATCATGAGTGAAAAAGAATTTTGGTGAAATGTGTTTTATTCTGTCTCCTTTAATATATCCATCTTTCAGTTGCTCAATGCACGCGCTATTATCTTCATATAATATTATTGGAATCTTCTTCAAAGGAAAACCACAAATGTGCTGAATATGTTGAGTCATTAATCTCAACCAAATGCATTCCCGGCTTGCTTCATGAATAGCCAATATCTCTGCATGATTTGAAGAAGTAGCAGCAATAGATTGTTTCACTGAACGCCATGAAATGACTGTATCTCCACATGTAAACAAATAGCTCGTTTGGGACCGACCTTTATGTGGATCAGATAAATAACCAGCATCGGCATAACCAATCAATTGTGACTTGGATTCATTCGAATAGAACAAACCCTTATCAATAGTGCCTTGGAGGTATCTAAGTATATGCTTAATACCATCCCAATGTCTTCGAGTTGGGGAAGAACTAAACCTTGCCAATAAACTTACAGCAAAAGCTATATCTGGCCGAGTATTGTTGGCAAGGTACATCAGTGCACCAATTGCACTAAGATATGGTACTTCAGCACCAAGAAACTCTTCATCAGTTTCACAAGGTCGAAATGGATCTTTATTCACATCAAGTGATCTCACAATCATTGGAGTGCTCAACGGATGTGATTTATCCATGTAAAATCTTTTCAAGACCTTTTCTGTACATGTAGATTGATGAACAAATATTCCTTTAGGCAATTGCTCAATTTGTAGGCCAAGACAAAATTTTGTCTTTCCAAGATCTTTCATCTCAAATTCTTTCTTTAAGCATTCCATTGCCTTTGGGAGCTCTTCAGGAGTCCCAATGATATTCAAATCATCCACATACACAGCTATTATGACATATCCAGATCCAGACCTTTTTATAAAAATACAAGGACAAACTGGATTATTTTTGTATCCTTGTTTCAACAGGTATTCGCTAAGGCGATTATACCACATGCGTCCCGATTGTTTCAACCCATACAAGGATTTTTGAAGCTTTATTGAACAAGCTTCTCGGGAGCCTTTAAATGCCTCAGGCATTTTGAACCCTTCGGGGATTTTCATGAAAATTTCGTTGTCCAATGAACCATATAAATAGGCTGTGACAACATCCATTAGATGCATATCAAGTTTTTCTCGTACTGCCAGACTTACGAGATACTTGAAGGTGATTGCATCCACCACGGGAGAATATGTTTCCATATAATCAATGCCAGGTCTTTGCGAAAATCCTTGTGCCACAAGTCGTGCTTTATATCTAACGACTTCATTTTTCTCATTTCATTTTCGCATAAATACCCACTTATAACCCACTGGCTTTACACCTTCAGGTGTTCGGACAATTGGTCCGAAAACTTCACATTTTTCAAGTGAAGTCAATTCTGATTGAATTGCATCTTTCCATTTTGGCAAATCATTTCTCTGTCTGCATTCATTGACAGATTTTGGTTCAAGATCCTCATTATGTTGCATCACATCAACAGCAACATTATATGCAAAAGTGTTGTCGACAACAATATCATTTCGGTTCCATATTTTTCCGGTAGAGACATAATTCATTGAGATCTCTTCGATTTAGTATTTTCAGGTACCTGAGACTCTCCTGAAGAAGACTTATCAATTGTTATGTCTCTATGCTCTTCTTGAGCAATTACCTCCATATTTTGATCTTTTTGATCAATTGTTCCTTTTCTTTTTCAAGGATTTTTATCTTTGGAACTGGGTGGTCTACCACGCTTCAAGCGTACCTTAGACTCACTTGCACTTATAGATTGTCCTACCGGGACATCAACTCGAATAGGAGCATTTGCAGCTGGAATGTGGGATTTAGTAACCCTTGGTAGGTCAGTGAATGCATCTCGCAGTTGATTTGCAACATTTTGCAAATACACTATCTTTTGAACTTCTTGTTCACATTGATTTGTACGAGGATCTAAATGAGATAGTGTTAATGCATTCCAGTCAATATCTTTTTCCAGTTGCTTATTCTCTCCCCCTAATGTTGGGAAAAATGATTCGTCAAAATGACAATCAGCAAACCTTGCGGTGAATAAATCTCCCGTCATGGGCTCAAGACATTTAATAATAGACGGAGATTCATACCCAACATATATCCCCAACCTTCTTTGGGGTCCCATCTTTGTGCGTTGTGGTGGAGCAATTGGCACATATACCACACATCCAAAAATTCTAAGATGGGAAATATTTGGCTCCTGACCAAAAGCCAACTGTAGTGGGGAGAATTTATGATAACTTGTCGGCCTAATCCGAACAAGAGCTGCCGCATGCAAAATAGCATGACCCCATACTGAAATGGGCAATTTAGTTCTCATAAGCATTGGTCTAGCCATTAATTGGAGGCTTTTGATAAATGATTCTGCTAGACCATTTTGAGTATGAACATGAGCAACTAGATGTTCAACTGTAATCCCAGTTGACATGCAATAATCATTAAATACTTGAGATGTAAACTCACCAGCATTATCAAGACGAATTGTCTTAATAGCATAATATGGAAATTGTGCTCTCAATCTTATTATTTGAGCAAGCAACCTCGCAAATGCCATATTGCGGGTTGATAATAAGCACACATGTGACCATCTTGTAGATGCATCTATTAAAACCATAAAATATCTGAATGATCCACATTGAGGGTGTATGGGCCCACATATATCACCCTGTATACGTTCCAGAAATGCAGAGATCCTGATCCCAACTTTAGATGCTCTAGTAATTAGCTTTCCTTGAGAATAGGCAGCACAAGAGAATTCTTTAAATTGAAGAATCTTTTGGTTCTTCAATGTATGCCCATTTGAATTCTCAATTATATTGCGCATCATATTATAACCGGGATGGGCCAACCGGTCATGCCAAATAATAAAATCATTTGATTCAGTAAACCCTTTGTTTACTATGGCAAGTGATTCAATTGTACCAATGTTTGTGTAGTACAAACCGGAGGAAAGAGCGGGGAGCTTTTCAAGAATATATTTCTCACCCGACTTTGTTGTAGTAATATAAAGATATTCAATCTTTTCATCAGTTTTAGTCTCAATATGATAGCCATTTTGGCGAATATCCTTGAAACTTAACAAGTTTCTTTGAGACTTATTACAATACATGGCTTCATCAATAGCCAAACTTATTCCTCCAGGTAATAATAAATTGGCTTTGACATAACCTTCAACCAACTTTGTACTACCACATATTGTACTAACATTGGATTCTTTATTAATCAAATAAGAAAAATATTTCTTATCCTTTAAAATTGTGTGTGTTGTAGCACTATCCAAGAGACATATATCTTTATTATAGAGCTTGAATCCAATTGAAGACTGGAAAATTTCCATTTTTTTCATAAAAAGATAAAAAATTACATAGTAAGAAATACTAAAAATAAAGTACAAGAAAAGTACTTTTAAACATTGAAACATAAATAAAGATGACATTTTTTTTTCTAACTTTAAAACATAAAATAAAGACAACATTATTCTTTATTATTTTTATTCCCCAGTTACAACATCAGTTCTTCAGTTACGATTCTCAAAGAAGTCTCCAGCTTCTAAATGGGTAATATTTGGGAGGCCTTCAAAAGATCATCATCTTTTACAGCAAGATACGCCTCCGTCTCATCATGCTTGTCAGCAAGATGTGCCAGATGTGTCCCATTGTCATTATTCTGAAAGGTCAAATGTGCCTCCACATTATTTTCATTTCTTTTGAGCGAAGCTTGATAAAGCTTGACAAGATGTTCAGGCGTACGACAAATTTTCGCCCAATGACCTTTCCCACCACATCGATGGCAAATATTATTATTCTTGCCTTTTGAAGGATTAGCTTGAGAACTCTTATTGTTCTCATATTTATTTCCACCGTGACGACGAGTATTATTTCATCCCTTGCCGCGCCCACAACCATGGCCTTTACCACGGTAATTATTTTGCCTTCTTTCAGGCACATTATTTGTTGCTACAACATTCGCCTCAGGGAATGGAGCATGTGCTCCCACATTCACCTTAGGGAACGGAGCAGATCCAGTGGGACGGGCTTCATGATTTTTAATCAACAGGGAATTATGTTGCTCAGCCACCAGAAGGCATGAGATCAACTCAGAATATTTTGTAAATCCCTTTTCACGGTATTGTTGCTGTAACACCATGTTCGATGCATGAAAAGTGGAGAGTGTCTTTTCCAACATCATAGCATCATCAATATTTTCTCCACATAATTTCAGTTGAGAACTGATCCTGAAAACAACAGAATTATATTCGGTTACAGTTTTAAAATCTATTAACCGTAAATGAATCCATTCATCCCGAGTCCTTGGTAGTACCATGGCTTTAAGGTGATCATACCGTTCTTTTAAGTTAGTCCACAATTCGAGTGGATCTTTCACGGTTAAATATTCTATTTTCAATCCTTCATCAAGATGATGGCGAAGGAAAATTATGGCTTTAGCCTTATCTTGGCTTGATGTCTCATTTCCTTCTTTGATAGTATCACCTAGACCTTTGGCATCCAAATGTATTTCGACATCAAGCACCCATGACAAATAGTTTTTGCCGGATATGTCAAGTGCCACAAATTCAAGCTTTGATAAATTTGACATAATGAAAACTATCAAAGCAAATAAAATAGATTAGAATTATTATCAATCAAAACAAGAATGTCTAATACTCTATTTCTTATTAAATGTAATATATATATATATATATATATATATATATATAAAGATAAAAAAAAACGTTAAATAATTCATTGGTCAAGCAAGTTGCTAGCCGTAGTTCATTTGTAACATAAGGTGTTCACTTTTCTTATTTATATATTAATCTATAACAAAATTATACTTAGAGACATGAAGCTGAAAAAGACTAGTAGAAATTATACCTAGGCTTACCGTTGGGAAAGATTGAAACTTGACTTGTAGAATATTAGAGCTCTTCGCGCTGATAACGTGTTGTAAAACTAATAGTAAAGTAAGAACAAGACAAAAGTATATGAGAGGAGAAGGAATGCTTCAAGTGTGTCTTCCATAGACAAAGTGTCCTCTATTTATAGGACTCCAATACATAGGAAGTTACAAGTCATCCCTAAATGAGGAATTAAGTAGGAGAAAGTTGGGAGGAATTAAGTAGGAGAAAGTGGGGTAGTAAATCATATGTTACAAGTGAATAAATGGAGAGTAGTGGTCATCCACATTTATACTACATACATGTATTTGTAACAATATCTTGATACTTTGAAGTATTTACTTAAAGGATATAATAACTCTAATAACAGAGCTAGAATTTTCAAGCCAAGTCAAAGCACCCGCAACACCTAGACTGGCTTGACCAAAAGAAAATAAAATGTCCGATGTTCACACGGGGCTCACTTATATCGAAAGATTCGAGCCAGACAACGAGTTCTCGGATAATCTTCGATAGAGTTTTTCGTCCATGAATGGAGGGACTTTCACCAAAATAGATAAATAAAACGAAGATCCAATGTTTACGCAGGATTCATTATGTCGAAAGATTCGAACGAACAACGTATCCGTGGATAGTCTTCGATAGAGTTTCCGTTGATGAACGAGTGACTTTCATCTTAACCAAAGCATAACAAATAAAAATGGCAAGTAACAACAAACATAATTTTAAAATGCTATAAAATAATAATAAAAGCAACTGTGTTTGGCACAGACTCGAGGGTGCCTAATACCTTCCCGAAAGTCAACCGAGATCCTTACCCGAATTTCAATCGCATGCCTTTGACGAATCAAAAGGTATTCCGAGGTACCTTCTTGGTGACTTGGTACACCTTTAAACTTGTCAAGTGGCGACTCTAAAAATAATAAATAATCTTGGTACCCTTAACACCATCAGTTCCATAAATGGAAAACCCTTAAAAATAGCGGCAACATCAAATCCAACACCATAAGCGCTAAAATTGAGAATCCAATCGGTTTAAAAAAAAGGTGTGACACTATTTACTTGAGCTTTTATTGTGTATTATGGATAAAATGCGCGCACTTATCACGCTTTGGTTGCAATTTGCAGGTTGTTGGAGATTAGAATTCAAAGAAGAGTCGTAGAACTCCTTTTGGCCTCAAGTGCGCACTTAAAATAGCCGTCCGTACATAGAGTCTCATTAATTTCACTCCGAACTTTAACTTGGACATGCTAGTTGTGATTACCTTGGTTCCCAAGTTGATAAGGCCTCGCTCTTGAGTGTACATATATTGAGTGATACACGTGAGGGAGTGACTTTTGGGAGGTTTTGTTAATTAGTGATTGCAACAATGTCGGATAATGATGATGGAGTAGATCATGGCTCTTACGGAGATGATGCGAGTTGCTATGACTCGTATGGTGATGATGGAGACTATGGTTCCTACGAGGGTGATGATGGCCATTACTATGATAATGGAAGCCATGGCTCCTATGATGATGAAGCGGTTCACTATGATGATCGTGAGATTGATGAAGACTATGAGGCTTGTGATGAAGATTGTGATGATGCCTATGCCTCTAGTCAAGAATTCGAAGATGGTGACGCTTCAAGGTATGATGATCCTACTTACTCTTCTTGTGAAGAATTTGATATTGATGATGGTGACATAGGTAGAGTTGATGATGATGATGAACATAGGGGTTATTCTTATGCATCTTCTCTTAGTGTTGCTAACGGTGTACAAGGGAGTAGTAGAGGACCTTCCATTAGTATGGGAGGTGGTGGTGGTAGTTCTGTGGGAAAGAAGAAGCTTGCATCTTCTAGGTACGCTAAGCGGCCTAATGCTTCTAATTCCCATGTGGAGGATGGTATGATAGATGGTGTTGCTTTTGCTACAAAGGGGATGTATGCCGTGAGGGGCGTGGATGGTTGTAGTAGGAGTAGTACTATGGGCTGTGGAACCAAGGCGAGAGGCACTTATGGGTTCCATGGCGAGGTTCCTTCCTTGACTTCCAGCAACATTGCTAATGTTGGGAGAGTGACGGGAAGTGGAGGTTGTTCTAGTGGTGTTGCCAGTAGTGGAGGGATAAGGAAGACCCAAGTTGTTGGTGTTGACACTTGTGGGCGACCAAATTCTCATTTGGGTACCAATGTGCAAGACTTGGGTAGATGTAGGTTCGTTATTGGGGTAAATGGTATTGGAGGATACTTGCTCAAGATTGGTGATACCGATGCCAATTGTATTCGCACCTCTTTGGTTGATAGGCTTAGGATACCATGCCATAAGCTAGAGCATCCTTATGAGTATGAGGGAGTGTGGGTTTCTAAGGAGGCTCGGGTACTCATATCTCATGGGAGTTATAAATGCTATGTGTGGTGTGACGTGTATCCCATGCGTCATGTTGATGTGTGGATATGTGAGCCGTGGTTGGAGGGGAAGAGGGTGCAATATAGTGTGGTGAAGGGAGCGTATCTTGTCGGCGTAGGGCAAAGAGTCTATGACTTTGTGCCTTACCGGGCGAAGAGCCGAGTGCCTACTAGTGCCCCTTCTTTGGCTAGGCAAAGGAGCAAGGATCGAGAACTTCATTCCATGGGCAACAATGTGCAAACAAGAAGTCCTACAAACACAAGCAATGGTGGGACTAATGCTACAAAAGAGTTGGCAAATGGCAACAAGGTGAGCCCGAAGCCACTTCCAAAGCCGAGTGGTTCACCAACAAAGAAAAAAGAGACATCAAGTGATGAGTCTCCTAGTCCTAGATTCCGGGTTGACGTAAAAGGTCCACCTACTCCGGCTATGGGTATTCTTGGGCCGCGTCCCAATTCATCCGAATTTGAGAGACAAAAGATAGGGAGGAGTAAGGGAGTGACCGGTGACATTCCTCGAGTGGAAAAAGGAGAGGATGTGTTGAGTGATGTGAGCGGGATGTCACCACCCGAATCTATACCTAGCCTTGAAAGAAAAATGAGGGAAAAGAAAGAGGGAAAAAAGAGTGAGGACACCCCTTATTCTAACCTTAACCCTTTACCTTTTTCTTCTACTTGTGTGAGCACTTGTGTAGGTATTCTTAGAGGCAAGCCGATGGAGCCTCAACCATGTTCTGAGATGGAAATACAAGGTGAAGGAGAAGCCAAATGTGAGCTACGAGGTGGAGGAACTACCCATGATGCTTCAAGTAAAATGAGTGAGCCCGAGTGCGACTCAAAGGTATGTGATAGTTCTTCTTCCCTTAAGCATGAAACTTCCTTGTCTTGTGATCTTGTTTGTAACAACTCTATGCTAGTTGATGATTTGCATAAGTATAATGTGTTTGCAACTAGTGTAGAGCCTTCGGGTCAACGTGTGTGTGAAAATGAACCACTAGTTGAGAGGGTTGAAAAGCCACATCATGATGTGAGCTCGATTTTCATTGAACCTCTCTTTAGTGAAAATGTTGAAGTTGACCTTGTGTGTGAACCTTGTTATGACACCCCACCCATATTTGATAAAGGAGAAGATGAATTGCATGATGATCTTATTCTTCCCTTTGATTGCTTAATTGATAGCAGTGGTCCCTTGTGTCGTAGTGAGGGTGGATTTGGCCTTGAGGAGTCTTTTGAGCGTGAGATGGATCGATTTATTTTCGATGACTCCTTGAGTGAGAGTGAAGGACCTAGTCTTGATTCTATGCTTTTATGTAACCATGAATTTGAGGTGCATACCTTTACATTTCTATTGTTTGAAGGCAATCTCATTTGTGGTGGTGAATTGTATCGGACTAGGGTCGGTAGTAGAGTCGAACCTCCATGGTTTGTCAAGTTAGGCTTTATGGATGATCCAACATTTGGGACTCCAAGTGAGGAGAGTGGTCTTGGTATTGGTCGTGTTGACCTATCTTCTAGTAGTCCTAGCCTTCGTTGTGTGGACTATAATGATGAAGGACCTATTTTGGAGACCTTCCTTTGGAGTTTGTCCAATAAGGAGGATTGTCTTGGGGTTGATTTGGGAGGTGAGGAGGAACCTCTCGGTGTGTGTAAGAATGCTCTTAAGAAGGGGAGTGGAGTAGTCGATGTTAGTTGTGAACTGAACTACTTTACTTACTCCATCCCATATGTTGAGCACACCTTGAATGTTGAGCATGCCAAAGCCGATGTGTCACTTTGTGATAAAATTGATTTGAAGGCTTGGTGTGTTGGTCATGGGCTTAGGGGTCGTGGGAACTTTAATTGCTACATGCATATCCTTGATCTCTTTGCTTTTTTTGATTATGAGTGCTTGTTCTTGTCGAGCCAAGAATTTGTTGTCTCTTTTGGGGACATAAGCTTTTTCATAGGTATTGATGCTTGGCTCTATCACAAGAGTGTGTTTTCCACACCACTTGCACTTATTCTTGCTTAAGCTAACCTACTTGTGAAGTAGGAAGTTTTGGTTGTGCTTGTTTTGATTGTAGGTTTTGATGGTTCGATTTTGAGGACGAAATCCTTTCAAGAAGGGGAGGATGATGCAGTATAAAATGGCCTAAACGACAACCATCAAAAGCCAAGCTCGAGAGCACAACGGATACGAGTCAAGGCCTCCGGGAACGTCTTGGAAGATCATGCATTGGAGCGCCGAGGACGGAGGAAACAGGCAGCCCAAAACAGGGCAAAACAGGGGAGCACACTGGGAGCTCACTGCCTGAGGAAGAACAAGTGTTCTTCGCGATCGCGACCATGTCTCACGCGATCGCGAAGAGGAATGTTGTTGCCTGCGCGACAGCGCCCCTTGAACGCGAAGGCGAAGTCGAAGTTGCTGAAGGCCTGCGCGATCACGAGCCCTTGGCGCGATCGCGATGAGGGAAATGCTGTGCTGCGCGATCGCGAGCCTTCCTGGCGCGATCGCGATGAATGAAAGTTGAGCAGCGGACCAGAATCAGCTTCAGGGGTCATTTTTTTCCAACATTCAATGTAAATGTATATATAACATATTAGCTCTTCATTTCATTAGTTTAGCTTGAATTGAATAGAGAGAAGAGAGAATTAGAGAAGGTCGAGCCTTTCTAGTTCGAAGCCCGAGGCTTCATGTATCTCGCTAACTTGGAACCTATGGCGATCGACACCTAGTTGAGTCCATTGTAAGGTTCGAGTTTCACTTTCTCCCTTTTGGATTATTAATTCATGTCTTGAATTTCATTAATCCGTTCTTTCTTCTCGTTTCTTGACTCCCCAATCCTTGTTTCCCGATATCTTTGATATCACCTATCTTGTTATTTATCGCTTCTGCATTGTTTGTATCGTTTGTTGCTTCCGCGTATTTTCCATTGCATCATCACATGGAGTCGCTCACACGTCAAGATACGACGAGTTTACAAAATTTTATGAGACGTTACATTGAATACATGCTCCTTTAGAAAGAAACTGGGCTGATTTATCTTCATTAAGCAGAAAAAAAAGACTACAAATATGATACTACAAATGCAGAATGCTTGAAACCTTGCTATGAACCTTTTTCCAATCAGATAAACAGAACTAACTCATTTTAATCCATTTCAAATGCTTCTGGACATAAATGAAACATAAGCTGATTGTATAACCTGATTGTATTGCTACACTTATAACCTGATTGTATTGCTACACTCAAATATAAAATGAAGTACTCATGTATTTGTATCCAGCTATTAAGGGACTAATTCATATAAAACTTAAAGCTTAACCAGTAGTACTAGGGCTAGTATTAATTATATGAAGAAGCTCATTTGGGTAAAATTTACCGAGGCAAAGAAATGCATAAACAAAGTGGAATAGACAACGGTGAAAGAACAAGCTTTGACTAAAACTCTGAAAACCAGCCTCAATAGAAACTCTTATGCTCATCTTATCATTTTAAGCTAATAGGAACCAAGCAGAGGTCAACAATCCAATCCTTATACAAAGTTATCAACTTTAACTAGGAAAAATGGACTTACTACAAACAAAGATGAAGTTTAGGCAGCCTTATTTTCATATGTTAAACAAAGATTACGACTTTTACAAACAGAGATCTAACCTACCTTTTCATCACCTTTTCTATTAACCAAGTACTATCCTAAGTTCATTATTATAGCTTAGAGAAAATAATATGTATTGGATGAAAAGCCACTGAGGTCTCAAACAAGGGTTCGGAGCCTAACACGAAGTCCACTCCACGAGGCAAACTTACGAGGAGAGGTTGCATGTCTCTTTGCCCTGGAAAATCGCCTCAGGGAATAAGGAGGAGTGAACTCAAAGTATTGAGCTCGGAACAAGCACCATAACAACGTAACCCCAAGCAGATGCAGTGCCTCAGAAAACGAGGTCCAGCCTTTATAACTATCGACCGTTGCTCTAACATTTAAGAGGACATACCGTGAGTCAACTATAATCAAGTATGGAGTAATGGCCATAAATGCACAATTATAATATTTACAACATCATTCTTTCTCCTGATTATAAATAGGATTCGTTTAAAAACAATGGGACAATGAATACAATATTCGCCTCTATTTTCTATTTGTTGTCTCGTTTATTTCTTGCCTCGTTGATTTTTCAAAGCCTTTCATTCAGTTCGAATTCAACTTTAGCTCGAACATCACTTTGATACAAGCAAATTATCAGTTGAGCCCAATACAAATTCGATTTGTTAGCCTGTTCTGATTTAGGCCAATACAAATTGGCGTCGTCTATGGGGATCTTGTAATAATATTTGTTCCGAAGTCGAAGCTTTTCCAGATTTATATAAAATATCAATAGCCTCGACATGCCGAAAATCCGTAAAGTCATAACAGGCGGTATAGAAATAAACGGTATCAATCATTCCTCGGCGAGAAAGCTTGCAAAACTCTCAACTAATATAGAGAAAAGAACCCAAATGGAGAGAATCAGTGAAGAAATCATTTTCGATAAAGGAGACCGCCACGAGGCAATGACCCCTCATCATGAAGCTTTGGTTATTACCTTAAGGGTCAATGATTCAGATGTAAAAGGAGTCCTAGAAGACCCTGGGAGTTCCTAAATATAATCGACCTCAGAGCCATTGAACAGATGAGGTTGAAGGACCTTGTCGTCCCGAAAGTGACCACCTTAGCAGGGTTCAATAACTCCGTGGAAACAACTCTAGGAGAAATCACCCTCATAACCACCATTGGGGGAGGGGGGGGGGGGTGACAAAGAAACAACTTTCCAAATAATGAACGAGGACATGGCGTACAATATTATCCTCGTAAGACCTTGAATTCACGAAATGGAGGTTGTGCCGTCAACCTTTCATCAAGTCATTAAGTTTCCCACCCCATGGGGAATTCGTGCAATTTTAAGTGACCAGTCAATAGCTCGAAAGTGCTATGTAGTCGCTGCATAAATAGAAACACGCGACCTCGAGCGCTCGGTCGGGGAGAGCTCGCCCCAAAGAGCGACTCCCCCAAAGTGGCAAGAGCGGAGTCCAACTTTCATCCAAGAACCTCGAAAGCAAAAGGCCGAGGATTCAACGGTCGAAGAGCTAGAATCTTATGCATTATCAGAAGAGTTCCCAGAAAGAAAAATATTAGTGGGCTCAGAGCTGGACGCCGAGTCCAAGGAAGCTCTCATCAAATTACTAAAAGCCAACGATACGTAGACATGGTAGGGATTGATCCCGAGATCATGACACACAAGCTGAACGTAGATCCCAACCATCGCCTGGCGAAGCAGAAGAAAAGACCCCGCGCTGGAGAAAAGAAGAAAGTGATCCAAGATGAGACCAAGAGGTTACTTAGAACCGGGTTCATAAGAGAAGTCAAGTATCCAGATTGGCTTGCTAATGTCATAGTGGTGCCCAAGAAAAAAAGCAAGTGGAGAATGTGTGTTGATTACACCGACCTAAATAAAGCTTGTCGTAAAGATTCCTACCCTTTACCCCAAATAGACAACTTAATAGACTCCATGGCTGGGCACAAACTTTTAACCTTTTTGGATGTGTATTCAGGGTACAATCAGATCCTAATGGACCCAAGCGATGAAGAAAAAACTTCTTTCATTACAGATGAAGGAACTTATTGCTACAAGGTGATGCCATTTGGCCTCAAGAACGCTGGGGCAACCTACCAGAGATTGGTATGTCAGATGTTCAAAGATTACATTGGCAAAATGATGGAAGCCTATATCAATGATATGTTGGTAAAATATGCCCGGCTGGAAGATCATCTGAAACAACGGAAGGAAGCCTTCGCGATTTTGAGACAATATTGCATGAACCTTAACCCCAAAAAGTGCATTTTTGGGGTCAGCTCGGGCAAATTCCTAGGATTCATTGTCTCGGAGAGAGGCATTGAATCAAATCCTGACAAGATCAAAGCTATACAAGAAATTCCAGAAGAATTATCGAGTCCGAAGGAAGTGCAACGCTTAACTGGCCGATTAGCCGCTTTGAGTCGATTCATTTCGAGGTCATCAGAGCGGTGCCACAAGTTCTTTTCTGTCTTGAAGAAGAACACTTCCTTCGAATGGACGCCCCAGTGCAGGGAGGCCTTGAAAGAGCTGAAGCATTATTTAGCCAACGCTCCATTGTTGGCCAAATCAAAAGATGGTGAGACCCTGTTGGTTTACCTAGCTGTCTCCGAGGTGTTAGTAAGTGATGTTCTGGTTCGAGAAGAAGAAGGGAAGCAGCAACCGATATACTATGTCAGCAAGTCCCTCCTCGATGCTGAAACAAGGTACCTATATTTAGAAAAATTAGCACTTGCATTAGTCAATGCTGCTAGGAAATTACGCCCTATTTCCAATGCCATATGATAGCGGTAGTGACGACTTTCCCTTTGAGAAGTATATTGCATAAGTCAGAGTTGTCGGGGAGAATGTCTAAGTGGGCAGTCAAGCCGAGTGAGTATGGCATCGTATATCAACCCCGCAGAGCCATCAAATCTCAAGTGCTAGCTGATTTCGTAGCCGATTTCAGTGTTAAACTCTTTCTGAGGCGGAAAAAGATAGTTTAACCTCGAGAGGTCCTACCCCCGGAGTATGGAATATTTACACAGATGGAGCAGCCAACTCTAACGGTTCGGGGCATGGAATAGTGCTCGAGGTCCCTACTGGGGAGAAGTTAAGGCATTCAATAAAATCTGAGAAGCTGACCAACAATGAAGCCGCCATAGCTGGATTAAAGTTGGCCAAAGAAATGAGAGTTGGAAATATAGAGCTAAGGTGCGACTCACAGCTAGTGCTGAACCAAGTTCTCGGTGGATATACACCTCGAGAGCCCAGAATGAAGCAACTCGTGGCAAGAATGCAACATGCGCTCGAGGCCTTTCAAGAATGGAAAGTCGTGCAAGTACCCCGAGAGGAGAATGCCGAGGCCGAGGCCGATGCTCTAGCTCATCTGGCCTCGGTAGTGACAACAGACGACACGAAGACTGATGCTACAGTTAGGGTTCTCACATCGGCCATAGGGAAAATGAAGCTGGAAGTAAATATGGTGAATCGACATTGGGACTGGCGAATAAAATTCATCTCTTATCTAGAGTCGGGGACTCTACCACTAGACAAAAAAGAAGCGGAAAAATTCAGGAAGCAAGATGATCCATACATGGTAATGTATGGACAACTATACAAAAAAACATTATTGCAGCCCGATAGCCAAATGTTTAGGCCCCGGAGAATATGAATGCGTGATGAGAGAAGTGCACGAAGGAACATGTATCAACCACTCAGGAGACAAAGCTCTCGTTCACAAACTACTCTGAGCCGGCTATTATTGGCCCGACATGAGAAAGCATGCTAGAGTGTTCATTAGGAAGTGCGACAAATGTCAAAGGCATGCTTCCATCATTCACCAACAAGCTGAACCCTTGCACTCGGTAGTTTCACCATGGCCCTTCATGAAGTGGGGGATGGATATCGCAGGACCTTTTCCCAAAGCGAAGGACTATGTCAAATACATACTCGTGCTCACTGGTTATTTTTCTAAATGGATCGAGGCAGAAGCCTTTGCAAGGGTAAGACAGAAAGAGGTTATCGATTTCATATGGAAGAATATCATATGCCAATTTGGAGTCCCGAAGAAAATTACTTGTGACAACGGTACGCAATTCGTTGGTTCGGAGGTCACAACTTTTTTCAAAAAATTGGGAATCAAAGGGGTAACCTCGATACCCTACCATCCAAGTTCCAATGGACAGGCCGAAATCATTCGTTGGTTCGGAGGTCCCTAGATATTACCATAATTTCTATACTTTCGCCTCGTGTTCATGCTTCGACTTGTGATATTTGTTGGTAGTTTGAATGGAATTGTTCTTATTTGGTGTGTTTCACGTTGTAGGAATTATGTTGATGATATGAAGCATTCGTTGAGCAAAGTTTAGTGAAAACAACAGTTTTGAAGTCTGGGTAGAAGCCCAAGGGTCGAGCGAACCAAGGCGTGGAGGAAAAACAAAGAAAAATTGAAGTCCCAGGAAAAGTGGCTTACGGCAACGCACCGTGCAATGCACTATGCTCCACCGTAGGCCAATTTCTGCAAAAGTGAAAAAAAGGCATTCTCAATAAATCGACCCTATGGCACCGCACTGTGCGGCGTCGTAGGCTTAAAATTCTGACGTTTTAATTTCGACTTTATTTTGGATTTCCGACTTGTGTGGGTTTATGGGGAAGGTATAAAAGCCCTAAAACACATCCCAAAACAAATAATTTTGACCTATTCTTCATCAAAATGAGGCAAGGAAGAGAGAAGATCAACATTCAAGCTCTACTTCATCCATCCATCCATATTCTTGTAGTTTTCTATGCTTTTAGTTATTTTTTGTTATAGAACATGACTATGAGTGGCTAAATCACCCATTCTAGGGTTGATTGACCCACTCCATATACTTGTGTGATGATAATTGTTGTGTTATTAATTAACTTTGTTAATTCTTTCTATCTATGTTGTTTACGAATTGTTTGCTATTAATTGGTAGGATCCCCAATTAATTGTGCCCTTTATTCTTTTGATTACTAGGAATAGATTCATGAGTTAGGGTTAAACACATAGCAGTATTTCAACCTAAAAAAAGGCATTGCTTAGGTTGTCAAAACGGTGAATTAGGAATATTGATCCTTATTGTGAATTATAAGTGTAGTCCTCCTTATCTTCATTAGTTAATTGAAATAGTTAATTAATGAAAGTTATGATTACTTAATGGAAGTGGGTAGTTGTAAACTTGGAGCACTTGTTCATTAGGAAGAGTTAGGGAAAAGTAATAGCACAATACTTTAGCACAAGTTAGGAGTTGGGGAAATCAATCCTAGGCTTCACGTCTCTTGAATCAAATCTATCTTTCTGCACTTGTTATTTACTTTCTTGTCAAGTAGTAGTAGTTATAAATTATCAACGAAGATATACTTTTGAAGTTGGTTGAGTATTTAGCTAGACTAACTGCTAGGAGTCGTGTTCTCTGTGGGATTCGACCTCGGGGTTTAAAATATCGAGCAATATTTGCCGCGACCGCTTAGTCCCTTTAATAAGGCGTAGTTGGGCGTGATCAAATTTTGGCGCCGTTGCCGGGGAACACAGTGTATTTATAGCTTGTTAGGATAGCTGAGCTGTTAGTTCAATTAAGTTCGTTTATGTACATATTTATTTAGTTTATAAAAAAATAATAAAAATATGGCATCAGGAAATTACATGTGGCTAGGTGATCATTATGCTTGTGATAATACGTCTTATTCATCCCCGAGCCCCAACTATGATGGTACTTCTTTCTCTTATAATAATAGTAGGTACGATGTAGTTGAGAATGATGAGGAAGAATATGAAGCTGAATTGAAGAAGACTTGGATAGACGTAGAGCACAACTATGCCGCATAGAAGCTCAAGTGAATCAGTTGGCTGCATTATTGAGAATTCAACAACCTAGCCAAGAAGACATAGAATTAGAAGAAGAAATCATGGCTATAGTTGAAGATCTAAAACGTGAATTTCCATTGAAGGAGACAAGGGTTGAAAGCCAACCATCTAGCCATATGGCGTCGAAAGATGCCGATGATGAAGATGTGGTACTAGAGTCAGACAATAAAATTGAAGTTGAAGTTCTAATTGACTCCAAGTCATACCAGAAAGAGGATGTAAGTAACGAATCAAAGTGTGAGCAGGTTGCACCACATTCTAGACACTTTTTTACATTGATTTTAGAATGGGGCATGGAAATTGATCCTTCTGAGCCGATTGAAGAGTTGAAGGATGATGTGCATGATGCTTACACTCTTGATTTTGTGATTCCATCTAGGCATGATGAAAAACCTCGTTTGAAAGCCAGTGAACACGATTTGGTATATTTGGTGCTTGGCCAAAAGTATAGCCGAAAATTTGGGGATACTCCTAAGTTGGCGGCAACGTGTAGAAGAAGAGACTTATTGTTTGATTTGCAAGAACTTGTGCCACCCCAAGAGCATAGTCGGAGAGTTGAGTTACAATTGGGGAGGCGATTCATAAGCTCAAGTTGGAGGAAAAAATATTGACTCTGGGTTATGTCATGCCATGACATTAAATAAGGCACTTCTCGGGAGGCAATCCGTGATTGTATTTGTATATAAGTAAAATAAAAAAAATGAACGAAAAACAAAATACCAAAAAAAAGTTATCTTTTGAAGGATATTACTTGGTGAGTTTCTTTATTTTGCAGGTTTTGACTGGTTTGAAGCCTTAGTGTGGGGTGCTTGCAACCTCGTACAATTGGTTGAGGATGTCCTGCTTGAGGGAAATCTGAGTACCTCGTGCCCTAAGGAAGCTCACAATGATGTTCTTCGGGCTTAGAGCCCCAAAGAGTTTCTCTATCACCCTTAGTTTTATTTTTAATGCATTGAGGGCAATGCATGATTTTAAGTGTGGGGTGGGAGTCTTCTTATTTATATTAATAATCCCCTTTGGTTTTTCTTTGTGCATCAGTTGTTTTTCAAAGGAAGTAGTTTGAACCGGGTATAGGTAGATTTTTTTTTAGGATTAGAGTGTAGTAACTGGATGAGATAGTCTTGGCTCCACTTTGACTAGTTTTATATAGATACTTAATTTGGGGTATGTAAACTTCATGCAGATATTCTATCATAATCCACTTGCCTTGAGAAACATTTAGTGTATTATTTGAAGCCTATGATCATGATGTTGACTCTAGATTTGCTTGAGAGTTTGCTTGTGTTTGCTTTGTTTAAGAACGTGAATCGAGCCATTTTGAGTAGGTTATGTGCCATGTGTGAGTGAGGATTTTTTTCTCCATGTTTAATACTTGATGTCTAGAACTTGCCCGGTGTGTGTGCAAAGCGAAATGAGAAGTTTGCTCGGTTAGGAAGTGATATAGGCATTTCTTTCGTACCTAATTTATTTGAAGCTTCAGAATTAGATGCTTACCAGTGAAACTTTGACCCTGACTAACCCTTTTGAGCCTGCAGTCTTTCTTTGATAGCTATTGGGATTCCTGTTTCTTGTGCTAAATATTTGTGAGTTTTACTTATGGTGTTATGAGCCTAGAAGGCTAGTTAATGAAGTGGGAAAATTGTGGTTGTTGGAGGAAGACAAAATATGCTTTAAGTGGAGGCTATGTGGAGGGATTTACAACGAAAGTGAAAGCTTGAAATATCGTGCAATAGCTGAGGTATGAAAAAAAAATCATTGTTCGAAAGAAAGAAGAAAAAAAAAAAGAATAGTCTCTATCATTAGCCCCCACTTTGCTTAAAGAAGAAGGTTGGTAAAAGTTGACTCTACGCTGGTAAAAGAAAGATTGGTTGGGAGGAAAATACTTGAATAAATTGTGGTGTATTAAATTGCTTGGGGTGGTTAGTCACTATTACCTAAATATATCATGCCCGTCTCATTGCCTACATTACAACCTAAAGAAGACCTAATTGATCTTAGCCGAGTAGATGGACATTAGTCGAGTCCTACACTAAGGGCAAGCTTATAGTATGTCTTGTGTTGCATGTGAGTTCTTTTCTGAGAGTGAGTGCTTCATCTTTATGTGAACTTTTGTTCATGATTCATTCTCTTGTGTGAATTTCTTCATTAAACTTTGGATTTATTGTGAGGGCACATGATTTACGAGAAGCGAGCTCTTTTATTAGTCTCTTAAATAGAGTGAGTACTTGCATGACTTATTGAGTGAGTTTGGAGTTGATATGGGATTGGGAGGTTGATTTGGTGCACTTGATTGTTTTTAAATATTCTTGGCATGGATTTCGTGTGAATAAAGCATAATGAGTGCATATGCAACTTGCTAAGTACCTCTATAACCCAAGTCATTATGTGAGTGGTTTTGATGTGTCTTGAGTTTAAGTTATAAGTTGCTCGAGGACGAGCAGAGATTTAAGTGTGGGGGTGTTGATACGAGGCTAGATATTGCAATAATTTCTATACTTTCGCCTCGTGTTCATGCTTCGACTTGTGATATTTGTTGGTAGTTTGAATGGAATTGCTCTTATTTGGTGTGTTTCACATTGTAGGAATTACGTTGATGATATGAAGCGTTCGTCGAGCAAAGTTTGGTGAATACAAGGGTTTTGAAGTCTGAGTGGAAGCCCGAGGGTCGAGCGAACCAAGGCGTGGAGGAAAAACAAAGAAAAATTGAAGTCCCAGAAAAAGTGGCTTACGGTAACACACAGTGCAATGCACTATGCGCCGCCGTAGGCCAATTTCTGCAAAAGTGGAAAAAGGCATTCTCAGTAAATCGACCCTACGGCACCGCACTGCGCAATGCGCTGCGCGGCGCCGTAGGCTTAATATCCTGACGTTTCAAATTTGACTTTATTTTGGATTCCCGACTTGTGTGGGTTTATGGGACGGTATAAAAGCCTTAAAACACGTCCTAAAACAAAAACTTTTGACCTATTCTTCATCAAAAGAAGGCAAGGAAGAGAAGATCAAGATTCAAGCTCTACTTCATCCATCCATTTATATTCTTGTGGTTTTCTATGCTTTAAGTTATTTGTTGTCTTAGAACATGACTATGAGTGGCTAAATAACCCATTCTAGGGTTGATTGACCCACTCCACATACTTGTGTGATGATAATTGTTGTGTTATTAATTAACTTTGTTAATTCTTTCTATCTATGTTGTTTACGAATTGTTTGCTTATAATTGGTAGGATTCCCAATTAATTGTGCCCTTTATTCTTGCGATTACTAGGAATAGATTCATGAGTTAGGGTTAAACACATAGCAATATTTCAACCTAAAACAAAGGCATTGCTTAGGTTGTCAAAACGGTGAATTAGGAATATTGATCCTTATTGTGAATTATAAGTGTATTCCTCCTTATCTTCATTTGTTAATTGGAATAGTTAATTAATGAAAGTTATGATTACTTAATGGAAGTGGGTAGTTGTAAACTTGGAGCACTTGTTCATTAGAAAGAGTTAGGGAAAAAGTGATAGCACAATACATTAGCACAAGTTAGGAGTTAGGGAAATCAATCCTAGGCTTCACATCTCTTGAATCAAATCTATCTTTCTGCACCTGTTGTTTACTTTCTTGTCAAGTAGTATTAGTTATAAACCATCAACAAAAATATACTTTTGAAGTTGGCTGAGTAGATAATTTAGCTAGATTAACTGCTAGGAGTCGTGTTCTCTGTGGGATTCGGCCTCGGGGCTTAAAATACCGAGCTATATTTGTCGCGACCGCTTAGTCCCTTTTATAGGGCGTAGTTGGGCGTGATTACTATTTCTTAAGAGTCTCGAATCAAACAACCAAAGAGAAAAATGCAGGAAAATTAGCCGCCAATTGGGACGGCCCCTACCAGGTGAAAGCGATTGTAGGAAAAGGATTATATCAGTTAGCAGATCTTAAGGGGAAGCAAGAACCTTTGAACTAGAACGTATCCAATTTGAAGAAATATTACTTCTAACCACACGAAGCGTTCGTTCAAGGTCAACAGTGCTCGAGTCTTTATCCTTCACCCTCGAACACTGGGGGTGACAAGGGAACAAAATCGATCTGCGATCGGCTCACCGAGCTCGCAGCTCAAAACGACCGACTCGCCGAGCTCGCAGCTCAAGTACTCTTCAAAACAATAACTCAGACTCGGGGACTTGAGCCTGAAGTAAATCTTTGCACGAAGCGGCTTCTTATAAAACAAAATATGCCTAAGTATAACTAGGTCTTGTGTAAATTGACTCAATTTTTATCAATGGAATAAGAATCGATTTATCTTTTTATCCATCAAACTTTTAGCCTTGGCTCGAGGGCAAGACGTCGCCCTAAGCTAGCTCTCTAACACATTCAAAGTCTTGAAAGCAAACAAATAGAAATAGTGGATACTCAAACAGTCATGTATTCACAAGGCCCGAAGGCCAGAATAATTACAAAAAGTAGCTCGAAGGCACAAAAATGAAAACTAACGAGCATTTACTCATGTTCACTATCACTACCCGAAGTCTCTCCTTCAGACAAGCTGTCACTGCTCGAAGGAAGTCGGTCCAGAAATCCCTGAGCTTTAGCAACGTCAATTTTAGCTTTGGCAATCTCATCATCCAAGCTAATTCCCTTCTTGCACTGTTCAAGGTTCTTCAACTTGGTCTGAATGATTGCCCATTTCTATCAACCTTTGCTCAGGTAGCCCTCAAATCCAACTTAGCCCTGAATTTAGATTTAAGCGCGGAGGAAGAATCTGGTCTCTTAGCCCGAAGGATCTTCACCTCCGCTTCGAGAGCCTTATTCTTAGCTTCAACCTCGACCACTTTTGAGGTAAGTAGTGAAGTCTTCTCTTCAAGCTGCTCGGTCAAACCCCTAAGCACTGCATCGGCTGCGTCACGTTGCTTCCGAAGATCAGCTTGATGACTCTCCTCTTGAGATCTCTTCTCGACGAAAAGGTTGGCAACTTCACCACGGGCCTGAGAAAGATCAGCACCTAGTTGCTCGATTTCTCTTTGAAAACGGTCCAAGTTGGCCTCCGAGATGGAGAGTTGCTTTTCAAGCTCAGCCACGCAAGCTTCGAGCGCATTCCTCCAAAGGTCCCACTCATCCCTGACCCGGCGAATGTGTGTTGCTCGCTGAGCCTCGACCTCAGCTGCCTTCATGGCTTAGACGTAGCCCTCAGTCAAGGGAAAGAGGGTCAAAGACCTGAAAAACACTTAAGATAAAAACATGCAAAATAAAGCCTCACATGGATTGCGTGCTGAGCCGAGTAAGCCATCAAATCATCCGAGGGGATGTTCTTCAAGCGGTCGTTCTCTAAAGACCCGAGCAGCCCTTTGCAACTGATGGCGACCCCCATGCTGTCATCCAATAGACAAACATCTATTGGGACTGGGATGTGTCTAATCCCTTGGGAGAGGGTCACCCTAGCCCTAGGCGGGTCAACAATCTCCTGTCCTAAAGGTGATGTAGCCTCGACAAGTCTGTTGACCTCCTCGGTGGACTTCACCTCGCCAGACTCCAAGCCCTCGCGAACCTTGTCAACTACTTGGCTCGACTCCTTCACGACCGCCCCCTTAACTACGCTCCGAACCAAAACATCATCTGGTTCGTCAATCAATCTTCGTCGGGGAACCGTGGCCGCTTGAACCCGAGGGACTTTAGCCTTAACTGGCCTCTTAGGCGTATCGCCTTTTCTCTTTGAACCTAAAAAGAAGGAAACACATTACTCAAGGAGGAAAATAAATAAAAAAGTACAAAAAATAGAAAGGAGTACCTGTCGGGGCCTGAGTAAGAGTCTCAATAGACTCCTCAATAAGATGTAAACTAACATCAGCATCTGGGACATCTGGGGAGGATTAATTGGGGGTCTCATTGCTGAAAAAACATGACAAAAGGTCAGGCTTTGCCACGTTTAAAGCCAAGAATAAAAAGTAAAAATGAGAGAAAGGCTTACGAGTCTTATTCCACTCCTTGAGAAATCCGGGCTCAGCTCAAAGAGAAGAGGTGGGAAGAAGGACAAACCAGTCATACCAGCTTCCATCCTCGGTGTCGTCACTCTTAGTAATGAGGGAAAACTGACCCCGCTTGTTCAACAGCACAACCCCATCCTTGTGCAGAGAAGGAGAAAATAAAGAAATTAAATGGCCATACCCAAACGTGACCCCGACTTTGCAACTGCTGTAGTCGAGACACTGAACGACCCTCCAAAAGCCGGGACCACGCTGGGCCAAACAGATATTGCGCGTCCGGAAAAAGTGTCTGCTATGGGATGAAGGGAAAGAGAGAAACCTATCAAAAACGGGTAGGTATAAACAAAGGATCGCCCCGGAACACTATCACACGTACGTTGCTCGGAGGTAGGAATCGAGATTGGGACCTCGGGGTTCCAACTACATTCCTATCGGATCAAAGCTATGTGCTCTTTTGAAGCTAGGCTCGGAGAGAGTTGAACAGGAAGGTTCCTTTTCCTCCTAATATCCGAGGCCGATTGCTCCCTCATTCTAAAATCTTTACTTGAGTCAAATCGTCTTGGGATGACCCATTGAGGTTCAAGTTCCCCTAGTAAACTTGTTTTTTTTTTCTTTTTCCTCTTCGGGGGTGAGGTCTCAACTACCTCATTATCATCAATGGCCCCTTCAGCCTCCACCTCATCATCTTCCTGTCTGGCTACACTACGATTGTCCTCCGAACGAGAAGAAGTTGCTGAGGGGGGAGGGTCTAACAAGTCACCAGTTGAAGCATCAACAACATTTTCACGATGGGATGGAGAAAACATTGTAAAATTTTGAAAATCTGAAAGAAGGGAAGAAATGTAAAAGGCTCTAAAAGGGAAATTGTGAAATGATGAAGATAGCAACAAAAATGGCCAATTTATAGCGAAATGCAAGTGGATCAAAATGCAATGATAGCAGTTACATGGGGAAGATCAAACGAAAAGACATAGCCGTTCAAAACTGAGCCACGTGCAAGGGATGAGACATTGAAAGGATGCTCGCCTTTTCAAATTTCCTGGCCGAAAATATGCCACGTCACTCTCCCGCTTAAATTCAATGCCACCCCTCAAAAAATTTTGGCAATTATCCGAAGGGTGGGGGTACTATCTGTATTGGATGAAAAGCCACTGAGGTCTCAAACAAGGCTTCAGAGCTTAACACGAAGTCCACTCCACGAGGCAAACTTATAAGGAGAGGTTGCATGTCTCTTTGCCCCGGGAAATCGCCTCAGGGAACGAGGAGGAGTGAACTCAAAGTATTGAGCTCGGAACAAACACCATAACAATGTAACTCTGAGCAGATGCAGTGCCTCAGAAAACGAGGTCCAGCCTTTTATAACTGTCACCGTTGCTCTAACATTTAGAGGAGAGATCGTGAGTCAACTACAATCAAGTACGGAGTAATGGCCATAAAGGCACAATTATGATATTTACAACGTCATTCTTTCTCCTGATTATAAATAGGATTCGTTTGTAAACAATGGGACAATGCATACAATATTCGCCTCTATTTTCTTTTTGTTGTCTCGTTTATTTCTTGCCTCGTTGATTTTTCAAAGCCTTTCATTCAGTTCGAATTCGACTTTAGCTCGAACATCACTTTGATACAAGCAAATTATCAGTTAAATCTAATACAAATTCGATTTGTTGGCCTGTCTGATTTAGGCCAACACATAATATGACTTTAACTACTCTTATCAAAAGGGAAGCATAGGAAACACGATCATATTTTTGAATCATATAAACTGAAATAAAAAGAAAGTTAAACCTCGATGTAGAGAATGCCGGCGAACGGCGAAGGAGAGTGTATTCGGTTTGTTAGACGGGAGGGCCTACCTAACACAGATGTCCCTAAAATAGGGGATTGGTTGATCGGAAAGCTCAGGCAGGAGTAGGACATTCCATACAAATCTTTCTGATCCGCTAGCTGGTGGTCCTCTCAAATCCCATTTTTTCATCGACAGGTAGGGTGAATTCTAAGGTTCCTTATTCCGGTTGTAAAGCGGAAGAAGAGGGAGAATGGGCACGTATTTGGTGTTTGTGTGTGTTGCGGCTGCTTAGAAGGAATTGGGGATTTAGGAAATAGGGTTATTTGGGGTAAGGGGTAAGTATGTAAAATTGTAAATATTGTAAGTGTATAGGTTACTAATTCGGTTCTTCGGGTAACCGAAGTTTCAGGTTACCCGAAATCGAAGACCGAACCAAAGTACCGAACTTTAAAAATTTAGTAGACCAAACTGAACCGAAAAATTGAAGTATCGAGCCCGAAGTACCGAATTAGTTTGGTTCTGTACTTCGATTTTTTCGGTTTAGTGCCCACCCCTAAGTAGAGGGCTTGGGTTCATTCACCTTTACTGGTAGAGAGGACGGAAAATTGAGAGAGAGAGAGTTAGGAGAGCTGGTTTTTGGTTTGAGTTCTAAAGTGCGAGTGTTTGGGCAGAAATTGGTTCATGTAAGTTTGATTAGCTTTAATTTTTACTCACAAGTTTTAAAATTATTAATTCGGGCCTCATTAACCATTAATTCTCCTTCATAAATAAATAAAAAAAAAAGGGGGAAAAAGAAAAGGAAAGTCGCCACTACTCCGTCAACAAGTCTACTACTCATGAAGTGTTTGGAAATTAAAACTTGAGGGGTCAAAGCGAAAATATCTTATTTATTATTCAGAAATCAGAATAAACCAAAAGTAGGGAGTAGAAAAGGAAATTGTGTCTGCATTTAGTCCAACGCGTTTCCTCCTACAATCAGTAGCAGAAGAAGACGATCTCTTATCATTCTAACTTTTTCGAAAATGGTACTTTTCTTTATGCTTCCTTGACTTACTATAACCATGGAGCATATTGAGTTTATTGACTTAATTCATGTTTGAATACATCTCTCTACAAATTCCCTTTTTGAGTTTTTGTTAATTAATCCTTCTTTTTCTATTTTTGCAGACTTATTTAGAAGAAAGATCAACGGTAAATATTCTTGCTTTTCTCCATATTATTTATGTTAAGGTGTTCATATTTTGTTATACTCCTAAACATAGAAATATCTTTTGATCTTTGTTGGTAACAGAGGCGAAGCAAGGATTTGAATTTTAGGGGTTCAGGGTTCTAGTCTTTTTAAGTTATCGGGTTCTAAATTAAAAGTAATTTGTTCATATTTAATGAGACAAATACAGGATTTGGACCAAAGCTATAGGGTTCAGCCAACCCCCTTTTAATACATTAGCTCCTCCCTTGTTGGTAGCTTGGTTGGATGGAGGTAAAAGGAAATAGATTGTTTGTGTTGGAAGAATAATCTTGGAATTAGTATCGGGAGATAAGACAAGGATAAGAGACGAAGGGGGGTTGGGGGTTTCTAACGCTTGAAAGTAAAAAAGTAAAGAAGGCCAGTACATTTGTTTGGTTTAATTTGGTGAAAAATTCATCACTTGCTAGGTACATTTGAGCCGAGGGTCCGGCGGAAACAACCTCTCTACTTCACTCGAGGTAGGGGTAAGGTTTGCGTACAACTTACCCACCATAGACCGCACTTGTGGGATCACACTTGGTATGCTGATGTTAATTGCGAGAAGCTATTTTTACTTTATGCCGTAACAGAAAATCTTGTGTTCCTCTTCTACCAATCTATATGTAATGAATCCCTTATGCAAGGTTTTGCTAAAAAAGTTTTCTGTGGGTGTTTTCACTTATGATGTAAGCATAGAGCACTGTTGGGGTGTTGATCTGATTGGAAATCAAATGTGATTTCAACTAAAAGGGAACAATAAAAAGTAGCTTGACTGGAAGGTGGTCTTTGCTAGTTTCACTAGGTCACATCGTTGGCTTGCTGTGAGATAAATTACTCTTGTCTTATATGAAGGTTTCAGTGAGACAATTCTTCAATAGGTCTTCTGACCTCTTTGTCCTTCTTTCTCAAGAATCTTATGCTATGTGAACATTTCCATATTATCTCAAGAAACTCAAGATGATGCTTTGCCACTCCACCTGGTTGTTTTTCTTTTGGAGTCTATAGTATGAGGTGCTGTAAAGCTAGTAACTGGATATTATAAGTCAATCAAATACCACCATCATGAGCTTAAATAAGCTGTTGATTAACACACTAATCTGCGCGCGGACCGAATCTTTTGAGTGGTTGACTAAAGTACATTAGATTTGAGCTCATTACATGCTTTCGAACTGGAGTCCACCTTTATCTCCGATATCCCCTTCAAGCATTGCTGTTGATGATCTTTAATTACACCTATTTCTTTTGGATGTAACCTGTTTATTTGGTAGACAGAGTAACTGCCCCTCCACCCCAAGAAAGTAGTGACTTCAAGCATCAAATAAGTTTGAACTTGCTTCCAACCCTTCGATTCTCTTTCCTTATTTTCATCTTCCTTCTCAATGCCCTTTGCCCTCTCTAATAGTAAATATTGTCTATGATGGCTGCTTATGGTTCATGAAGGCGACTTATATATCCTTGCTCTTGTGTTTTCTAATGCGTTGCGTTTAAAAACTTGACTAAGTAAATAAAAGCTGTAATTTTTTGTCCTTTTCTTTGAGGAGGAATGAGATTGAGTTACAAAACAGCTTGAGGAAAAAGAATGAAGGAAGTGTGGTTGCACAGAAGCTGGTGGTGCATAAATGCAGACAATTCAGATATCTACCTCAGTCTTCCTAGGAGAATGGCATGATAGATGAATATGTTACATATTGGATTAAATAAAATAGCATATATAGAGAAAGTAGTATGTTACAGAAAGATGGCTGGCTTGATATTTTGTGATACTGGATATATGCTTGACACTACTGTATGTCTTATCTCATCTGTTCCCCATTTGTCTCATTCGTTCTTCTTCTTTTCCTCATTTCTTCTATCTCCTTCCCTCTATCTCTATCTCAGTCCATATCACTTACCTGAATCATGTCATCCTGCAGGGAAGCCTTTATAGAGGTGCATCACGGAGAGAGAACCCAAGAGGACGTAATCAGGGGTTAACTCAACAGAAAAGGCAAGAAATAAGAGAGGCTTTTGAGCTTTTCGATACAGACAACTCTGGTAATAAAATAGACCTCAAGGAAATCCATACCATTTGATATGAGCCTCACTCTTACTGTTAATTCTTTGCAACTTATTTAGGAACAATTGATGCCAAAGAGCTCAATGTTGCCATGAGGTTTGTGATAAATCTTTGCAGTTGCTTACAGCATACTTGATATCTAATTTATAACCTACATTGGCTTTGTGATCATTCTTGTTTCTTCCACCCTCTTGTTGTCTCTGTGGTACCTTTCCTGCTTTATTTTAGTGATAAGTAAAACTAATATGGTTTATTACAGGGCCCTGGGTTTTGAAGCAACTGAAGAGGTACTTATATGCTAGTTCATATATTCAGCAATATCTTTCTGTTTAACAGCACATTTCATACAGTAAGATACGGAATGACAGCAATATCTGTACCTGTTTCTAAAGCATATAATCTGAATTTATATGAGACAAAATTGCAGTTTTCATGCTTTGTTGTTGGCAACTGAAAGATTCTCTGATTCTATTGTAGTTCTTTTAATGAGTATTTTCTTTGTAGTCTTGAAAATTGTGTTTTTTTCTTTCGCTTTTTCACTTTCAAGTTGCGGTATGTAGGTTTCTTTCCCTCTTTTGCAGCAAGGTTCCCATACCCTGCAATGACTACCGTAAAGTTCTTTCATCTTCTGTTTTCTTTGCCGTTTCAGTCAAACAGTTGTCGAGCTTGTTTAAACGGTGTGATCTTTTCTATTGCTACACTGATTGAGGTTCTTGGGAGACTGTTCAGCAGTTCTTCCACGTTCTACAGAATGATTGTCAAAGTAGATAGTCTTGTTACATATTTGAGGGTGAATTTGATGTTGAAAAATAAATTGAGTTGCATTATTTTGTGTTTGACGTGTGGGGAAGTGATGCCAAATATGCAAGTCTGTGGTCTTTAGGTAGTTGCACTGAGTGATGTTCAACTTCTTGCTTTGACCCAGGGAAATAAAGTAAACTGATCGATTACCTAAGAGGTCTTTCATGTTTATTTTTCTTCTAGCTTTTAACTCTGTATTCCTGGCCTACCAACATGCTGGCTGATCCCATTGGCAAAATCTTTGAGATACATTGATAAGATTTTCATCCCCTCTTCCTATAATGGTGGTGTCCTGTCAGCTTGAGCACGCGTTGACTATTCCATCGGGTACCTTCTACCTCCCACTAACACATGTACTGAGTAACTTTTCCCCCCAAGGCTTAGGTAGATGGGAAGTATCACCTAGTGTTTTTCTCTTTGCTGAGATTTGAACCCTAGTCTCCAATGTTTGCGCCTACTTCATGGACCATTAGGCCACACCCTTGGGTGCTATCGGAAGATTTGGCTGTAGGTCGCCTGAATCGGGATTTTAACTTTTCTTGTATCTGTTACTCTTTCAATTGTTATTTGGCGCGTCATCTAGGAAGAAGTTCATTTATTAGTCTCTTTCTCCCTTCTCACCCGTCTCTCTCGAGTTGTACCACTTTGGAGCCTTTCCATTGCGTCAAATAATGTATTTTGTGGCTGAATTACTTGGTTTTAGTTTTCTTCTTCTTTTCTGCCCTTGGCAGTTTTTCTTGTATGTGTTAGTGCACTCATGAATTCTGTGTTTGTTATTCCAGGAGATCGTTCGAATGATTGCAGAAGTTGACAAGGATGGCAGTGGTGCAATTGATTTTGATGAATTTGTGCATATGATGACTGCCAAGTTTGGGGAAAGGGACTCTAAAGAAGAGCTCATGAAAGCATTCAACATTATTGATCAAGATAAAAATGTGCCTGCTTTCTGCGTATTTGGTCGTCTTCGTGATAGCTAAGTTGTTTTCCTGGTTTATTACTAATCGATTAAGCATTTAAATGCAGGGGAAGATCTCTTTTGGAGACATTCAAAGAATCGCAGATGAGTTGGGGGAGCGATTTACTGACAGAGAAATCCAAGAAATGATAGAAGAGGCAGATCGAGATCGTAAGTTGGGCTTTGTTTTCTAGTATTCTTCTTTGTGATTTAGTGCTTTTACTTGTTTTAGTATATGTTGGTATTTTAGATGTTCTACTATGGAGTTTCTGCAAAGACCTAGTTAATCTAAAAGCTGCAATACCCAAATTCCAAAAGTTGATCTCTTAGAAATATATTACCAATTGTTAGGATAATACAACAACCATATGCTCAGAAGAAACTCTCTATCTGTTCCAAACCTATATTTTGGACCTTGTGTCATGTTTTCTTCCCCTCAGCATCTCATAGCGGCAAATACATCAAAATCTTAGATTTTGTTTGGATATACTTACTGATACTGAACCCTAGGCAGCCTTTAGAACAAAGGATGTGTACTCTGCTGAATTAAAATCTCAAATTAATTCTCTTTTAGAGGGCCAATGATTTTGTGAATTATAAAAAACTAAAAGTAAAAACTGAAAATGATAATACCATGTAATG
Source organism: Petunia x hybrida (assembly GCA_037355625.1). Lineage (NCBI taxonomy): Eukaryota > Viridiplantae > Streptophyta > Magnoliopsida > Solanales > Solanaceae > Petunia > Petunia x hybrida. The sequence goes on along the minus strand of JBBBVM010000152.1, from coordinate 3,586,808 downwards.
TTGTGGAGTCTCTGTTCCATTAGCATTGTAATCTTAGTAATTTTATCCTATACCTTTATATAATATTTTTTTAATCCTATATTAACTTCTATCAAGGATAAATATTCAATTAGCTGTTGAATTGTTGATAGTGTTTAGAAAACATCCTGTGATCACATAAACTGTTGCATGCGATTGAGGGATCTGCACAAATTTTAGTAATAGCATAGCTATATAGTAACCGTAACATGATCAAGTTTTTTGAAATTATTGTGCAGAAACACTTAATTCCAGGCTGTTCACTTGTAAAATCTTACTAGGCTGATTAGTCACTTGTAAAATCGTACTTGGCTGATTAGCCACACGTAAGGGCGGCCACATTTTGGTCCAAACGGGAAAAACCGACCAAACAAATTTTTTTTTTTTTTTTCTAAATTCAGTTTCGTTTTTTTGGAGTTTTGATCCGGTCTTGGTTTTGATTTTCAGAATTTTCAGTTTTCTGTTCGGTTTTCGGTTTATCGAAAAATAATTTTGATTTAACCAAAAACTGAATTATATGTGTATAGTTGTTCTCTTATTATATGTTTTTTAGGTCCATTCCTTTATCCTTGAATTTTAAGCCTAGTCCGAAACTTCGAGGCCCATTCTACAAAATTCAAGTCCACTAAGGTCTATTTATGCACACTACTACGCTAGGCTAGGGTTCAGTTCACCCCCAAATGTAATCAGAATCAGAATTATTCATTCCATTTCTCTCTTCCTCTTCCATGATTACTATTTTCCACCTTCCTCTTTTATCTCTAATTTATGATGATTCCAAGTATTTCTGGCAACTAAATTACCCCTTTTTCCCAAAAAAAAAAAAAAAAAAAAGTATTTCTGACAACTAAAATTAGAGCTCGTCTGTGAGTAAAAGGAATTGATGGCTTGTGTGTAAAGGGAATGTCTTTCAGACGACACAGGCGAAAATAATAAAATTTACATGATTAATTGCTTGGCTTGTGAAGTGGTGGTTTAGAGCTCGACCCATTCAGTTATATATATTAAAAAAATTGCATTAGCTACTTGTTCCCCCCTCCCCTTAACGAATGTGTGTTTTTAAGGTTAGATGCAAACAAAATATGTCCAAAATTTTGAAGCAAAATCTGATATAAAATTTACTGTGAGAAGGCCCAAACCGAACCGAACTGAAATTTCAAAACCAAAACTAAACTGAATTAATTTTGGTTCGGTTTTGGTTTTTTTGGTTTTCATTTTAACCAAACCCAAAACTGAAAAAGTGAGCCGCCGAATGCCCACCCCTAACTACACGACTCTTGTACTGTTTGTCGATGGTACCATGACTTAGACTATATTTGATATATAGTTCTCCAGCCTTATGTCTATTTTGGTTTTTATTTTTATTATTCTTTATAGCCTTCTCTGATGTACACTTTCCTGATGTTGAGCTCTAGAGTAGAGATTCCTTCATAATTTTGCTCATCTCCTGTTTTTCTGGAATATGCTTTAGAGATTCTCTTTGGGTGTTGCTGGATTTGGATGTTAGTTTTGCGCTGCTCTGTCTCTCCCATGGGAGAGGGGGTGGCGACAAGTTTTTCCTTGGGGTGAAGATTTTCCGATTTTTTGGTTTCCTTGGATCGTTGCTGCATGTTAGAGAATATTTTGAGGAACTCTATGCTGTAAACGTTGCAGGTGATGGAGAGGTTAATGTTGAAGACTTCATGAGGATGATGAGGAAAACGAAATTTGGGCGTTAAAGAGTTCCATTCTGGCTCCCTATTGCTACACTCGATATATTTGAGGATGGAAAGTTAGCAACTATGTTAGTATTATAACACATTAGTATATAGTATGCTCCTACATATCTCCAACTATTTGTAGAGTTGTAAGAGTTGCCTCCTGTTCCTCTAACCTTCTCGTGTTTTGAGTCTTCCTGTCTCCTACGGATGTTTTGTTTAAACTTTTCATTCCAGGAAGCACATCCTTCCTTCTCTTTTCTCCTTTGTAGTCGTGTTTAATAACTTCTCCTTTTTCTGTTTATGGTTTGATCTAGGTGCTTATATTTTCCAATATATTTTTCTGTGTGTTCTTTGTGTTACTGGTTCTCCAATAATCTTTTTCTGTGTTGTTTCATTTGACCATAATGATTTTTTTTATGTTAGCTGCTTTAGGTATGTTTTTTTAAAAGGATTATCTGGTTGATCCATGTTTTAGATCCAATGATATAACGACAGATGAAGATGAACTTTTCTTTTTGGGGAATTAAACACTTCCTTTTCTAACTGAAAAGGTCTCTGTAGAGACAAACCCAAAAAATCGTAATGCTGGAGGCTGGAGCATTCTCCAGCTTTTAGAACTACTAATTGCTACTATCCTCTATATGCTCATTCCCGCGTTACATTATTTGAATCAGAACAAAGGTTAGAAATTCATATTGGTCAAGTGCCTTGCAATCTTGGAGTTCCATTTCCGTGGATATCTGTCAATCTGGTTATGACTTCAGCGCTTCTCTGCTTATCTTGAAATGTTTTTTGATTTCTTTCTTGCCACAAGTAATACACATATCCAGCCAGTACTACCCTATATAGCTCATCTTTAGCTTTCTTCCCATTTGCATACTTGATAGTCCATTCCATCTCTTGCTCCAACCTGTAGATTCTCCGGGGATATTTTGCCAGGTGAGCATCCTGTTCCACATAGAGTAGAAGAAAAATTACATTTGAAAAACAGGTGCTCTATGGGGTGTGATATCTGGAGTGCAATTTGTGTGGAAGTGAAGATGAATCCATAGATGAAAATGAAGAAGACTTTCATCAAGTCGTTGGACAAAAAATAACGCACTCGCAAAAAGCGCACTTGGCTGTTGGTAGATAAATCCAATAATGTAACATTAGATCTAAACGACTCCTCCATTCTTTCTCGGTGTAGCAAGTGCCCTTGGGCTTTATCTCTACAACACCGATAAGTGTCATTTCAATCTCTATTTGGGCGTTTGAACATGGTTTGGTTGAGGTTTGAAAAAAGAAAGAATATTTGAAGTTGAAAAATGGTATTTAGAAGTTCATGTGTTTGTACAAGAATTTCACATGGAAAAAGAAGTTGAACATTTTACGAGTAGAAACAGGAACTCAGAGTTTAAGTTTGAAATATTCCCTATTGAATTTTTTTCAAACTTCAAATTCTCTATTTCAACTTAAAGCTGAAATAATGAACCAGATAAAGAACCAAATGCTTATTTGAAGTTTTTTTTTTTTTTTTTTGTCAAGAGTTGGTTACATGAATTAGCATCATTCGCTTCGCTTAAGTTGTGTCTATTCGTTCCAACATTTAAAAGTTTGGGGTAACCTTTCTCCTTATTATCTCCCTATTCAGTTCAAAGCTTTTCACCATGAAATGGAAATCCCTTTTGACTTTCCTGCTACTGCAGCGCTTAGACTCAGGGCTGACTTTAGAGTTGGATGAAATATGAATTCATGTTAATTTGTTATTGTTATATTTGTCTGAGGTCTTGGAATCCTATCCTTTTCAAAATTGAAGAAAAGCACACGACAATCTGGTTTGAGATTCCTTTTAAAACCTTTCACCTTTTGTTAAACAGATACACAAGAAGACATTTCACTTGCCTACAATATCACAACATACATAATATGGAGCAAACAACAAAAGATACACAATTGCTTTTGCTACACAAAAATAAGTACTAAACATCTTTACATCTATAACAACATCCAATATAATATTATCTCATGACCAAAGATATCAATTGATCACACGGCAATTCCCTCGTACCTCCCCCTTGGACCCTTCTTTGACATCAAGTAAACCCATTTTAACCATGGCTTGTTGGAAATCAAGGAAGAACATGGCTTGATTAAAGGCATAAGCATTGACAATGCCTTTAGTTCGTGGGCTATTATAAAGGGTTTGATCAGAGAAGAGGACACCACTCTTCCTTTGCAATGCATTAAAGTAGTTATTGTCAAAATCATTCTTTGTGGAGTCAAAGGCCTGCTCAGAGTTGTCTCCAGCAGTGCATGTTTTGGAGAGAGTCTTTGCAAATTGGGCATCCAAAGTTGGATCCACCTCATGAGTGGAGTCAAAGTTACTTAGTCTCTGCTTGAATGATGAGCATCTTGCCACTCCTAGTGTATGTGCACCTACAGATGGTAAGGACAGCAATAATCATCTCTTGGGAAACTAGATCAGTCTATACATATAATCCACATAGAGCCTAATCAGGCCATAAAATAGTACATATTTCATTATATGTGAAAATTGCTTGGCCATCATTATTCGCAAATAATGAAATTCGGTGTTTGAAATATTAAAAAATATATTTAAGGGGTATATCGAGTAAATTAATATTTTTCTCATAATCTTTGAACAGTTCTAATATATATCTAAACACTATTTCGATCTTCAGATACTTTCCAAATCAAAGTTCAAATACTTTTCTTTATCAAATCCAACTAAATATTATCCAATCGCCTATTAAATAATTTTCGTAACGCACATGTTATAAAAATATTGGAGGTCATGCAAAACGCACTTGCAAATTCTAGTTTAAAATATGGGATTTTAGCTATAATTATAAGGGAAGTGATAATTTACCAAGGCAAAGAATTTAGGTTATGCCTAGCGAGTCTAAAAGGTTAAGAGTTAAGCATGTCTAACTTTGTGTAAGTTAACACTTAAAGAGCAACTGAAAGAAGAGTGTCCGTCTCAACTAAGGAGGACAAAACTTAGGCAAGCATACAGACATTAGTCGAGAAGCATTAAGAATATTTATTTATATACCAGAGAGAGCCACCATTTCTTGAGCAGTGAAGCCATGTTGACCAAACATTCTAATAAGCTCTGAACTATTGAGAGTAGGGGCAGGCAGATTTATTGTGTCTTCTATTTTTGACCTTCTTCCATCTTTTCTTCCTTTTGGTATGTCATACACTGGACCCCCTGCCTGTCATTACACAATTCTGGAATCAATTCAACTTCCATACACCAATTTTCTTTTAAAAAAAACCATCAACACGACGAAAATAATGAAAAGATGAATAAGATCCCATTAATTTTTTTTTGATTATGTGGATGACTACGCTAAAACATAAAGTCACTGACTAGACTAGTTCTAGATGATTGTGGCTGACAAGAATGGAAGTGGGATTATATGCTACGAAACATCTCCACAGTTTGTTTTCCTCTATCCAATTTTAATATTTATATGTTATCCATTATTGAATGTTTTACACAATCGAAAGGAAAAAGAATACTACAAATATGAAAAAAAGAAAGTATTTATGTCATAGAAATCCAGCTATAATAAAAGGAGAGTTTATCTTACAAAGAAGACGGCATCCCTTGCAGCCATGGCAAGAATATCAGCACAAGAGACAACACCAGGGCATTGATTTTCAAGCTCTTCCTTGGCCTCATCGATGATTTCATAACCTCTCAAGCTCAAATTTGCTGGTGAATCCTTTTCTGCTGTGTTACCCTTTGTTGAATCAATCAAGACTGATGCATCACATCCCTATTTCCCATCAAACACAAATTCATTTTATTTCACAGTACTTGAATTATGAAGAATAATTGTTTAAGTGCTCTAAAAAGAAAAACAAGGATGATACCTAGCTAAGTGCTAAAAATTCAATCAAAGTAATTAATTTACTGAACTAATACTACTTTACATGGAATATGTACTTAATACGTGCACGAAATCTTGGACTTATATAAATTGAGAACAATTTTAACGTCTCAACGATGTAAATAGTAGTATAATATTGTACGATAAAGGAAAAATATACTCTCTCTTTCTCATTTTTTTGGGGTGTTTGACTTGATAGGAAGTTTAAGAAATACAGAAGACTTTTAAAATTTGTGGTGTTTAAAATTTGTCTTGGTGGAAATCATTTTATAAAAAGGTAAATGTTTCCACTTAAAAAAAAAGACATTTTTTGGGACACATTAAAAAAAAAAATAGTGTCACATAAATTAAAATCTACCCCTACATAGAAAGTCATATATCGCTGTCTTTCTATTTCAATTTGACATTATCTAATAACATGTGTCTTACCCATATTTTTAAGCCCCGACTCATTTGCATTATCAATATCCTTTTGTTCATATTTTTCTCATCAATAATCTGCGCTAACCATTAATTATTTTGTTCAACACTACCTCCACCCATCTCTCAGAGCAAATACTCTTCCTCATACTTTTTGTTTATACTATGATTCGAACCCACAATCTATTAGTTATAGGTAGAGAATACTTACAATATGAGCGACCCTCACTTGTTACCATTTAATAATTGTTGTTCTGCAGAAATTATGCATGTTTCTGTATATGAGAAGAAATTAAAATGTAACATATACTATAATAAATCATTACGGTATGTGTACGCTACACTACTTCTAGACCATATCTATAAAGCAATCTTTGTAAGTTCTAGCGTTAATTTGTTAGTATGAATAATTTGGAAAAGAGTTGAGTATAACTTAACGCACATCCTAGAGGGGGAGAAAGAGAGAGATGAGGAGAAATGTATGTTACCTCGATGAAGCAATCATGGAAGTGCATCCTAACAAGTGCAGCAGCAAGAGTAGGATCAGATTGCAAATGCCTATTCACAGTGTTCTTCACAATTCCTTCAGCAAATGGGCAATTCATGATGTAATAATCCATTCTCAGACCATCAACAAATCCATATCCTCCTCCATCAAACCTCCCTCCACTCACTAGAATATCCATCAATAGTATCACCATTAATAACTCATACTTTGCCATTTCTCCAGCTAGCTAGCCCTTTAGGTGTTTTAATTTATACACTAAATTAATTTATACTCTTGGAAGTACTGATCATTTTGGAGCGAACAACAAATGGATGCTAGCTATTTATATACACTTACGAAAAGACTATATGCATGGAATAGCCAAATACAAAAATGGGTTTCCGATAAATAAATTGGAAAAAGTTGGAAATGTGGTCCATAATTCATCTCTCCACTTTAGCAAAACAAAAGTCAATATTATGATAATCTTATGTGTGATCAGTGCATATGTTGATTTGCATGTTCATTGACACGTTATAAGTTTTAAAATTAGTGGGACAAAAGTATGTTAATAAAGTAAATAATGATGCACTAACTCTTAGGTATTTGGTATCGCTAAAAGTTTAAGCTAATAAAGTAAATAATGTTGCACTAATTAATCTTAGGTATTTGGTGCCATTAAATTTGAAATTAAGAATAAAATTATTGATTATTATTTGGTTCTAGATACTTTTTGTTTTTGTTTTCTTCTTCCTTCCTTCCACAGACTTCAAAAGACTTTCTATAAAGGAATGAAAAAGAAAAAAGTTCGTTAACTCTTACTCTTAAACAAGGGAGGAGCGAGGGCTTATTCTTCATTGAATTGATACACAAAATCTTTCGGATCGTTAGGACTCTCACACATATAACTATATATGATGAGATAAGTACATATAGTTTCTTGTTTCCTTGTACTAGAGAATAATATATAGACTATCCAATTTTTTCCAACATTCAGGTGCTGTTTTATCTTCTTTAAGAAATAGGAGTAATAAGATAAAATATTAAAACTCATGGTGAAACCATGATAATGTATAAATACGATATGCACTAATCCAGTGACCACCATGCTTAAACAATTTTTGCCCATGTTTCTTTACATATACGTTAAATTAATAGTAGCAGCCGCCCTCCACTAAGTTTCATATGTATTCTAAATACATTTGAAAACATGCATACTAGATATACTTAATTGGATTTCGGGAATTAGATCTTATGCATGCTACTCCATTAATTCGCAGGTCAACTAATATTCTAATTTTCTAAAAGACGATTAGCATTTCTCTAGGTGTTACTCCACAGATAAAAGAATATTCAAATCAATTATTTTAACAAGAAATTCAACCAAAGGACGTGAGTATTTCATAACTCCAGAGTATGTTTTGAGTTAAACCTCCTAAGAGAAAGGTCCGGTAGAGAAAGGGTATCAAAAGGTAAATAATTGAAGGAAACACTACCAGAATATCATTATTTACCGATAAAAAAAATACTGACGAAAGCTGGTAGTCGGAACTTATTGATGGATTCCGCTAAAAGGTGCACATCTTATTTTATTATAATTTTTTCTATGTTCCGACAGTCAATCAATTAAATCAAGTTTGTGACCTGCTTCCTCTAGTTCTTCTCAGGATCCACAAGTTGTGGATGCGCTGGAGCGTAAAGTGACAGTGTGCTTTGGATAAAAAATAAATAGCGGTTTTGAAGGAAGAACATGCTTAAGACCGAGCATAACTTACTCAACTGATGGACCTAGTAACAGATCTCGTGTCCAAGCGTCGATCTAATCGACAATCTGATTCTGAAGGAACGAATTAGTTTGTTGTTGTGATGTTGCTTATGGTTATGGTTGCATGGTGTTACTTAGGTTATTATACTTGCTACTTCTTATGGTTATTAGACTTTCTATTGTTATAGTTATTTAGATTTGTGTAGGCATGTTTAGACTTGTTAATGCTTATGGTTTAGACTTGTTAATGCTTATGATTATTTAAGACTTGTATTTGGATGTTTATGGTTGCATTTGTAAACTTTTGTTTGGATGTTTTAATGTTGCGATTGTGGTATTGATAAGTTGGAAGTGGTGGAGTGATTGTTAGGTTGAATATTCAAATTTGGTTGTTGATTTTTAATTTGGCATGTGGTATAGCATGTTAATTGCATGTTTTCTTTTAGAGGTTTACACACATTATCGACGGAATTCGTCAGTAAATTTTGAAAAAAAATTCAAATCTTTATATGTACCGACGGACACAGTCAGTAAGCTATACAAAATTATCCAGATTTTCAAAGTTATCGATGAAAACCATGGGTAAATTAAAACAATTCCCCAAACTTTCATAAATTACCGACATAAGCAGTGAGAGCTTTTTAAATTAAAAATATAATGTGTAAATGTTTCCACAAAATCTGTCGGTACATTGAATAAAATTTAAAGCCTTACAAACAAGTTTAGTGACAATATCGGTCGGAACATTACACACGAAATTCGCCCGTAAGTGCTGGCCTCAGTGGTCGTTTCTGATTTTAAATTATAGACAGTTACTGCTGGTATGCTTTGACTGGTTCTGTCGATAAATTTTACCGACCACTCACGTACCGACGGAAGCAGTTTCAATGAATTTTAGTCAGAATTCTAAAATTTTTAAGGGTATATCGACGGTTTGGCCGTTGGTAATGAGCGAAATTTTTATAGTGAAATTATGATAGGATGCTAGATATAGTTATATTTTAGTTCGTGTTGCCTTGTGTTGATGCTTTTACATGTGCTATTTTGTAGTACTTTAAACAAAATTTCGGTTACTTGGTGTCTTGCTTTGTAGGATTTAAATTGATGATACGAGGCCCTTTTGCAGCATAAATGGTGTGAATTAAGGGCGTTGAAGTATGAGTAGAAGCTCAAGGTTGCACAAACAAAGGCCGGAACCAGAATGAAGAAAACTGCCAGAATTTGTAAAGGCCATGCAGCACACTGTGCAGCCTAGAAATTAAAGACACGATGTATGACATACCAAGAAAGTACTGAATCATGAAAATTCTTAGAACTGAGATGAAATACAAAGCCACGGCGCGCTGCATGACGTACACGTCTGATTTTTGCACCGTCCAAGTTATACACAGAATTTAAAGGGGAGTTTTCATCCGAAATTAATATCCTACACTATAAATACATCTAAAAACATTTTGGACAGGACTTTTGACATATTTTATATCCAATGGAGGCTAGGAAGGAAGAACTTTAAGATTTAAGGCTTAATTTCATCCCCCTGTCCATCTCTTGTGATTTTTACATGCTTATAGTTAATTCTTGTCTTAAAATATGACTATGAATGGCTAAATCACCCATTCTAGGGTTGATTGAACCACTCAACATGCTTGTATGACTATGATTATTATGTTATGAATGAATCTTGATAATTCTTCTTATCCTTATATTTACGAATTTCATGCTATTGATTGGTAGGATCCCCAATAAATTATCTCCTTTATTCTCGTGATTACTAGGAATATATTCATGAGTTAGGTTAAACACATGGGAATATTTCAACTTAAAATAAAGAAATTGCTTATGTTATCAGATGGGTGTGTTGTGACTATTGATCCTTTATGTGATCCATAAGGGTAGTCCTCCTCACATTCATTACTTAATTGGAATAATTGATTAGTGAAGGTTATATATACTTAACAGAAGTGGATAGTTGTAAACTTGAAGTACTTGCTCGATAGGAAGACTCAAGGAGAATGAATAAGGAATGAATAATACAATATATAATTAGTACATGTTAGGAGTTGGGAAAATCAATCATATGTCTTACTTCATTTGAATCAAAACTATCTTTACTCATTTGTTATTTACTTTCTTGTTAAGTAGTGTTAGTATAAAACCAAATCAACGATGTAAACCGTGAAGTTGATCGATTATATAATTTAGTTAGATTAATTGCTAGAAATCATATTCTTTGTGGGATTCAATCTCAAGACTGTAGGTACCGAGCTATATTTTTCATGACTGCTTAGTCCTTTTTATAGGGCGTACTTGGGCGTGATCAAATTTTAGCTCCAGGAAATATGGTGTATTTTTAATTGTTAAAATAGCTGAATTTATTTTTCAATTAACTTCTTTTTTTTTCCATCTCAATCTTGTTTTTTTTAATCTAACACTTGAAAGCTCAAATACCGAATAATTCAAGATGGCACAGGACCTTGCACATAATGCTTTTGCAGAACTTGTGGCTGAGAATTTGTCGTATACTATTTAACTACCAACATTTGAGGCAGAAATTTTTTACATCACCCAGACGATGGTGGATTTGGTTGATAATGGGGTTTATTTTTAGGTAGAACTACTGATGACCCTCAAAAGAACTTGAGAAAATTCATAAAAGTGTGCGAAACTCAAAGGCAAGCTTGTGTCCCAGCAGAGCTGGTGCATTTAATGTTGTTTCCATTCTCTTTGACGGATGAGGCTAGTGACTAGTTGGACTCATTGCCAGTAAATTTTATAAATTTGTGGAATGATTTGGTGATCAAGTTCATATAGAAATTCTTCCCACCACACAAAACTGCTAAGCTGGTTGATGCAATTCTCATGTCGTGCATAACCCACTAGAAACTTTGACAGAAGCTTGGGAGAGATTTAAAAGTTACTTGAGAAGGTGTCCTCATCGTTGGATTCCTGACCAAATACTTGGGCAAATGATCTACATGGGCATGAGAGATCAAATTAATGATAACTTAGATGAAGTAGCTGGAGGAGCATTCTTGAGTTAAATATTCACTGAAGCGAAAACATTGCTTGACACTATGGCTCAAAACTCTGGCTGGCTTACTAGAGATGCAACTACTTGTTCAGGTTCAAAGGCTTTAGTTGTTGGTGTTGATTTTGGGATGGATGAACAGTTGTCTGATCACGTCCAACTACACCCTATAAAAGGAACTAAGTGGTCGCGGTAAATATAGCCCGATATTTAAAGCTCCGAGGTCGAATCCCACAGAGAACACTCGAAATCTAGTTGCCAATCTAACTAACTTATCTATTCAATTAACTTTAAAGCTTATATTTTTGTGATGGTTTTAATGTAAGAACTAATTAACAATAAAGTAAATAGCAAAGTAGTAAGAAATAGATAAATTCAAGGTTTTAGAAGTCTAGGATTGATCTACCCAACTCCTACTCATGTGTTAGAACAATGCATTAATGGATTCAACTTGCTTCTTCCTATTGAACACTTGCTCCACATTCACAACTATTCACTCCCGTGTAATAATTATAACTTTCACTAACCAATTACTCAATTAATTAATGAAGACACGTAGGACTACAAGTATAGTTCACAATCGGGGTCAATGGTCACAAATCACCTTTTTGACAACCTAAGTAATGCCTTTATTTTAGGTTGAAATATTGCTATGTGTTTAATCCTAGCTCTTGAATCTATCCCTAGATGCACAAGAATAAAGGCACAATCAATTGGGAGATCTACCAATCAATAACATACAAATCATAAACACTTAGATAGGAAGTTAACAAGTTTCATTCATTAAAGCAATAATTCATAACAGATAAGTATTGGAGTGGTTCAATCAACCTAGAATGGGTGATTTAGCCACTCATAGCCATGTTCAAATCAATGAAATAACTATAAGCATACAAAACCACAAGAATATGGATGATAGGATGAAATAGAGCCTTGAATCTTGATCTTCTCCCTTCTTTGCCTCCCTTTGATGTAGAATAGGTCCAAGATCTGTTTTCGGGCGTGTTTGAGGGCTTTTATACCGTCCCCATAGACCCATACAAGTTGGAAATCCAAAATAAACTCGTATTCAAAACATCAGGAAATTAAACCTATCGTGCTGCGCAGCGCATTGCATAGCGCGGTGCGGTAGGGATTTTTCTGCAGGTTTTCCAAAATATCAACTCTCTGGATCTCGACCCTGCCGCGTCGCATAGCGCAACGCCTAGCACGGTGCAGCGGACATATTTTACTTCTTATTCATTTTTTATTATTTTCCATCTACGCCTTGGTTCCCGGTCGAGTCTCGGGTTTCTATTCAGACTTCGAAGCTCCATTTAATCTAATTTCAGCTCCAGATCCATCAATTTTCTCCAAGTGCGTTCCTACATGATTACAAACATGTAATAAGCACAGGAACACTAAAATGTCAACTCATTCAATGCGCAAAGGTCACAAATATGAGGCAAAACCAGACTCTAAACATGCGTTTCTCTTTGAATATCATTGTCAAAGTTACAGAGTACACTTGATGTTATGCTGAAACAAATGAATGACAACATGATGAAATCTGTCGATCAATTTGACACACGGGTTTAAACTCAAGATCCCGATCCTGGTATTTTTGTTGATACTAATTTTCTTGGCTATAATAAAGATGTGAACTTATTGAATTATGGGCATCACCAACAATACAATTAACTGGTCAATTCAGACTAGTGCAACGACAAGTTATACAATAATGCCAGACCAAGGCCAGACAATTCCGTTTCAGAGACATGTAGTGTTCGATGATCAATCACATGTGACTTTGTCCTTGCAACAGCCAATGATATAGCTGAAAACAAGACTATGGTGCAAGCCATGATAGGTGCCAATAAGAAGTTGCAAGAACAAGTGACAACCTATGACACTACCATAAAAGGGATAGAGACCAAATTGGGACATCTGCCCGTGGTTTTGTACAATAGAACTTAGGATGCTTTGTTAGGAGATACAATGGTGAATCCTAAGGATCAAAATCCTTATCAATTTATGACAGTCACTTTGAGGAATGGTAGAGATCTTAAACAAAGAGCATGAATTGGCTAAGGGTGTGCTACGCACTGTTCCAAACATTGAGCCCGTTGATGGCCCATTAAAACTTATTTCTACTGAGAAAGAAATTTTCAAAGAACCTGTCAAGGAAGCAGAGAAGGTGGTTGAATAAGCCAAAGTGTCAAGGTAGCAGAACTCCAAAGAGAAAAGGTCAACACATCCTTATCTTTAAAGGTTGGCAAAACAACAATGGAAAGTATAAAAAGTTTTGGATTTGTTGAAACAGTTGAAACTTAATATTCCTTTCCTGGAAGTTATGCGAGAGGTTCCCGGATACGAAAAACTGTTATAAAATCTTCTGTCTAAGAAGGTTGACTTTAATGAGGTGGAGATGATCGAGTTGAATAAGGTGTGTACTGTTACTATCATGAAATCTGTAACGAAAAAGAAATAAGATCCTGGTAATTTCACGGTCTGATGTACTATTGGTGATCTCACAATTGGTAAGACCTTATATGATTCTGGTGCAAACATTAATTGGATGCCTCTGGAGGTATACAAGAAGCTGAGGTTAGCAGGTATGAGAGCGGCTGCAATGCGGATCTAGTTGGCAAATGGAAGGCAAAAGCACCATGTTGGAATAGTCGAAGATGTATTTGTACAAATGGGCAGTTTTATGTTTCCTGTAGATTTTGTAGTCTTAGATGTCCTCGTCGATAAAGATGTTCCAATTATCCTGGGTCGTCTATTCTTGATTACTAGTAGATCAGTGTTGACAAAGGAAAAATGACCTGAAGATGTATGATGAAGAAATAGTAGTTGGTAGTGACAAATTGATAAAGAGACCTTGTGATGATGCCAGTTGTTAGTGTGTGCATACATGCGAGCCTCAATGAGCCATAAGGAGAAAATAGGGGGATACATCGTGCCACGATGTTAAATAAAGCACTTCTCAGGCGGCGGCAACCTGTGATTGTAATTGTATACAATACAAAAGGAAAGAACAAATAAATCAAAAGAATAACGAAAATATAATAAGATATCATGCCGCGAACTTATAAGGCGCTTGTTGAAAGGCAGCCCAATTTTTGTTATTTTTATTAGATGCTATACTAATCCCTCAAGTCTAGTACTGATGTCGGGCAAACCACGAGACCCTTCACTCGGAGCCAAGCTAGGGAGATCCAAGTAGTACACTTACACTTGATGAGGAAGGACCTAGAAGAAGGAGGCGATTGGAAGCCATTCCGGGTGATTAGAGCACAAGAGGAGCAGCCCAGTGCACCAGGCGCCCCGCCCAGCACACCAGGCGCTCCGCCCAGACTTGCCTTGTCTGAGGCGCTCCGCCCACATTTGGGGCGCCCCGCCTAGGCCACCCCACTGATCAAATGGCCAGGTGCTCCGCCCGAAGTGCTGAAGCACGTGATTCCTAGCTATGTTAAGACTATTTTGGCCCTACGTGGTCCTTTATTCCTAAGCCTAAGTGTGGGCATTTTAGACCTTTCATATGATGCCTAAAAACACCTATAAATAGCTAGATAGCTAGTTTATTTCATTAGCTTACCTTGATGATTAAAAATACACTTTGTGTTGAAGAGTTGAACTCTTGTTGAATGAAAACCTTGAATGGGACTTGTTCTTCCTCTAGCGGATCTAGATGAATTCCAATCCCCCCGACCATTCTACTTGCGTGCTCACGTTAGCTCGAGGGTAGTTGCCTAGCGTAGGTGTTCTTGACCTTCTCTCGGGGTGTAACGGAACGGGTTCTCCGTTGCTACTTGAGATTTGTGATCGAGATACGTCTCGTTCCTATCTTTTACTTTCCGCGTTTTATTTCCTACATCATTTGGTATCAGAGCAAGGTTCGGGTATCGTTTCTACGAACCCCCGACCCTTGATTCTTTGTGCTTAGGTTAGTTTGTTTAGATTTCTTGTTGTTGAAGTTATTGCAAAAAGAAAATTACAAAAAAATTGAAAACTCAAAAATTCAAAAATTTGGTGTAACATTTTGGTGTGTTCGATTCTTGAAGTGGGTGTTATAAATTCTTAATCCTTGTTGAAAACTTGACGATTGGGTACCAAATTGTTTGGATTGGATTGAATTGAAAATTGAAAACCCCAAATATTGTTAAACCCTCCCAAACCCTTGTTCTTGATGAATTTCATTGATTTTGGGTTGTGTGATTGTGGGGTTTTAGAATTGATTGTTGGAAATTGATCTCTATTGAAAATCGAACAAATTGAAACAAGAATCGTGTGATTCGGAGTTCGGTAACATAATTTTTGGAGAATCAAAACCCACCCTTGAACCTTGAAACCCATGTTGAAACCCCAAACTTGAAAACTTTGAATTTGGATTGAACCTTATTTGTTGGTTGTTTGGGTGTGAAATTGATTGGGGATTGAAGGTTGTGTCAAGGAACAACTTTGGGTACCTTGAATTTGGCCAAAACACCTTGGAATCGGCCTGGAAATTGGATTGAAAACGAAGAACACGGAGTAGAAAAACCCAGGTGTTCTTCGTCCGGGCGCTCAGCCTAGACCTTTGGGTGCTCCGCCTGAACTGCTCTTGCTCCAGGCGCTCCGCCCAACCCCTGGGCGCCCCGCCTGCCCAACCCCACTGGTCATTTTCCCAGGCGCTCCGCCCCACCCCTTGGGCGCTCCGCCTGAATCACTGAAGGGTTGCATTTGGGTAGTTTCTTCTAGGTTTGCTTGTTCTTTGTTGCCTAACCTCTTATTAGTGCCTATCTAAGTAATCTTTCTACTTAATTAGCACTAATCTTTCATTGCTTTTAGGTGAATTCGTGCATTAGTTGGAGAGTAAAATTCCAAGAAGATTCATAGATTCTTTTGAATCAAGTCCTCACTTCAAAGTGCCTAGCGTTCATTGAGTCCTATTAACTCCACTCACCCCGGAGTGTGCTTGACTCGTGAATAGTTTGGTTGAGTTGAGGAATTGATACTCATCTACGTGAAGCTTTGGAACTACAAGTCGAGTGAAAAATCCACCACCACTAAACGAGCTCAAGTGAGGGAGTGTGTGAGGTTGTTTTGCTAACGTTTGTTACTTGTGTAGGTACAATGTCTACCGAAGGAAAAGATTTTGCTAAGAGTGCCTTGCTACTATCCTTGCCAAATTGGATAGTATGAACTTGAGGATTGAAAGCCTTGAGAGGGTGAACTCTAGTGCTCTAGTTGAGCAAAGGACTTCCAATGTCCAATCGGAGAAAGGGACCCCGAGTGTCCAAATTGAGAAAGGGACCTCGAGTGTCCAAATTGGAGCCGGCGAAGGCTCAAGTAGTCCTAACTTTACCCCGGAGCAAGTGCACCATGTTATTGAATTGCTCAATCAACAATGGGTAAAGGATGATCGAGAGAGACTTGATCAAGTGTTGGGTAATACCTAACGAACGGGCATTCCCCGTATCTTGGACAATCCCCCAAGAAATGTTCCACTTCCAAGACCCATCCGAAATGTCCAACCTCTTGAGCAAGCCGATGAAGCTCAAGAAGGGGAGGAAGCCGATTATGGTGATGATATGTATGGGTTTGATGATCACTGTTAACCGAGGAGAGGTATGAATTGGGGTCGAAATGTGGATAGAGGTAGGGGCCGAGGTCGAGGGCCACCTATGGGGTATGTTGGAGGGAATGCGATGAGGGAGTATGGTGTGAATGAAGATCACTATGGGGGCCAACCGGAGCCTTTCCGTGGGGGTCGTGACAACACCAACCTCAATAGTGTGAAACTTAATCTCCCAATCTTTAAGGGGAATTGTGATCCGGGAGCCTACATTGAATGGGTGCTACTCATGGAAAGGATGTTTGACACCAATGACATGACTGATGACAAGAAAGGTACTTATGCTATTTCATCCTTTGAATCCTATGCATCTACTTGGTGGGAATCTGTCAAGAGATCAAGGAGAAGAACGGGAGTTCCCGTGAATGTGGGTTGGAATGACTTGAAGGGTATCATGAGTATCAAGTACATCACTCCAAGATATCGTCAAGAACAACTCAAGAAACTTTATGAGTTGAAGCAAGGTGTCAAGACGGTGCATGAATATTATGATGAGTTTGAAAGAACTCGAATGGCCTTGGATATGGACACCGAAGATGAGGAGCAAGCCGTGATCCATTTCATGAATGGTTTGAGCTATGGTATAGCTTCACAATTGAGATTGCATGCTTATCTTTCACTTCAAGAAGTCCTTGATGCCGCTATTCAAGCCGAGCAATGGCTTGATAAAGAAAAGTCCAACCGTTACAAGAGCAACACTTCTACTTCCATGAACAAGCCAAAGGATTGGAAAAATCCTACTCCCAATGCAAGATTCACAAATGCAAGTGGCCCTAGTGGAGCAAGTGCTAGCAAAGATGTGAAGAAGCCGTATGATAAATACACATCCAATGTTGGAGGTAATTCTAAAACCCAATTGAATACTCCTACTTCTTCTTCAATTCAATGCCACAAATGTAAGGGGTATGGTCACTTTGCTAAAGAGTGTTCTACGAAAAGGACCATGGTTGTTGTTGGTAATGATGCTTATGAACAAGAGAGTGACCCGGAGGAGGATGAGGGAGTAGAGGGAGATGAGGGAGTAGAGGAGGATGATCAAGATGATGCGGTGGAGGATGATGAACCTCATACTTTTCTAGTTGTGAGGAGGAGTTTAGGAGCTATGATAGTGGAGGATAGTGAGACCTTACAAAGGGAAAACCTTTTTCATGCTAGATGCCGAGTCACGGGTGTTGTATGTTCTATGATAATTGACTCGGGGAGTTGTGCTAATGTTGTGAGTCAATCACTTATTACCCAATTAAAATTGCCTACCTTGAAACATCGCAAACCTTATCGTCTACAATGGCTTAGTGAATGTGGGGAGCTAAAGGTGGTGAAGCAAGCATTGATCAAGTTCAAAGTGGGTAATTATGTGGATGAACACTTGTTCGACGTGGTGCCTATGCAAGCATGCCACCTTCTCTTTGGAAGGCCTTGGCAATTTGATCGACAAGCGGTTCATGATGGTCGTGTCAACACTTACACGATCAAACATGAAGGATGGATATTTGTGTTGAAGCCCTTAACTCCCAAACAAGTGAGTGATGACTACAATCGGATGAGGGAGTTGAGAGAGGTGGCAAAGGCCAAGTCAATCAGTGATACTAGCCCTTTGTCCAAAAGCATGGTGGCAATCCCACCTTCTTCTTCTACCGGTGGCATATGTGCCATGATGCAACCAGGCGAGGTCCTAAGAGGAAATGATGGCACCAAGTTTCTCCTATGCCTAGTGCACAAAGGTATGATCCTTAACTCTAATTGTGATTTTTCTTCTAACCCTTTGCCTAGTGTGTTTGAGAACGTCTTGAAGGATTTTGGGGGCATATTCCCGGATGAGATGCCGGATGGATTACCTCATTTGAGGGGTATTGAACACCAAATAGACTTTGTCCCGGGATCTCAAATCCCAAACAAGCCGGCTTATAGGAGCAATCCGGAGGATACAAGAGAATTGCGAAGGCAAGTTGATGAATTGCTCACTAAGGGCTTGGTGAAGGAGAGCTTGAGTCCTTGTGCCGTACCCGTGATCCTTGTTCCCAAAAAGGATGGCACTTGGAGGATGTGCGTTGATTGTCGGGCCGTGAACAAAATAACGGTAAAGTACCATCATCCCATCCCCCGACTTGATGATATGTTAGATGAATTAAGTGGTTCATGTGTGTTTAGCAAAATTGACCTTAGGTCCGGCTACCATCAAATCCGGATGAAATCCGGGGATGAATGGAAAACCGCATTCAAGGTCAAGTTTGGTCTCTATGAATGGTTGGTGATGCCTTTTGGACTCTCCAATGCACCTAGTACTTTCATGAGGCTAATGAACCATGTTCTAAAGCCATTCATCAACAAGTTTGTGGTCATCTAGTTTGACGATATATTGATCTATAGCAAATCAATAGACGACCATGTTGATCACCTTAGGCAAGTGCTTGAAAATTTGAGAGCCGAAAAGCTCTATGCTAATTTTAAAAAGTGTGCCTTTGGTGTTGAGAAGGTAGTCTTCCTTGGGTTTGTTGTGAGTGCCTAAGGAGTGGATGTGGATGAGTCTAAGGTAGAGGCCATACGTGATTGGCCTACTCCTACTACCGTGACTCAAGTGAGGAGCTTTCATGGTCTTGCTAGTTTTTATAGACGATTTGTGAAAGTCTTTAGCTCCATTGCCGCTCCACTCGCCGAATTGGTGAAGAAGGACCAACCTTTTGTTTGGGGAGAGCCTCAAGAGAAGGCCTTCCAAGAGTTGAAAAGTAGGTTGAGTACCGCCCCTCTATTGCAATTGCCCGACTTCGGAAAGGCATTTGAGGTTGAATGTGATGCCTCGGGGGTGGGAATTGGTGATGTTTTAATGCAAGATAGTAAACCCATCGCCTACTTTAGTGAGAAATTGAAAGGGGCCTTCTTGAACTATTCTACATATGACAAGGAGTTGTATGCCCTTGTGAGAGCCCTTGCCCATTGGCAACACTACCTTTGGCCTCGAGAATTTATAATCAAGAGTGACCATGAGTCACTCAAGCATCTAAGAGTCCAAGAGAAGCTAAATAAGAGGCATGCCAAGTGGGTTGAATTCATTGAGTCTTTTCCCTATGTGATCCAATACAAGAAAGGGAAAGACAATGTTGTGGCGGATGCACTTTCTAGAAAGTTTGCTCTAGCCATCACTCTCACCTCTAAGATCATGGGTTTTGGGAGCATTAAGATGATGTATGCTCATGACCCGAAGCTAAAGAGCATCCATGAAGCTCTAGAAAAAGGGGAGAGAGTTGAGAAATACCAATGGGTTAATGGATATATCTTTAAAAATGGTAAAGTGTGCATACCCGAGTCCTCATGGAGAGAATTGCTTGTGCAAGAGACACATTGTGGAGGACTCATGGGTCACTTTGGTAGGGATAAAACCTTGACCATCCTTAGGGAGCAATTCCATTGGCCTAAAATGGGGACCCATGTTGAGAGACTTTGCAACTCTTGTCTTGAGTGCAAGGTTGCTAAGTCCAAATCGAACCCCCATGGTTTGTATACCCCACCTACTAGTCCGTGGTTGGATATATCAATGGACTTTGTCATGGGATTATCAAGGACTAGGGGGGGCCATGATAGCATTTATGTTATTGTGGATAGGTTTTCCAAAATGGGCCATTTCATTCCATGTAGAAAATGTGATGATGCACAACATGTTGCTACTTTGTTTATTGATAATGTTTGAAGTTGCATGGTGTGCCTCAAACCATAGTGAGTGATAGGGACACCAAGTTCCTAAGTCATTTTTGGAGGAGTTTATGGGGTGCCCTTGGCACCAAGCTCTTGTTTTCTACGTCCCACCACCCCCAAACCGATGGGCAAACCGAGGTGGTGAACCGAACTTTGGGTGCTCTTCTTAGAGCCATGACCCGAGGTAAGGGTGGGACTTGGATTGACAAGTTACCTCTTATGGAGTTTGCCTACAATCGAACCATGCATAGAATGATTGGCATGACTCCATTCGAGTGTGTTTATGGTTTTAACCCCTTGATTCCCCTTGATCTAACCCCTTTGCCAAGGGAAATGGTTGTTAATTTTGAAGGAAAAGCTAGAGCCAAGGCTTTGATGGAGCTATATGCTAAGGCAAAGAAGAATTTGGAGGAAGCTTATGCAAAGGTAGCCTCCAAGAAAAACAAGGGACACAAGAAGATGGAACTCAAGAAGGGTGACTATGTGTGGGTGCACTTCCGGAAAGAAAGGTTTCCAAACCTTAGGAAAGGTAAGTTGGCACCCCGTGGAGATGGCCCATTCCAAGTGCTCTCGAAGATAAACAACAACGCCTATGTGGTCGACTTACCTAGTGAGTATCAAGTTTCTAATACATTCAATGTTTGTGACTTGGTTCCTATGGATGTAGGTGATGAAGAGGTCGTGGATGATAATGCTTCAATTTCGAGGACGAAATCTTTTCAAGAAGGGGAGGATGATGCCGGGCAAACCACGAGACCCTTCACTCGGAGCCAAGCTAGGGAGATCTAAGGAGTACACTTACACTTGATGAGGAAGGACCTAGAAGAAGGAGGCGATTGGAAGCCATTCCGGGTGATTAGAGCACAAGAGGAGCAGCCCAGTGCACCAGGCGCTCCGCCCAGCACACCAGGCGCTCTGCCCAGACTTGCCTTGGCTGAGGCACTCCGCCCACATTTGGGGCGCCCCGCCTAGGCCACCCAACTGATCAAATGGCCGGGCGCTCCGCCCGAAGTGCTGAAGCACGTGATTCCTAGCTATGTTAAGACTATTTTGACCCTACGTGGTCCTTTATTCCTAAGCCTAAGTGTGGGCATTTTAGACCTTTCATATGGTGCCTAAAAATACCTATAAATAGCTAGATAGCTAGTTTATTTCATTAGCTTACCTTGATGATTAAAAATACACTTTGTGTTGAAGAGTTGACTCTTGTTGAATGAAAACCTTGAATGGGACTTGTTCTTCCTCTAGCGGATCTAGATGAATTCCAATCCCCCGACCATTCTACTTGCGTTCTCACGTTAGCTCGAGGGTAGTTGCCTAGCGTAGGTGTTCTTGACCTTCTCTCGGGGTGTAACGGAACGGGTTCTCCGTTGCTACTTGAGATTTATGATCGAGATACGTCTCGTTCCTATCTTTTCCTTTCCGCGTTTGATTTCCTTCATCAAGTACTTTTTGGTGTTTACTAGACTTGAAATATGCAAGGAGGCATCAAAAGATAGAGAAAATTGCACCCCAGAAATACAAAGCACGGACATGAAAAATATTCTTGAAATAAGGAAAAACTAGAGCCTCATGGCATGCTACACATTGTGCCTTCAGAAAAAAAATTGGGGTCAGAAAATTACATAGCACAATGTGTGCAGCACGTCGTGCACGACCCATTTTGCACAGTTTATTTTTAATTTCGTAATTTTATTATTAAAAATAAAAGAACTTTACCCTTGCCCCTCCCATCCTAGACTCTTGTTAGTTTCCCACATTCCTTCCCCATGTCTCTTTCTCTCTTAAATTTCTTTCTTTCTCATTAACACTAACTATTAATTAATTAAGTAACCACACCCATTAGCTAAAACCCTTACATCATCCATTATTCATAATTTTTCCACTATCATCTTATTCAAAGGTATGTAAATTCTTCTTACACTCCTCCATCTCCTAAAGAAAGAGAGTCTCTATCCTCGAAGCAATATCTACATATCAAAGAAATAGAGTCATAAACTCATTATCATGAGCCATGTGAGATCAAACAGGGTAAGAAATGTCCATTCACAAACCTCCTTGACATATTAATATCAGTAGTGACAAACTCTAAAGCATAACTGTCATGATGAAGTCTAGACTGATCAAGTGCCCTCGAGACCATTCACGCGAAGTCAAACGAAGGAGATCAAGATGTGCACCTACACTAGGTGTGGTCTGCATGGAAGGAGAGAGCTCCGGAAAAGAGTTGAAGGTGCAGTACTTTAGCACCAGTAAGGGCGGACCACCCCAGACACAGGGTGGAGCGCCCCAGAGCTTCCCAGAAACCTCCAGCTCTTTGGATCACCCAAGGCGGGGCGCCCATCTCCAAGTTTTTTCCGAAAAATGACTAAGTGTTGAATCAACAACTCTCTGAAGTTGCAAGGGTGGAGCGCCCCAGAGCTAGAGCAGAGTGCCTAGTCCGCCCACCTGAGAAGAGTGCTCTCTACTGATGCCAGGGCTGGCCGCCTCCCTCCCCAGGGTGGACCACCCACCTGCAGTTTCATGTGATGGGAATTAGACTATTATTTGATACTTCATACTTTATTGGTCCTGTGTGTTCTTATTTATTTAGCCAAATTGTGGCTACTTTCAAAACACTTAGACATGTAGGGAAAACCTATATAACCCACACCTAGGCATTTATTTCATTAGTTAGAATCCCCAGGATATTGAACGTGAGTTTTCTCTCAAAGAACACAAACCCTAGGAAACTTATTCCTTTTTGGCTAATCAAATTGAACTTCTCTCCACTTGATCAAAGTGTTTGCAAGAAGCCTTGTTTTCTTGAGGATTATTTGTGTAGTATAGGTAATTTTTCACTTCTACCTAAGAGGTAACTAGATTCTCTCCTAGTTATTGCTTGAGAAAGTCGAAATTGTGTCTTGTTTCTATCTAGTTTTCTTGCTTCCGCAATTTTTCTTACATCAGTGGGTATCAAAGCAAGAAACAGATTTATTTTAACAGCCCCAATCCTATTCTTTGTACCTTAGTATCTAGGTTTTCATAGATTTTAAGTTCTTATTATTTTTTATTAAAAAAATGACTTGGATTTGAATCCCCGATTGATATTGTTGTTGGGAATTATGCTGGTGAAGTTTTCCAGTCATTCTTGATCATTAAAACACGATTTGGTTAGAGTTGTAGAAGTTCTTGATTGACTGAACAAGTTCTTAGAAACCTTAGCAAAATTTGGAAGAATTCTTGGTTTTTGTAGCGTATTATTGATTGTTTAGGATTGGGAATTTGTGGGTATTGATCAAAACCATCAAGAACCCTATTAGACCTCGTTTTTGAAGGAAAGAACAAGTGAAAATGACTAAAAGAAAAGGGAAAAACGGGGAAAACTAGGGCTGAAAAAAAGTTGCAGTTTGCAGGTTTTGCACAGGGCTGAGCGCCCCAATTCCCAGGCAGAGCACCCAAATCCAAGGGTGGGGCACCCCAGATAGAATCTGCAGTTGGGTAGTTTTCTCCTAGATTTTCTGTGGTTCCTTGTTTACGTACTTCTAGTTAGTATTCTTTGAGTAATCTTTCTACTCAATTAGTACTAACTTTCGATCATTTAGGAGAACTCGTGCATGTTGAAATTATTTCAATGAAGTACTCGTAGAAAATCTTTGGCTTCAAGTGCTCAGTTAAAGAACCGTCCGTCCATCGAGTCACATCACTTCACACTTATCCCGAGGAGGACTAGTGATTCTTGTGGACTTGGTAGATTGTTGATGAAGCTGTTCAATTCGAGGAAACCTCTTGAGACAAGTTTTGAGCGATCCTACCCTATTGAGTGTACTCGAGTGACACCCAAAAGTGAGGGAGTGCGTGAGGAGTTTATAACTAATCTTTCTTCTAGTATTTGATCTTTGCAGCCTTGCAGGTACATGGCTGGAGAAGGAGATAAGACTGAGGGTGTGCCCGAGATCATTTTGGCCGACCTTTTGGCCAAGATAAGGGCAATGAGTACCCGTATAGAGAGTATTGAAAGGGACAAAGCACCTGTGGTCCCAAAAGATGCTGGAGAAGGGACTAGTGACTCTTCTACTTTGAAACCAGAGCAGTTCAATGAGCAGCTCGTCAACAACGGTTGAGACAAATAGCTGCTCAAAATAATAAGGCGTTGGGCATTCCCCAAGGTGTAATTCCACCACTCATGAGACCCCGAAAGAATATAGTACCCGTTGAGGAAGAAGTTGAAGCTCAAGAAGGGGAGTTAGCTGGACATGTAGGGGACTTTGATGACTATGAGCTACCATATCCACATAGGAGGCCAATGCAAGGAGGTCAAGTTAATTATAGAGGCAGTGGACAGGGTTGTGGACCTCGAGGGGATTATGTGGGAAGGAATTTGGAGCGAGAATATGATGATTATGCTGATTACTATGGGGGTTATCCGGGACTAGCACGTGATGATCGTGAAAACAGTCTAAATAGTGTTAAGATCACAATCCCATCATTAAAGGGACTAGTGATCTGGAAATGTTCTTAGGGTGGAAGGTTAACTTGGAGCAGATCTTTTAGACTAATGACATGTCGGATGAGAATAAGACCACATATGATTGCTTTATTCGAGGCTTATACTTCCACTTGGTGGGAGTCAGTGAAGAGATTGAGGAGAAGACTTGGGTTGCCCGAGCGTGTTATTTGGGAAGAGTTGAAACACTTGATGGGCGAAAAATATGTCACCGCCAAGCATCATCAAGAACAACTGAAGAAACTATATGACTTGAAGCAAGGCCTTAAGTCAGTTGAGGAATACTTTGTTGAGTTCGAGAAGAACCGGATATCCCTTGATATGGAAAGTGATGATGAGGAGCTAGCCATTATTCGGTTCAAGTGTAGGCTAAACCGAGAGTTGTCTTCATAGTTGAGGCTGTATATCTTTCATTCGCTCCAAGATGCTTTTTATGCCGCCATTGAAGCTAAAAAGTGGGTTAAAGAGGAAAAGGCTACTCACTATAGAGGGAGTACCACAACTACTTCCATGAGCTGAACCAAAGATTGGAAGAGCTCGAGTACTGGTGGTGCCAGTGGAAGCCAAGAGGTGAAGAAACCCTTCGAGAAGGGTACGCCTAAGAGTGATTCTAAGGAGTTGGAAGGTAATTCTAAAACTCAACTTAACTCTCCTAGTGCTTCTTCCTTTCAATGTCACAAGGGCAAGGGATATGGGCACTTTAACAAGGATTGTCCTACTCGTAGGACCATGATCCTACTTGATGATGGCACAGCCCGTGAGAAAGAGAGAGATGAAGAGGTATAGGAAGATGAGGGGGATAAATATGTTGAGTGTGAGAAAGCGGTGGAGAAGGATGATAAGCCGAGCATGTTTCTTATAGTACGTAGGAATTTGAGCACCATGAGCATAAAAGAGGAGGGAGATGTGCATAGAGATAACTTGTTCAATGTGAGGTGTCAGGTGAGGGGACAAGTATGGTCCTTGATAGTTGATTTAGGTAGTTGTGCGAATGTAGTGAGCTAGTCCTTGGTTTCCCAGTTGAAGCTACCCTCCTTGAAACATCCCCATCCTTACCGTTTGCAGTGGTTGAATGAGTATGGTGAGTTGAGGATGGCAATACAAGTCTTGATCAAGTTTAATTTTGGAGCTTATCAAGATGAGCTCATGTTTGATGTTGTGCCGATGTAGGGTTGCCATTTGTTATTGGGCAGGCCTTAGCATGCATAGAGCCATGATACATAATGGTAGAACCAATACCTACACGGCTATGCTTGAGGGCAAGAGTTTTACACTCAGTCACTTGTCACCCAAGCAAGCGAGTGACGACAATAGGAGAATGAAGGAGCTGAAAGAAGCGGCTAAAGCTAAGTCTCCCATGGGGGCTCAGCCTGAGGCCGTGACCAATGCTATTACACCTTCCATGTTACGTAACATCTGTGCCATGATGCAGCCTGGTGAATATTTGAGAGGTAATGATGGCACAAAATTTCTTATTGGTCTAGTGCATAAAGGGTATTTTCATGAGTTCTAGTGATGATATTTTTTCTAATGCTAACCTTTTGCCTAGTGTTATTGAGCATGTGTTGCAGGATTTTGAGGACATGTTTCCCGATGAGATGCCTAGTGGGTTACCTTATTTGAGGGGGATTGAGCATCAGATAGATTTTGTCCCGAGGTCCCAAATCCCAAACAAGCCAGCCTACCAGAGCAACCCGAAGGACACCAAAGAGCTGCAGCGTCAAGTGGATGAGCTGCTAAATAAAAGCTTGGTTCGTGAGATTCTGAGCCGGTGTGCCGTACCAGTGATTCTTGTACCAAAAAAGGACAGAACATGGAGGATGTGTGATAATTGTCGTGCAGTTAACAAGATAACAGTAAAGTATCATCATCCTATTCCTCGATTATATGACATGCTAGATGAGTTAAGTAGTTCTTGTGTCTTTTCAAAGATAGATCTTAGGTCCAGTTATCACCAAATTCATATGAAACCGGGCGATGAGTGGAAAACTGCATTCAAGACCAAGTTTATTCTGTATGAATAGCTGGTGATGCCCTTTGGCCTCTCCAACGCGCCTAGCACATTCATGAGGTTAATGAACCATCTACTCATGCTGTTTATCAATAAGGTTGTGGTCATCTATTTGGATGATATATTGATCTATAGCAAGTCATTAGATGATCATGTGGGACACTTGAGGTAAGTATGTGAACTGCTAAGGATTGAAAAGCTTTATGCAAACTTTAAGAAGTTTGCTTTTTATGTCGAGAAGGTTGTCTTTCTGGGCTTTGTAGTTAGTGCTAACGGTGTAGAGATTAATGAGTCTAAGGTTGAAGCCATTATAGATTGGCCTACTCCTACTATTGTGTCTCATGTTAGGAGTTTTCATGGCCTAGCTAGTTTCTTAGGTGCTTTGTGAGGGACTTTAGCACCATAGCAGCACCACTCACTGAGTTGGTGAAGAAAGACCAGCCATTTGTACAGGGAGAGCCTCAAGAGTTCCAAGAGCTGAAGCATAGGCTTAGGACTGCCCCATCATTGCAATTGCCTGACTTTAGCAAGGCGTTCGAGATCGAGTGTGATGCCTCGGGGGTTGGGATAAGAGGAGTTCTTATGCAATATGGGAAGCTTATATCTTACTTCAGTGAGAAGATGAAGGGTGCAGCCTAGAATTACTCCACGTATGACAAGGAGCTGTATGCTCTAGTGAGAGCTTTAGCCCGTTGGCAGAATTACTCCACGTATGACAAGGAGTTGTATGCTCTAGTGAGAGCTTTAGCCCGTTGGCAGCATTATCTATGGCCTAGGGAGTTCGTAATTAGGAGTGATCATGAGTCACTCAAGCATCTTAGAGGCCAAGAGAAGCTGAATAGGAGGCATGCCAAGTAGGCAGAAGTCATTGAGAGTTTCTTTTATGTAATTCATTACAAGAAAGGAAAAGAGAATGTCGTAGCCGACACACTTTCTAGGAAGTTTGCCTTAGCTACCACTCCTGATTCTAAGCTCATGGGTTTTGAGAGCATCAAGTAGATGTATGAGCATGACCCTATACTTAAGGGAATTTATGATGCCATTGTGAGTGGAGAACGATTGGACAAGTACCAATAGGTAGATGGCTACATTTTTAAGAAGGGGAGAGTGTGCATACCCGAGTCCTCAAGAAAGTTGTTGGTGTGTGAGGCACATTCTGGGGGCTTGATGGGTCACATTGTAGTGGGAAAGAACTTGGCTATTCTAGATGAGCAGTTCCATTGGCCTAAGATGAGGCGTGATGTGGAGCGCTTTTGCAGTGCTTGTTTACACTGTAAGCAGGCTAAGTCTAGGTCGAGTTCCTATAGATTGTATACACCCTTTTCTTTTCCTGCTATCCCGTGGGTGGATATTTCTATGGACTTTGTCATGGGGTTGCCAAGGTCTACGGGGGGACATGACAACATTTATGTTGTCGTTGATCGATTTTCTAAGATTGATCACTTCATACCATGTGAGAAGTGTGATGAAGTACAACATGCTGCTTCTTTGTTTATTGATCATGTGTTAAAGATACATGGGGTGCCTCGTACGATTGTTAGTGATAGGGACTCTAAGTTCCTGAGCCATTTTTAGAAGTGTTTGTGGGGAGAACTTGGCACCAAGTTATTGTTTTCTACGTCTCACCACCCTCAGACGGATGGGCAAACTGAGGTTGTTAACCGAACCTTGAGAGCTCTACTTCTAGCTACGACCAAAGGTAAGGCGGGGACGTGGGTTGATAGGTTACCGATTATGGAGTTTGCATATTATCATACTTTGCATATAATGATAGGTATGACTCCATTTGAGTGTGTTTATGGCTTTAATCCTTTGATTCCACTTGATCTTACCCCTTTTCCTAGAGATGCAATTGTTAGTGTTGAAAGAGCAAGGTAGCCACGTTGCTTGAGCTTCATGCTAAGGTGAGGAAAAGCTTGGAGGAAGCCTTTGCTAGAGTGGCGTCCAAGAAGAAAAAAGGTGGAATAAGCTGGAGTTGAAGAAGGGTGATTGGGTTTGGGTGCACTTTCGAAAGGAGAGGTTCCCGAGCCATAGAAAAGGGAAGCTAGCCTCGAGGGAAGATGGTCCATTCCAAGTGCCATCAGGGATCAACAATGATGCCTATGTGATAGATTTTCCAGGCAAGTACAATGTGTTTAATGCATTCACTGTTGCTGACTTGACACCTTGTGTTGCATGTATTGATGTTGTGGTAGATGATGTTGTGATTTCGAGGACGAAATCTTCTCAAGAAGGGGAGGATGAAGTGCCTTCGAGACCATTCACGCGGAGTCAAGCAAATGAGATTCAAGATGTGGACCTACACTTGGTGTGGAAAAGCATGGAAGGAGAGAGCTCCGGAGAAGAGTTGAAGGTGCACTGCTTCAACACCAGTGAGGGCGGACCGCCCCAGACACAGGGTGGAGCGCCCCAGAGCTTCTTTGAACCTATAGCTCTCTAGATCACACCGGGCGGGCCGCCCATGAGCCAAGGCGCCCATGTCCAAATATTCCAAAAAATGACTAAGTATTGAACCGACAACGCTCTGAAGTTGCCAGGGCGGAGTGCCCCGGAGATAGGGCGGAGTGCCTAGTCAGCCCACCTGAGAAGAGTGCTCTCTGCTGATGCCAAGGCTGGCTGCCTCCCACCCCAGGGCGGACTGCACACCTGCAGTTTCCTATGATGGGAATTAGACTGTTATTTGATACTTCATACTTTATTGACTCTGTATGGTCTTTTTTATTTAGCCAACTTGTGGCTACTTTTAAAATACTTAGACGTGCAGGGTAAACCTATATAACCCATGCTTAGGCCTTTATTTCATTAGTTAGAATCCACATGATATTGAACGTGAGTTTTCTCTCAAAGAACACAAACCCTAGGAAACTTGTTCCTTTTTGGCTAATCAAATTTAACTTCTTTCCTCTTGATCAAACTGTTTGCAAGAAGCCTTGTCTTCTTGAGGATTGTTTATGTAGTATAGGTTCTTCACTTCTACTCAAGAAGTAACCAGATTCTCTCTTAGTTATTGCTTGAGCAAGTCGAAATTGTGTCTTAATTCTATCTAGTTTTCTTGTTTCCGCAATTTTGCTTACATCATGTCATATCCCCTTACCTAAGCCTGGTTAAACTCCACCTAAAGCTTATCTAACTTGCTACAATGTAAGAACTTTATAATGAACCATCGAATAAGCTCCCTAAGTAAGTCTCGGAGAACTAGCTTCCCTAGACCTCCGAAGAGATATCCACAAACTCTTGCCAGGACATGTTGTTAGCTGCAAAACACTTTAATCCAATCCATAATTGCCAAGGTAATCCAAATGTGTCAACAACTTCTGGAAAGTATCAAGGAGCTCCTATAGGTCTTTACAACTAACATGAACCCTAAAAGTATGTGGCCCAAATCTTCTGAACCTAAGCAATCTCCTTATATCAAAACTGGTGCTATAGCTTAACCAACCGTCATAATCTGCCCAACTTGGGTTGCAATATCAATGACACAAGCAGGAGTCTACAAACCCAAAACTATCTGCTGTTCAGGTGGAAGTATAGATGGCATCTGGGTAGTCGCTCTCGCAGCACCATGAGAAGCGACTGAAGGCACTGGTGCCCCCTATGGTGCTGAAGTTGGAAGAATACCTAATAGTCTCAACAATGCATCATGTTGTTCCGCAGTAGTGATAATATCCTTGCCATGAACTTGCCATGAACTGGGACATCCTAAACCTCAGGTGCCTTAAGTTGATCCTCAGAACTACCTAGGTCCTTATCTGAACACCTCTACTAGCAGCAAGGGAAGCTCTAGGCCCTGGCGATACAGTTGGCAGAGCCTTAGCACCACGACTTCCTCTACTATGACCTCTTTGTTTGTCTTTAATTTGTCCTCTATGAGCAATTAGTACCGCAGTTACCTACTTTGGTACCACCAAAAATGCCACTGTAGATGAATGAGTCCTCACCCTTGTTTCACAATCTTTTAGCTACCAATGTGGAACTTTATTCATTTACACAACTGAATAATCTAAACACAACGGCAAAATAGAAAGCTTGGTAATCCTACCACAGTATAAGTAGGTACTTTATCCTCAAAACAATTCCAATTTAGAGATCTTTAAACTTGTACACATCCTCTCTCTCTTTAATTTTTTGGACCCAGACTTCATTCTATGCTCATATTTGAGTTTCTTAATTTTTACATGTCAGGGTAAACCAGCATTATCCTAATGAAATTTAAGCATTAGACGAGATAAATCTGAAAAAAGAAAACGATAATGACTGTCAGTGGGAATTATTAGTAGATACACAGCTTCAAAAATCAAGAAGTGCTACTTAAAAGGATAACATAATTAAAAGAGACAAAAGTGAATTAAATTACTATAGTACATTTCTTGCTCACTTGCTGTCAGATAACTATAATTGGACCACGTACTTTATGTTAATCATGAGTCTAATGAGAAATGGTTTCATAATTAGCATTTTCATTCAACAATCTTAATATAAGTTGACATTGTCTATTAGTTATTTGTTTGTGGAGACTTAATTATCACCTTACTCAACCTCAGATATTTCAGTGCAGATTGATTGACTCTTGATTGCATTTGCAGTAATCACCTTAGGATTAAGTTAGATTTTCTAAACTTCTATTGCTTTACTAGGTCTGCGCTTTGCATTTTGCACCACAATGGTTTGACGAGGGCCCACGGACAACCAAATATGTGTATAGGTTTAACAGACACTGAACATCTATTTGACTTCTCGAAAATTTTAAGTTTATTTAACAAACAAGCATATGCATGTTCAATTTTATAGCGTTCTATTAAGCCAAATTGTGCATCCTAATATATTTAAGGCCTAATATATTCATAGCGTTCTATTAAGCCAAAGTATGCATCCTAATCTCTATATATATATATATATATATGTTAAAAGGAGTGTTGTAGCCAACTATATTTAGTCAAGTGTTAAAGCTTGATTGGAACACCTATTGTTAGTTAGGACAAAAACAAACTAAATTCAGGTAATTAGTTGGTAGTTTCTCAAAATTTAAAATGTTTGTTAGCTTTAAATTTTAAAAAAAGAGTGAGAAAATAATTTATGTTATGCACGGGTCAGTTTTGAATCCGAATTTCAAGTAAGTTGGTTACGTCCTACCATTAACATATTTAGATTGATTTGTCATCTTAATCTTCAGATTATAAAGGATTCTATCTATTTTATCTAAACTAAAAATTAGGAAAGATCTTACTAATTTTTACATTTAAATTAAAAAAACAGAATAATGTAGTTTTCGCTTATTTTTGTGGTGATAAGTTAGTAAAAGAACGTGGGTAATGAATAACAACATGGGTAGTTTTAGATAAGAACATGGGTTAGTTAAATTAAAACTCCATGTGTTTAGCCGTGTGGTTAAAACTTTTATATTATATTGGAAATAACTTAAATTCTATTGGGATAAATTGATTAATTAAGTTGAATATTTAATAAAAGTTCTCTTATCCTTGAAATTCTATCTTTTACACGATGAAGAAGTTTTATCCCACTTCCCACCACTAAAATATAGGAGTCCACTAATTAGGATGACGGTTTTATATAACTTCCCATACAAAAATATAGGAGATCACAAGTTATTTGGAAGGAGAAGTTACTTGGAAGTTAATTTTTTTCCTCTTAAGTCTAAGTTGTTACACAGTTTTTCAATCAATCATTTCCTTAGCAGATTTAATTTGTTAATTACGAGATAGAATTTCAACAACCTGCACTTTTGTATATAGCCAATCTTTGTAACGTGGATTTTCGCTGATAATAGGAGTCCATTTTGTAAGTGTCTGTTAAGAGATTTTGGCTCATAATTATACGAGCCTTCTGCACGAAGTTATGTTGCAACTCTTAAGTCATGAATCAAGAGAACTATATATTTTATGTCTCTTAGATATATACTTTGGCTAGAGTTTTTGGATAGTTGATACATTATATAATTCATCATTATGCTTGTGAGATCAAAAGTTTAATAATCGCTTACTTTTTCCGTGTACATTGTGCAGGACAATGCAAATCTATCTCCTCAATTTGATGAGAAGGTTTTAGAACCATCAAGCAGTTTGAGAAGTCAACGATACAACTCCTCATTCGACTATACAGGGGTGATGATGTTTAAGATGTTGAATTTCATCTTTTGTTTCTTAAAAATTGAAATATCATGAAAATATTGTTATCAATAAAATTATGAAAATATTTCTGAAGTCGAACATAAATTTTCTATTTCTTAGATATGTAGTTTGGCTAGATTGTTGGATAGTTGATGCTTTATATATTTTAATATTATGCTTTTGTGAAATCTAAAATTTGTTAATTTGCCTACTTTTTTGGTGTACTTTGTACAGGACATTGCAAATTTATATCCTAGATATGATGAGATGGTTTTAGAACCATCAAGAAGTTTGAGAAGTCAATGATACATCTTTTACTGTACATGCGGTGATGATGTTTAAGGTATTGAATTTCATGTTGCGTTTTTTAAAAGTTGAAATATTATGAAAATATTGTTATAACAAAATTATGAATTATGATTTTTGATAAGACATTCTTGGAGTCTGAAAGTCTTATTTTCTTCTTTTTTTAATTTTCAATGCTAAAATGTAAGTGATACAACAGAAGGTATATGATGTCTTTTTCTTTAACTCCTTTATTTTTGGAAACTTCTTTTGACTAAAATGTGATAGTTTGGGAAAGTAATCACAAATTTATTACAAAATTTATAAGGTACAGTTAGATTACAAGAAGCATTATTATAATTACTCTCTTAATTTCTTCACCTTTTTTTTTTCTTCCTTATGGGGATTAAAGAAGAAGTAATCTGGAAACGGAATACTGTTCGAGGCAAAGAAATATGCATGATGGTAGGGCACTAATGAGATATGAAATGTTATATTTCTTATTGAAAAAGCTTTGTTAATAATTTCTTATAGGTTATGCTTTACAGAAGAGCAAAAATGTATCATGAGTACATGCAGTTGGTCCTATTATTCCCCCACAGTGTCTCTCATAATCTTTTCACCTCATGGATAGATTTAGCTGCATCCATTAAGTGTATGTATTTATTACTTTGACAACAACACATATGATGTATGTATTTACTTATAAATGTGTATGCAGGTTTGAAATACTACTTTGGAAAGCCCAAAAAAGATAGAATATATATGTGAATCGTCCATGTAGTAGACGTATGAGGCATATTTAATCTCACACTACTAAAATTTGTTTAATTTACTTGGAATAGCGAGCTGGTAATTAACTCATTTGTCTTTCTTTTTTTTTTTTTTTTTTTTTTTTTAAATTTTAGGCAGAATACTTCTTTATAGTTTTCTTTTGCTTCTGTTACATTGGAGAACGATGATGAATTATTGAAATATTGGAGCGTTAAATATTTTTGGACTTCTTCAATTGAGTAAATTTTTATTTTTCTAAAATAGAGTTGATTTTATATTACAAGACAAACCGTTCCTTTGTACTTTGCTTTATTCTCCTCACCTTTTTCTTTTCTTGATATGTTTATTTTTTTTTAGCTTAGATGACGAAACAAGCTTTGTGGACTTGCACCCGATTAGTTGTTGGATATATACACTACAAAAGTTCAAAACTCTTGATAGAATAAGTTTGGGGTGAAGGAAAAAGAAGAAAAAATATTTTCTCTTCTCCCAAATACTTATGTTTTTACATTTTTTTTGGCAGCATCATTATCATTTATTTCGATAGGATTATTAGATATATATTTTTGATTTCGGGAAAGAGTAAGTAGTAGTATCTCCACTAGTTAATTGTTGAAGTGAAGCATAGTTTCTGATATGAAATATCCTCAAAAGGTGAGTCAAATGTAGTTGAAATGCAAGTACATTTCCTTTGTTATTTATACTCACTATATCTGAAGTGCTGATTTAGGGAACCATCAATTAGGTTGTTCTCAAGAACAAATTAATTGAAGTTTTAGCATGAATTTACTTTGTTATTCTTAATATTCGAATAATAGGAATCTCATTTATTATTCTGTTTTCATACTTTTTGCTTTATATTGATCTACATTCCTCATTTCTTTTATCATATTATTTGAGTCATGAGTAGGCAGGTCAGTTGAAGTAAGTGAAAGTAGAGTGAGTTTTTAGGAAAATACTACAAAAAATTAATATTGAGAACAATTGATTAAATATAAAGATACAAGACTTAAGATCATCATCCAAGATTAACGAATGACCAACACATTTTCATCATCTAACTTCCTAAGGTGAAAGTAGTTGTGTATGCCAAGTGGTGGCAGCAATACTAATGGAAAGCCTAAGACAAAAGTAATCTTGCTAGAAGATTTAAAATTAATCTTAAGTTTTAGAATTTTAAATTTCGATTCTGGATAATTATAGATTTGGTTATTGCAGATTTTTTTTTGTTAGAGCTTACAAGTTGGACTACTACTACTACTACTTCTTCTTCTTGAGAATAAAAATCTAAATAAAATAACTTCAATTTTTTTACTTTGGATAAAACTAAATTGCAATATCGAAAGAAAATGTTATTTCTATTATGATAATATTAGTTCAATGAAGAGTTTTATTTAAATTATCAAGAAGAGAAACATATTAAGTTATATTAAAAGCAGAATTGTGGACAAAGTATTAAGTAGGGGACAAACAAATAAAAAAGACATGTTAGCAAGTAAAAATATTAAATAGTAGATTAATCCAATAAGTAGAAATGAGGAATACAAAAGTAATTTTTTCATACAGAGAAGTTACTTCAGATATGATTTGTTTCATCTACTTTCACAGATATAACAGTTGAAATTTTGTTAGAGCGATATGATATAATATAGTTAAAAATATCACATCATAACTTGATTTGATTAATAACATTCTTTCGCTTCTAAATCTTATGCCTCAGTTTATGTTTGCGCTTTTCCCTTCTAATTATTGGTTAAGGCTTTTTGAAATATTATTACGTTTGAATAATTGTGTTTCAAGACTCAATAATGAAACTTTAATATGTTTACTTTGATATATAAATTGACATAATTACTTATTTTTCTTATATATTTTCCTCCGCGCATCGCGCGGGTACTATACTAGTATGTTTAAGGCCAATGGTTTTAACTTAGCGGCTGACTTTTCTGAGGAGTTACTATAACTTTTCTGAGGAGTTACTAAATACATGGAACAGTTACTAATGTAACGAACAAAATTTGTGGTTTTAATGTAGTATAGTATTTGTGTGGCTATAAATAAATTTTATTGAAGTTAAAATTGAAAATATAAGTCATTCTTCTTCTCCAAAGGATTATTTAAAAAAAAAAACTAAAAAGGAACAAGTTTAAATTAACTGAAACGGCGGTAGAAAAATAATACATTTTTGTTAAATCAACGTAATCTATGTAAATTAAGTTTTTAAATTTTGATTATCACCATCATATTTCTTCTAAAAAACGATAACCCTATTTATCGAAACCAATTGTTTAATATTTAGGGAAACAAAATAAAAACAAAATGTTATTAAATTTCATGTGTCGTCATCCAACTTTCAAGTTTCTAAATGTCACTATTTTTTGTTTGTTACCCAAAAATCATTCAGCTTTCCTCTATATAACACAAAAGTAATTTCGCCCGAAGCTAGTACTTGAAAATGATGACCTAGATGTTAAAATGATTTTTTTTCTTAATTACATTGGGTTCAATCAATAATCCAGATACCCATATTAATTTAACCCAACCCGGATAATGATTATTAAAACAAGAAGACCCATTCTTTTTCTTAAATAATTTCTTCCTCCCAAATCTCTCTTCGTTACTTCCTCTGCTAAGGCTAGAATGTCAAATATTATGTAATTTGTGATTTCCAATTATGTTATGAAATATTAAGATGTTATAATGTGTTAAGATTAGAAGTTGTTGTGCTTCTATTTGATAATTTGTTGTCATTGAGCAGGATAGCACAAAAAAAAAAAAAAAAACACAAAATAGCTACACCAATAACCCCAAAAAAATAAAAAATAAATAAAACCTAGTAATTTGAGTGTGTAAAATTTGTATGAGCTTTGGACAATTGGGTCGGATTTTTAGTATGGGTCAAGAAAAGGGTTTAATACATTAATTCTATTTAATCAAAATTATATACTCTTGAGTTATGACTGTCATTTTCAGGTGATAGTTTACAGTTTCGGGAAAAGTTACTTTTGTGTAACTTAGAGGGAATCTGGATGATTTTGATGTAACAAAAGAAAGAATAGTGATTTTTGGATAACAAACATTAAAGTTGGAACCACCAATAAAATTTACTCTCAATAGTTTACTGGGATTTTTTCATAACTATCTACTATAAAAGACTTAATTTTACTACATACCACAATTATATGGTACCATAAACAAATTACAAATATACCATATTCTTGAAGTATCCCTTAAATTAAGGAAAATACGAAGGAAGACATAAAATATCTTCTTCCCTCAATTGCAGATTTTGAGGTAAATTATTTTGCCAATAAAATACCGTTCTTCTCCATTGCTTCGGCAAACATTGAATCGTAATTTTAGAATATAAATGAAAAATATGCCAGCTTTGATACTAGTGCATATGTAGTATACTCTGTTTTAAAAGGCAGTTTTGGGACTCGTCCGGACTCGCCTTGAGGCGGGGCACTTGCAAAACGCCATGAGACTCTCGAGCGGGGCTTAGATCCGTGAGGCTTACGCTTCAAGCACCCGACGATGCGCCCAACGCTCGAGACTCGCCTAGTAGAACCTATGCAAATGATCGGTCTAATTCCCTAATTAAGATTGTTCATCATAATTTTCTTTAAAATTGAAGTTATATTTATCTATAGAAATTCAAAAATTGAATATAACTCAATTAATGAGACATAATATTACATGTATTACAATTGTGAATATCATAAGGGTGAATATCATCTGTATACTTAATCTAAAAATGCATAGCCGATGTTTATAATATCATCACTTGTTATTGGTCTTCATGTTCTATTTTTGTCACTCAAAATTGTTAGACTTCAATTATTTTGCAACTTAGAAGCAATTTTATATTTATCAATGAACAATTAATGTTTTAAATTATAATAGTAATAAATTTTATTGTTTATTCACTTTTTATATTAACAAATTTTTATTTTTAATTGTTTGAAAGTTAATGCCTTATGGTTTATTTTTATCTCATAAAAACTGTAGCATTATTCAATTTTTTATATTTGTTAAAAATGTTAGATCTTTTGTTACTATAATCTTTTTTCTTGTTTTTAATTTTCTTAATTTTTTTGTACTTTTGATATTTTTTGGCTCATTATACTATTTTATTAATTTAAAATTAATTAAAAAATGAGATCCATGGGACTTACGTCCCATGTCTCGGGGCTTACTGATAAGAATCAAACGCGGAAAAAGTAAAAGATAGGAACGAGACGTAACTCGATCACTAATCCCAAGTAGCAATGGAGAACTAGTTCCGTTACACCCCGAGAGAAGGCCAAGAACACCTACGCTAGGCAACTACCCTCGAGCCAACTAGGACCCGCAAATAGAATGATCGGGGCGGGGTTGTTGTGCAACTAGAATCCACTAGATGTAAACAAGTCCCAAACTCAAGGTTGGTTTTCATAAACCCAAAGAGTAACACTCTTCACAATATTCAATCATTCATCTAAACAAGCTAAATGTAAAATAAGCTATACTTGGGTTTTTATAGTGTTCCTCAAGTTTACACAATAGCAAAAATACCCTTACTAATAAGGTTCATCAAATAAGCCACGTAGGGCAAAACAGTAAAAGAAGCATAAATCCAGCAGCTGGGAGGGGCGCCTAGATGCAGGAGGCCTCCTGCAGGCGGGGGCCTGGCTAGACGGGGCGCCTGTGCAATTTGCATCCTTGTGCAGTGAGGTCTCTAGGCGGGGCGTCTGGGCTAGGCGGGGCGCCTGGATGTGCTGGGCCTCCCTCCTCCTCCTTAGGCGTGGGGCCTAAAGCTGAAGCCATCCGAAACACTTCCAAAGCTCTTGACTTCAAGTCCTTTGTATCTTCCAAGCTCGGCACATGTTGGAAAGTGTCTTGGCTCGTTTGGATCTTATCATCCTCCCCTTCTTGAGAAGATTTCGTCCTCGAAATCAAAGCATTCACGTCCATGGCATCATCTCTTCGAGGTGCCCAAAGCTCTCCTCCCTTGTAACTCTTGATCGTCACTTTGACATAGGTCTCTTCCAAGATCTCCCTTGCCTTATCATGGAGCTTAGAACCTACAAGCAACGACAAGCAAACACAAGATTTCCTACTTTGAAAGTAGGTTAGTGCAAGAAGTGTGAAAAACACACTCTTGTGATATAACCAAGCATCAATGTTAAGAACAAATACCAAATCTCCAATGAGATCATCAAGTGCTTGGTTCAATGAGAATATGCATGCAACACAATAAGGAGAAAATAGGTCATGGGAACATAGAAAATGCAAGATCAAGCTATCAAAATCCCCTTGAACCTTAAGCTCAAATCAACAAGCCAATCCCTCCTCAAAGTGTGATCAACATGTGGAGTGGAGCGAGTCAGATAACCCATCATGCAAGTAACATCAAGTACTCCACTCCCCTTCTTTAGAGCACATTTACTCACACCAAGGGATTCCATTTCACCTCCCATTTCATCACTTAAGCAACCCGTCTCAAAAGACAAACTATCAAAAAAGGTATTGATAATGGCCTCTTCTTCATCATAACCCAAACAAGCAATAGTAGGGTCACTCAAAGAGTCATTTAACTCATTCAAAACCTCACACAATGGGTTGCCTAAGGGGTCAAACCCTTCACACCATGGGGTTTCCATTTGACTAACCACCCTAGTCCGATACAAGTCCTTACCATTAATGAGAATGCCTTCAAACATGGGATTAGTAAAAACATGCATCTCAACATCATGATCAAGCATAGACAAGTTATCAAGACTAGGTTCACTTGAGGAGTCATCATAGACAACTTTGCCCAATTCATGCAATTTGGACTCCTCAATGTCACTATCATCCTCACCACAACACATAGACCCACCAAATAGAAGCATATCAACAAGGGTATGATTAACTATCTCATCTTTCCCTTTATCAAAGATTGGCGGTGTGTCATAGCAAGGGTCACATTCATTGTCAACTATCAAGTCCACACTAGTGAGAGATTCATTGACCAATGAGCTCACATCATGATGTGGCATAGCAAGGCTCTCAACTAATGTCACACAAGCACACACAAGTTGACTTTTAGACTCTTCACTAGTGGCATATTCACTAGATGCAACACAAGCACCAACTAGTGTTGAGTCATCACAAGACAAATAGCTAGTGGATTCATGAAAAGGTGGAGCAACACTTACATTTGTAGTTCTCCCTTGATCACTCACAAGGCTTGAAGTGTCATGCGCGACTCCTTCTTCATGAAGCTCACATTGAGAATTTTTCTCCTCTTGTCTTTCCTTCCAAGCACATGGTTGAGGCTCCAATGGCTTGTCTTCATTTGTACCTACACAAGAGCTTACACAAGAAAAAGTAGAAGATGAAGAATTGTTAGAACAATGGGTGCTCTCACTCTCAATTTTTCTTTCCTCACCTCTCTTCTCTCTCAATTTTACCTCATGGTCAAGTGTAGTGTGTGGTGACAATCCACTCACATCACTCCTCAATTCCTCTCCTTTTTCCTCTCTTAGATTGTCACCGGTCACTCCCTCACTTCTCTCTCATTTGAAGTGGAGTGACACTCATTTTCATCATGCTTTGGCAAGACAACAAGATTGTTTGCCTCGGGCTCAAGTACAATGGGTGACTTGGCTTTAGCCGCTTCCCTTTGATCATTCTCCATCTCCTCTTCCATGAGAACGGTACCCAAACTCCTCCTAACCATCAAGAACATTTGAGGGCCATCTCCTTCCTCTATACCCTCCTCACAAGCAATCTCAATCTCCTCATCCTCCTCATCTTCGGGATCACTCTCTTGCTCATATACCAAATTTCCTACCACAACCGTGGTTCTTTTTGTAGGACAATCTTTAGCAATATGGCCATACCCCTTACACTTATAGCATTGAGTAGAAGTGGAAGTAGAATTGCTCAAGTGGGTTTTAGAATTACCTCCCAATGGTGGTGTAGACGTCTCATATGTTCTCTTCACTTCTTTGCTAGCACTTGCACCACTTGCACTTGAGAAGTTTGCATTTGGAGTCTTCTACTCCTTTGGTTGGCTCACCGGAGTAGGATTTCTACTCTTGTAACGGTTGGACTTTTCTCCATTAAGCCATTGCTCGGCTTCAATTGCGGCTTCCAATAGATCTTGGAGTGAAGGATACGAATGCAAACTCAATTGAGAAGCTATACCATAGCTCAAGCCATTTTTGAAACGGATCATGGCTTGCTCTTCGTCCTCGGTTTTCATATCCAATGCCATCCGGGTCTTCTCAAACTCATCATAGTACTCATGAACCGTCTTGACACCTTGCTTTAGATTATAAAGCTTCTTGAGTTGCGCTTGACGATACCTAGGAGTCACATACTTGGTGTTCATGAGGTCCTTCAACTCATTCCAAGTCACATTCACATGCACACCCGCTCTCCTTCTTGTCCTCTTTGTGGACTCCCACCAAGTAGAAGCATAAGACTCAAAGGATGAAATAGCATAAGTACCTTTCTTCTCATCGGTCATCTCATTTGTGTCAAACACCCTCTCCATGAGTAGTACCCATTCCATGTATGCCTCCGGATCACAAGTTCCCTTAAAGATCGGAAGATTAAGCTTCACACTATTGAGATTGTTAAGATCACGACCACCATGGTAAGGCTCCGGTTGGCCTCCATAAGGGTCTTCATTCACACCATACTCCCTTCTAGCATTTCCACCAACATACCCCATAGGTGGCCTTCGACCTCGGCCCCTACCTCTATCCACATTTCGTCCCCAATTCATTTGCCTTCTAGGTTGATAAGGAGCATCATACCCATAGGCTTCATCAACATACTCGGCCTCCTCCTCTTCTCGAGCCTCAACAACTTGCTCAAGAGGTGGGACAAATCTAACGGGTCTTTGACGTGGAGCATTTCCTTGGGGATTGCCCAAGTTGTGGGGATTGCCCACGGGTTGGGTATTGCCCAACATACACTCTTGAAGAGCTTCAACTTTCTTTTGTTCATATCTTTTGGTTACCTCGGTAAAGTGTCCGGGAGTCATAGGAGTGCTATGACTTGTGCCTTCTCCGGATTCAATTTGGACACTCGGGGTCCTCCTCTCAATGGCTTCAATCCTCAAGCTCATACTATCCAATTTGGCAAGGATAGTAGCAAGGGCAATATTAGCAAATTCTTCTCCTTCGGTGGACATTGTACCTACAAGAAGAGCAAACGTTAGTGAAATCACCTCACACACACCCTCACGTGTATAGCACTCGGTTCACTCGTTTAGTGGTGGTGGATATTTCACTCGGACTTGAGTACTAAAGCTTCAAGTAGTTGGAAAACAATCCTCAACTCAATCACTCAACTCACAAGTCAAGTGTACTCCGGGGTGAGTGGAGTTAACATGACTCGATGTACGATAAGCAATTTAGAGTAAGGACTTGAGTCAAAGGATTCTACGGATCTTCTTGGAGTTCTACTCTCCAACTAAGGCACGAATAACCTAAAAGCAATGAAAGATTAGTGCTAATTAAGTAGAAAGATTACTTAGATAGGCACTAATTAGAGGTTAGGCAACAAAGGAACAAGCAAACCTAGAAGAAACTACCCAAATTCAACCCTTCAGGGGTCAGGCGGAGCGCCCAAAGGTGTGGGGCGGAGCGCCTGAAAAATGGGGCAGTGGGGTTGGGCAGGCGGAGCGCCTGGACGAAGAACAAGTCAGGCGGGGCGCCCAAAGTGTAGGCGGAACGCCTGGACGAAGAACACCTGGGTTTTTCCACTCCGTGTTCTTCGTTTTCAATCCAATTTCTAGGTCGATTCCAATGTGTTTTGGCCAAATTCAAGGTACCCAAAGTTGTTCCTTGATACAACCTTCAAAACTCAATCAATTTCACACCCAAACAACCAACAAACAAGGTTCAATCGAGATTCAAAGTTTTCAAGTTTGGGGTTTTATCAAGGGTTTCAGGGTTCAAAGGTGGGTTTCGATTCTTCAAAAACAATGTTACCGAACTCCGAATCACACGAAACTTGTTGTAATTGATTCGTTTTTCCAAGGAGATCAAACCTCGGTAATCAATTCCAAAACCCTACAATCACACAACCCAAAATCAATTAAATTCATCAAGAACAAGGGTTTGGGAGGGTTTTAACAATATTTGGGGTTTCAATTTTTCAATCCAATCCAATCCAAACAATTTTGGTACCCAAACATCGAGTTTTCAACAAGGATTAAGAATCTATAACACCCACTTCAAGAATCGAACACACCAAAAAGTTACACAAATTTTTGAATTTTTGAGTATTTCAATTTTTTTGTAATTTTCTTCTTTCAATAACTTCAACAACAAGAAATCTGAAGAAACTAACCTAAGCACGAAGAATCAAGGGTCGGGGTTCG
Source organism: Petunia x hybrida (assembly GCA_037355625.1). Classification (NCBI taxonomy): domain Eukaryota; kingdom Viridiplantae; phylum Streptophyta; class Magnoliopsida; order Solanales; family Solanaceae; genus Petunia; species Petunia x hybrida. The sequence goes on along the minus strand of JBBBVM010000152.1, from coordinate 3,543,151 downwards.
TAGGAACGATACCCGAACCTTGCTCTGATACCAAACTGATAAGAATCAAACGCGGAAAAAGTAAAAGATAGGAACGAGACGTAACTCGATCACTAATCCCAAGTAGCAACGGAGAACTAGTTCCATTACACCCCGAGAGAAGGCCAAGAACACCTATGCTAGGCAACTACCCTCGAGCCAACTAGGACCCGCAAGTAGAATGATCGGGGCGGGGTTGTTGTGCAACTAGAATCCACTAGATGTAAACAAGTCCCAAACTCAAGGTTGGTTTTCATAAACCCAAAGAGTAACAATCTTCACAATATTCAATCATTCATCTAAACAAGCTAAATGTAAAATAAGCTATACTTGGGTTTTTATAGTGTTCCCCAAGTTTACACAATAACAAAAATACCCTTACTAATAAGGTTCATCAAATAAGCCACGTAGGGCAAAACAGTAAAAGAAGCATAAATCTAGCAGCTGGGAGGGGCGCCTGAGCTGGGAGGGGCGCCTAGATGCAGGAGGCCTCCATCAGGCGGGCGCCTGGCTAGGCGGGGCGCCTGTGCAATTTGCATCCTTGTGCAGTGAGGTCTCTAGGCGAGGTGCCTGGGCTAGGCGGGGCGCCTGGATGTGCTGGGCCTCCCTCCTCCTCCTTAGGCGTAGGGCCTAAAGCTGAAGCCATCCGAAACACTTCCAAAGCTCTTGACTTCAAGTCCTTTGTATCTTCCAAGCTCGGCACACGTTGGAAAGTGTCTTGGCTCGTTTGGATCTTATCACTTACGCCTCGCCTCATTGTAAGTAAAACGCCTTGCCTTGTGCCCCCGCCTCTTAAAACATTGGTATTATATTGCATGCAGATTATATGTTACATTATATAAGTTGTTTATACTTATAATACTTAAGTAGTATATTACTATCATGTAATTAAGTAGTATATTTTTGTGATGCAAATTATATATTAGTATAAAAGTAGTATATTTGAAATTCAGTATAAAAGTAGTTTATTTGAAATTAATTTAGTATGAAAGTGTTATATTATATTCCTATATCAAACCAAATATATACCATTAGTATATTAAAATACTTGCACATTATGTCACATATGTTCTATTAATATAGTATTTGAAGATAACGATATAATAGTTATATATATGTTGAGAGAAAGAGGTTTGGTGAGAGAAGGGGGAGATAAAATTTTCGTTGGAGAATAGCGGGAAGAGATAAGTTTGGTGGAGGGGTTTTAGGAATTTAGAAAAGGGTTTTTTTACCCATATATACAAATATACACCCCTAATTACATAAAAAATAACAACATTTCTAAAATTACCAGACATAGCAATATTTTTTTAGCATATTTTAACTACACTTGCACCCCACTCTCCTAACAACCCTAAAATATTTTCTCCACTTCCCCAAACCAAATCAGCCGCCACCCATACAACTCCACCACCACAACCACCGACCCAAACACAAACAGAGCCACCACCACCGCTGGAATCTCCACCGGAAAAATACCCATCTTCGAAGACACCCATTCCTTGTTTCTCCTTTGTTCTCTCTAACTCCCAGACCAAAGATCAAAAGGGACGGGGTCCCGATCCAAATCCCCTCTCTCAATTCATACCAGTAAAAGGGAGTAGATGGAAAGGGGAAATGCGAGCAGAGGTTCAACAACAGTATCCAAATAATTGTTCTTCAATTTTCACCATATCTCTTAAATCAGAATGGCAACGGAACAACAAAAGGCAGCAACTGAAGACGTAAAAATGGATCTATTTGAAGACGGTTATGAACCATAAATTTTCCATTATGTTCAAATATTTTCTATTACATACTACTATGTTTCATCGAATGGGATAAATCTGAAGTTTTCACCTTTCAGTGTTTGTAATGATAATTTTGGATGCTCGAGAATAGTAAAAAAAGGGAAACAGCTAAGACACTGCCACCATCGGCAGTGATGGAGATGATGGAAAACGAATAGATGGAGATATTAATTGGTAAAATGTTTGGGAATCTGCTCTCAACCGTTTATGTTTCTTTAGATTTGTTTCATTTTTGTTCCATTTCTGTTTCTTCAGAATTGTTTAGATTTCGTTTCTGTTTCTGTTTTTGTTTGTATAGATTTGTAAAATTAATACATTTGAACTTTTATTTTCTATTGCTCACGACTGATGGCGTTGAAATAATATGATACGGTTTGAAACATCGTTGAAACATTGAAACAATTGTTGCAACAGTTTGATACATTTGAAACAATGTTGAAATAGTATGATACTGTCTGAAACGACATTGAAAGAATCTGAAATAACTGTTGAAACAATCTAATGCGGTATAAAACGGGAGTTGATACAATGTAAAACATTATGATACAGTATGAAACGGGACTTGATACAGTTTGAAACAGTCTAAAACGAAGTTGATACAGTCTGACGAGACTTGATACAGTTTAAAACAGTCTGATACAACATTGAAACACTATGATACGGTCTGAAACAGTCTGATACGGGAGTTGATACAGTTTAAAATAGGCTGATACAATCTGAAACGGGAGTTGATACATTTTAAAGCAGTTAGATACAATGCTGAAATGAACCAAAACGGTGCAGAAATAGTTTGATACGGTACAGAAATAGTTTGATACGGTGCAGAAATAGTTAGATACAGTGCTGAAATAGTTGATATGGTGCAGAAATAGTGAGATTCAACGAGATACATTGAGGATGGATGAGGAAAGACGAAATTGGAGAAAATGAGAGGAGTAAAAGTTAAATTAGGGGAAATGGTGGGAGGAAAAGTGAAATAGGGGGAAATGGGAGGAGCAAAAGTGATAGTGGGAGAAATAGAAGGAAGAATGTAAGGGTTTGGTATGTTATGGGAAAATATTGCTATGTTTTTGCTATGTTTGTAATTATCTTGTGTTTTCCTCTATACAGGGTAATTTTACTAAAATATTGCTATGTTTGGTAATTAAGCTCTAAAACTTGTATTTTTATGTAAAAAATCCTTTAGAAAATGAGAACATATAGTAACAGATTGTTGAGAGACTGCATGGTTAAAAAATGGTACAGTATGTAATTAAAAAGAGAAAAAGAGGTATTAGCTTATAAAAAGTGGTACTTGTGCAAAGTATTTAAACGAAGTGGTATATCATATAATTAATTGTTTA